>CAEMYA010000641.1:56991-76892 GCA_903131615.1 Diplodus sargus
TAGGATTTCTTAGGACTTTTAGTATGTTGTTCTGGACCCCTCATAGAAAAGATCTAAGCTGCAAAAAATTCTATTACAATTAGTTCTATTTTTGGCTCCAAAATGAGTTACTTTGCCTGGACTATATCCCTTGTTAGATCCATGACTCTGCTGTACAGCTCCTCAATGCCAAGGAGGAATTGTGAACATACTTTATGACTGTTATACAATCCTTGTGAAGAAAGAAGTCAATAATTTGGGACAACAGATATATTGTATTAAAAGAAAGGTTGAATATCCTGTAAACAATTTGATTCTGCTGGCAAAATATTGTTTACTCAGACATAGGTTTTATGATCCACTCATGTGATTCAAGCATTTACAATGAATTGGCTGGCTTTTTAAAATTCTTGAGACGTGTTTTCTTTGACTTTTTTAATGTATTTGTGGCAGTTATGTTCTTAGTTCTATTGCAGTGACTTATTTAACATTTCGCAAATGCTGTTTGTACTTTAATAGGCAACAAATCAGAAAGAAACAACCAAATCAGAGAAACTTACTGATATCTTTACACTGCACCGAGCAGATAATGTAAAGATATCAGTTTTTTTTTTTTATCCAGGTTTTATCCAAGTGTTTAGTAGCAGCTTACCAAAATCTCAGTGAAAAACCAATGTCCTGACTGTTGGTGTCACTTTTCTAATCAGGACAGAGTTTGGCAGCAGGGAGAGCTTTCCATCAGACAGACAGCTTCTGACCATCTATGATCTGGACAACAAGTTCATCGCTTACAGTGCTGCTTTTGATGATGTCATTGATGTGGTGGCAGAGTGGGGCTCCTTCTACATCTTGACCAGAGATGGGAAAATGTTTGTTCTTCAGGAGAAAGACACACAGACCAAACTGGAAGTGAGTCCATGGGCTAACTGCCTTTAACTGCTGATTAATCACTGACTATTATTACTGTGGATCAGGGTCGTCACCTTGTTTTGTTTTTTTAAGATGCTGTTTAAGAAGAACCTGTTTGTGATGGCGATAAACCTGGCTAAGAGCCAGCACTTGGACAGTGATGGACTGTCTGAGATCTTCAGACAGTACGGTGATCACCTTTACCTGAAAGGAGATCATGATGGGGCCATCCAGCAGTACATTCGGTAATGACATCACTTTGAACATTCAAAACATTTGCCTTGTATTTTATATGCATCATATACAGTTATAGGCTGTATTATATTTGCCATATGGTCATGTTGTTGTCTTTGATTGGAGTGTTAAAGATGTGCCAGAGAAAAGGAGCCATGATTTTGTGTAGCACTTTATGCAATGGTGGCTCTTTAATCACCAAGCTTTTATAAAATTGACAAATACTTTAAAAATACGACTATATTTTTCCACAGCACCATTGGGAAACTGGAGCCATCTTACGTCATCAGGAAATTCCTGGACGCTCAGAGGATCCACAACCTAACAGCATATCTGCAAGCCCTGCACGTACAGTCACTGGCCAATGCAGACCATACCACGCTACTGCTCAACTGTTACACCAAGCTGAAGGACAGCTCCAAGCTGGAAGAGTTCATTAAGGTGACTAATGGGTAAAAGTAAGCGCTGATGGATTTTAGTGTTAATTGCAAATAAAAAAGTGATGGGGATCCTATTGTAAAAATACAAATGTATTTGTTTTTTATTTATTAATTTATTTAATCATGACAGTAGTGAAACAATTGTGGAAACAAAAGTGGTTTCCTCCGAAGAAAGATAGGTCTCGGGAACAGTACAACAGGACTAATTTTGACTAATTTTGATTATGAACAGTTCACCAATGGCTGCCATATTCTAACACCACTCTCTCGCTGCACTGAACAGAGCAGTGAAAGTGAAGTCCACTTTGATGTTGAGATCGCCATCAAGGTTCTTCGACAGGCCGGCTACCACAGCCACGCTGTTTTTTTGGCTGAAAAACACATGCACCATGAATGGTACCTAAAAATCCAGCTGGAAGACCTCAAGGTAAAAACTGATGTACAGACCTGTGTTAGATATACTATATCTAGATCATGATTAGAGGAGGATCTGGTCAAAAATCAGATCCTAGGGCTGTTGAGAACCTGCTTGTCTGTCCTTGAATGATCTGTTAACCATCTTGACAGGCTGAAAGAAGTTATTGGTGCCCCAGGTGTGCACTTTTTCCCCATACTCTAATCAAAGGCCCCTATCAAAGTAACCTGGGCTTCCATAACACCTCAGCAGTGCCACAGGCTGATGCCTCCATGCCATACCGCATTGATGCAGTAATTAATGCAAAAGGAGCCCCAACCAAGTATTGAGTGCGTAAATGAACATACTTTCAAAAGGTCGACATTTCTGTATGATAAATCCTTTTTTGATTGGTCTTATATGATATTCTAATATTCTGAGATATTGGACTTTTGATTTTCAAAAGCTTTAAGCTGTAATCATCAAAATGAAGTTTAAAAAAGGCTTGAAATAGCTAACTTAAATGTGTAATGAATGTAGAATTTATGAAAGTTTCCCTTTTTGAATTAAGTTATGGAAAAAACAAAACTTGTATATTCACATTTTTTGACTAGCACCTGTACACTTTCCTTAAAAGTGTATGTAAACTTTTCACCATGACTGTATTTCAGCTGGGTGGATGAATAATCTGATTATCCAGCAAAACACTTCACATATACCCTGTAAGAAAACAGGATTAAAGGAGAGTCCAAACATCGTACCCTGTCATTAAGTGCTTGTGCACCTCTTGGATATTGTAAAATAGGCAGACAAAATAGAATTTGCTCTCTAATAATGGTAAGTAACTATGTTGATGTGAAAAATATGTCGATAGGTCTACTGTAAGAAATGGTCATTAGGTTTTGACAACAGTCAGTCAGCCTGTTGGAGAACAGGCAAAAGTCTGTGTCCCCATTGTTTTTACACACAAACATATTGATATACATATGCATTTTGTTTGTCAGATTTATAGAGCAGCACATACGCATGGTTCTGTTTGATAAATTTCAGTCACTGTGGATCGAGGCACACGTGTATGAGCATCATTACCACTTCCACAGTTAGCCATTAATGAATGATTTCTTACCATGTGTGAAATGGGTTTCACCGTGTTTCTCTCCAAAACCCAGAACTATCAGGAAGGGCTGCGTTACATCGGACGTCTGCCTTTCGAACAATCTGAGAGCAACATGAAACGTTACGGCAAGACACTGATGCACCATGTTCCTGAAGGTACCACACTTCTACTGAAGGGCTTATGCACCAACTACCTACCCAGCAGAGACACTGCTGAAAAAGAGAGCCTGGATAGGGGTCAGATCAATAAGGTCAGTCTTCAGAACATTTAATCTTTTTTCTGTTGAAGACTCATTTTAAGACTTACTAACCCTGATCCTAAAATTTCCAGAATGATCATATTTATAATATTTTCTTTTAAATGACTGTCCGTATTTGTTTTTGTTTAAGGCCAACTCTGAAGAATTCATCCCAATTTTTGCCAACAACCCACGGGAGCTGAAAGCCTTCTTGGAACACATGATTGAGGTGGACTCTTGTTCTCCTCAGGGTGTATATGACACACTGCTGGAGCTCCGGCTGCAAGACTGGGCACATGAACAGGACCCTGAGGTCGGTCACACACAGACTAGCTATGACTCTTTACAGAGTGAATATACTGTATGGTTTGCAGTAGACAAAAAATGCTGTGTGATATTGTCACAAATTTTGTTTAAGGGAAAAATAATTTAGCTTTTTTTGTCTAATTCATGTTTGGCAGAGAAAAAAGGTCCTGCAGGGCGAGGCTGTGTCCCTGTTGAGGAGCGACAACACTGTGTTTGATAAGGCCCTGGTCCTTTGCCAGATGCACAACTTCAAAGAAGGCATTCTCTACCTTTATGAGAAGGGCAAATTGTAAGTGAAAGGAGACCAAGAACAATGTCTGAATATGTATGAAGCCAGTTGATGTAGTAAACAAGCACATCACAAGATAACATTGTCATCTGAAAGAGCTTAAGTAAGGGTCGTATGGATAAGAGTATTTTGAGTAGGCTGCATGCGAGCTAGCTTGTTTTGCCTGCAAAAGTTTAAGGTTTTTGATTCAACTCTGGCTAGGAGCAATGGTTTTAAATATGTTTTGGGCACTGTTCAGAGAGTTTTAATGTAATGAATGGGACGCCAGGGTTAAAATTGTGAATGGCAGTATATGCTTGTCAAACACTGGCTAAATACTGGCTACTGGTACTTTTTCACTTTCCTAGTATTGTCTCTTCACACAATGCTGCACTGTTATGATGAACAGACCGCAACATGATATGAGACTTTTAAATTTTGTCACAGCATCTCATAGTGGGTGAGTGGGTGCCTCGTTAAAGAGTCTACTTAATATAACTAGTAAAGGGGTTGAAGTATGTTTTGTTAAACTGATCACAGTCAGTGGCAGTTAACTCTAAACAAATTCGACTCAAACTTCAGAGTCGAACTGAAGTTTTTAACCATCATATAGTGAAATAAAGTTTTACCATCTTTGTTACTTTTATATTATTGATTTTCTATATCTTGATGCAGAGCTGCACGAAAAAGACGTGACAGATGCGCTCTGTTTTACTCTGAAGCGCAACACAGTTTGACACTGAGCAACTGAAAAAATTATGCTCTTACCTTCATTGAGTGGAATCCTGTAGGTTATGACTCTGGGCATTTTCAGTGGTGTCATGAGATTGTGATATTTATTGTAAGTTCAGCGATGCTCTTCATTGATTGGAGCCGCCCGTCTGTCTGTGACATAGACTCTCAGTGTTGATTGGCTATTACTCGTCAAGTGTAACCAATCAGTTAGTGCTGTGGGTGGGACATTGAGACTACAAAGTGTATAGCTATATAATCATTGTTAATGATATTGATTGATCATGATAGATGATTAGTATGCATTCGCTCTGGTGCAAACTTTAATGGTGAAAAATGTTGATGATGAAATGATAAATGTTTGTTTAATTAAGTTTGTTAAGGTTTGTTAAATTAAGACTAAAAGAATAAGTCTTTAATCAAATTAATGTCTTTATTGGACCATTAAAAATGTTCAGGTGAATACATGAACTCATTTATAGTTATACACATTTATAAACGGTGGTCTGGATAAATACTACTCTAATTGGCTACAGGGTGTTAAATTAAATCCTGATATATGGACGCCTCTAGAACGAAATTGTTTACTATTTGAAATCAGTGTGCTTTAAATTAGCCTGTATCTAAATTGAGTGGTATTAGCATCAGCTGGCTGCAGACACCTCATCATTAGAAATAAATTATAGCACTCACTGTGGTCCTTCAGTGCATCATTCTCTGACAACCACAGGATGGCTCCTCTATCACACAGCACAAGTTGCACACGAAGTAGAGGGACCCTAAACACAAGTAATCATCTCACATCCTATTCATTATTCAACTCATGACTTCAGGCTGCTGCCTAAACTGGACTTAATTTTAAACATACCGTCAAATTATATTTAGTCTTCAAATGTATTCAGAGTTATTGACTTTGGATCTTTTCATCACAGTATTAGCTCCCTAGCTTAAAGACCAAGCCAAAGGGTTCTATAAGCAGAGCTGAATAGTTTATCTTGTGTTGCTAATAGTGATGGGAACGGCAGTTCTTTTTACTGTACTGAATTTCTAGAATCCGTTCATTAGAATGATTTCTTCAAAAGATTCGTTCACCAAATCGTTCAGTGCTCTCCGACTCCCTGAACTGATAAAAAGCCAAACGATCCATCATTCAGTTCATGATTCAGCCCTGAGGTTCACGTTCACTTACTGAAGGACGGTGCGTTCACGGACTACAGTACACAATCATTCACGGTTGACAGAGCGCTGCTTTGAGTGGTATACATGCACTAACATTATTACACGGTGAAAGTGTCCTCTGTACACAGTAAAATCACTTAACATGATGCTAAACGGATGTTAGCAACACAGCGCTACTTTTAGCAGAAGGGTTACTGAACGTGAATCAACTCCTCTGTCCTGAGTGAGTGAGTGAGTGAGTGACACAGCTCCACTATCAGCACAGTACGTGAACGAGAATCACGTCCTCAGCGACGCGAATCATGAGTGAATCAGTCGTTCGCGAACGACCTGCTGTGGACGTGAATCACGTTCACGCAGCGCTGTCGCAGCGACGCAGAAGCATAAATCGGGCTTCGTTTGCGAACGACCTGCTGTGGACGTGAATCACGTTCACGCAACGCTGTCACTGAATCAGCGTGAACGTGAATCACGTTCGCGAACGTGATTGACAGCGCGAACGTGATTCACGTCCTGCTGAGAATCAAATTGGCGAACGTGAGTGACTTTTACTGTGCAGTAAAATACCTTAACATGATGCTACATGGATGTTAGCAACACAGCTTTAATTTTAGCAGTACGGTTACTGAATGTGAATCAACTCCTCTGCCCTGAGTGAGTGAGTGAGTGAGTGAGCGAGTGACACAGCGTCACTATCAGCACAGTACGTGAACGAGAATCACGTCCTCAGCGACAGTTCTCTGTGTGCAGTAGGTTCGCGAATCAGGAACGAATCACAGCGCGGCCGTCCTCACAGTTCTCTGAGTGAGTCGCGGCAGTTCCATTCCCGGCCGGCATGCTGGCGGCTGAGCTCAACTGAACTGAGAAAGGAACGAATCACTTCCTGAAGTGATTCCGTTCACTTCACACAGATTTGTTCGTTAGAACGACACGTTCGCGACCGACACAACACTAGTTGCTAAATCATATCTAAAGTTACAGTGGAGTTGTGAACAATCTTAGGGGCTTATAATGATTGTTCCAGCTGTTAGTCAAACCATCAGGTGTTGCCAGGGAAACAGAGTGATGGTAAATAAAAACGGTATATTTTAATCACAAAATGCATGAAAATATACATTAATAGTCCTTTCTTTACTTTGGCAAGTGACCACAGTTGAAGCGGGATAATTCCCTTCAAGGTGTCCATAATCAGGAATCAGTGACATAACTGGTAACTTCAGTTGATATTGTCCCTTACATTACTTGATCCAACATATATACAGTTTGAATAACATCACTGTGGATTCAAATTTGACATGATTTTCATTTGTTGGCAGGTACCAACAGATAATGCACTACCACATGCAGAATGAGGAATATGGTAAAGTGATAGAGGCCTGCAAGCGCTATGGGGACCAAGAGGGTTGTCTTTGGGAGCAGGCACTGGGATACTTTGCCAGAAAAGAAGAGGACTGCAAGACCTACATCAGTGAGGTCCTACATCACATTGACCAAAACAACCTCATGCCTCCATTACTTGGTGAGCTATAGGGTATTTATATTTCATATTTAATGCATGCTTGTTTGAATTTTAAGCAAAATTATTAGCAGTTCATCTAGGAAGCCAGAATGTCTTCACAGCAATAACCACAAATTCAACCAATCTGTTTGCACAAACATCTCCAGAAATTTGCCCAATTGTCCTGCAAGTTTTACCAATCAGAGTAGTACAAATTAGTACATTGAGTCATTCATGGACTTCAAAATTCCTGGGCTCTGGTTGTTAAGATGCAGACATGACACGCATGTCTCTCATTTACCAAATATTAAAGACTGTGCAAAGCTATTCCGTGATGTAAAGTGTTTTGCACTGTGCAACATTGTGGAGGAGCAAGTGGATAAAGAGAATAGTTTAGGAATGAACCTCTTTAAACATGGCATGAAAGTTTTATTCAAAATATCAAGTCATATGTAATGAAATCAGAGATGGACAGTATCTTTGTGTGATTAAAAACAAACAAAAATCATAACTATTGTTGTAATTTTCAGTGTTTTAAAGAACAGCTACAAATACACCGGCATTTTTTTTAGAAAAGCTGCCTTCAAAGGACCGAGACCTATTTTCCAGCCACCTGCTTCAAATGAATGTGTCTGGTGCATTATCACCTAAGGCTAAGTACTGCAACAGTCAAAAACAGAAATATAGAGCACAGAAAAGAAAAATTACAATTGAAATAAAAGGAAATTCTAGTACTACAAGTACTGTAGCAAGTGTGTATGTTTTAGACTCACAAACAGTACAGTTTGTGCAAAACTCTTCGTTGTATGTGCAAAAGTTCACAGTTTTGAGACTATATGTTATGGGATAATAGAGGTGGGTGCAATTCATCGATGTGGCGATGCATCGCGATGCCTCACGTGACGATTTGGCATCAATTAATTAACGTCGATGCTTTGCCGCAAGACCGGAACAAAAAACACGTAACTGGAACCTTAGCGCGCGCCGCCCGGACTGTTTAGTGAGTGGGACCATAACAAACGGAGCAGTAACGTTAGTTTCGGTTAGTGGTGTGCACCATGGAGCCGCGCTACAAACTCCCTCACCGATGAGTGTGAGTTCCACTCTGCTCTACTGTGTTTGTGTTGTGTTCACCTCACTGTGCTGAAGCTCCAGACTGAATAAATTCACATGGATTAAAGTTCTCCGTCACTACGACGGATTTCCGTCATTCAGACTTCACAGAGGCGGCTTATGAGATCAATGTAGATCGGAGGAGAACAAGTGTTGGCTGATCTTTATTGACAGATTGTCACACTCACATTAGCGGCGCTAATGTTTAGCTGCTTAGCTAGCAAGGACTCGTCGCGCTGCTACGTTACCAATTGAGTTTAGTCAGCACTTGAGAACTTGTCTGACACAGAGTCTCCTGTTGTGTGCTACATGTGTGAAATAACAACTATAGTCTGGACTTTGTCTGCAGTGTATCTGTGTAAACGGCTTCATTCAGCATCTCTCCCTCCCCTCTGGCACCGTGAGTTACCATGGTTACAGGAACGCCCTGAAATTTTATAATGATGATCAATAAGAAGTTTTTGGTTAGTTTGACTGTACAAAATCATAAATGTTGCCTGATTGTAGCTCATTACAGAAATCTTGTATTATAACTTATAGAACAAATGTAAAGCCTCAGAGCTTCTTTGATTACTAACAGTATGTTAATGATGACAGAAAGGTGATAACTCGCCATCCGACTGCGAAAGTTGCTGTTTGTATGATGTATTTTTCTGTTAAACGATAAGAGGCTGACTTTAACAATATTATTATTATTAATAATAATTAATGATAATGATGATGAGAAGAAGTAGAAAAATAACTTACTAAAAGTTCTGTAGATGGTTGATTATTTGAAAGACTAAAAGCTTGGCAAAAAAAGGCACAGTTTGATTTCCTAGATTGAAAATTACATTGAAAAGACAAAAAACAACAAGTGTGAATAGAACAGATGTTCAGATCATCCTCCTGTAAAACACTGTTGGTCAAATATTTAAACTTGATGTCTGCATTAGACAACATGGTGTGGGGTGAAGCTGTAAATCTTATCTTATTTTTTTAGCACGAGTCAGGTAACGTGACCTGTAACATGTTTCACAAATTACAAATTGGGAATATGACTTGGCTACAGCTCGAAAAAACATTTCAGTCAAAAGATTTTTTTTTGCTTTAATCCATGAGTTCAGTTGAATTATGCACTTTTGTCCAGAAGAATGCAATTTGTTCCCTTGGAATATGGCAGCTTTTATTAGTTATCCTATCCATATTCCAGACTGAATAAGCTGAATTATTTAATTTTAAAGAATGCACTTTTGTTCCCTATGGCAGCTTTTTGAGTTAATTGATAGGCTATTTATTTACAAATTTAGCCACAGATGAAGACAAAATCTATCTTATATGGAAAAAAGCATTAAAAATAGCAATAATCGAAGAATCGTGGCACCAATAATCTAATCTAATCGACAATCGCTATAATCGAAGAATCGAATAATCGAAGCTCCCATAATCGTAATCGAATCGAATCGTGAGGTACCGTTGTTGGAACACCCCTATGGGATAATGGTCAAAGATGTCAGCTAACGTCATGTAATGTATAAAGACAGACTTGCACTGGGGGGGCTTGTTGATGAGACCAGCTGTAGATGAGAATAAAGGGCAGGATGGTAATTCATTACAGGAGGTGGCTGGACTGGAATTCTGGTCCTAAAAAGACAAAGGTGTAGCAGGGTAGTTAAATTAGTTTGTTCTTTCCTGGAGCAAGAATTTCATGATTTACTGACTGTACACAATGTTTAACCTGATCTTCACGTGTGTTTACATTATAGCTGCCTTAGCTCAGCTTAAGCAATGCCAAAGCGCGTTGTTATGAACTCCCTTGGGAGATGTGAAGTAGGTGAAGTGTGAGGGCCAGGTGAGGTCAAGGTAGACTGATCCACAAATACACAACACAGAAACATGTCACGAGATGGGAGGTAGCTCACTGAACCCCGTGAGTGGGTGGAGCGGAGAAATCAGTATCACCTGGTCTGGGTGGAGGCGGAGGTTGAAGACAACTTCCGGGGTTTCAAGAAGAGGAGCGCGAGGTCTCCATGCGGAGAGAGAGAGACCGCGCCGGTGACACACACCCACACACTGCACCGGAGTCAGACACCAAATGAACTGAGAACCAAGTGCCGAATCGAGCGAGCTGGCCGGCTGTGGAGCTGCTGTGGCCGTAGAGCGACAGGGCCTGAGCTACGGCCTCGCCGAGTCCGGTCGTGCCGGGTCATACCGGGCCCAGACGTGGTACGGAAGGAGCAGGTAAGTGAAGCAACTCCCATGCTCAGTTAGCTACACACACCTAGACAGGTACACAAATTCACGTTCTGTACATTCACCAGAGAGAGAGATGACCACAGGAGCAAGCGGGAGGTTTAAGTCAGGTCAGGCATAGTTTGATACCGTTAAACGAGCAATCCATGCTTTCATGCTGTACTGTTGGAGTCCCGTTTGTCCACATGTGTTACACGCTTAGAAAACAATGACATCACACTGACTGATAAATTCTACTCGTTCACAGCTGTCTCCAGTGTTTGAATGCCCAGACAATATGTACTCCTGTTCAGCTCCTGTTCAGACTACAGTGACTCACTATCATCCCCTCAATCAAGATGCATTATTACAAGAAGGGACAGTTTGAGAGGCGTTTAGAACTCTTAGCATCAGTAGGATGATTATTGAAACAAACCACAGCATTACATCCATGACTTTTCTTTTTATGATCTGCCATAGTGGTGCAGACACTGGCACACAACTCGACAGCCACTCTCTCCGTCATCAAGGACTACCTCATCAACAAGCTGCAGAGGGAGAGCCAGCAGATTGAGGATGATGAACGCAAAATCCATCAGTACCGTGAAGAAACTGCCCACCTCCGCTCTGAGATCCAGGAGCTCAAAATGAGGTGGGTTGTATGAAAGGAGCATTTTCCATAAAATTGACTTAACCACCAGTTGTATTAGTTTTTTTTTAAGTAGTTCTGTCATCTTCATTTTTGATGTAACGTTGCTTCTGTCAGTTATAGGCACTGCAGCCCTTTGGAAGAGGGTTAGCAAACACTTTGACCTGATGTGACCTGCAGAAGTCCCATTATGAATAAAATTACTTTTTTGTATGAATTTAAACCTTTTGCCCAACATTTCCACACACAGTGCCAAGATATTCCAGAAGACCAAGTGTAACATGTGCAACAGCCCCCTGGAGCTGCCATCTGTTCATTTCCTGTGCAGCCACTCCTTCCACCAACACTGCTTCGAAAGCTATGCTGAGAGTGAGGCTGAGTGCCCAACTTGCACTCCAGAGAACCGCAAAGTCATGGACATGCTGCGTGCGCAGGACCAGAAACGGGACCTGCATGACCACTTCAACAGACAGGTAACAGTACTTGAGCTTTAATGAGAAGGAAGCAATAGAAGTTATGCATATGTATCGGTGATGGAAATGTCATTGATACCAATAACACTATAGTTTAATAAAATGTTCCGTAGTTTCATGTGTATTCATTAAATGCAGAGCACATAAACACATAATGAATACACCCTGGCACATAAACAGCCTGTCATGTCACTTCATAATAGAGCATGCTACTAGCGACACGTGAGCAGCATTTAACAGATCACTAATGGGGTCAGTCATCCTCTAGAGCTGCTCTTCACTGCAGGACTTTCTCTGGGCTCATTTGGAGTGGACAGGCCGGCTGTCTACAAGGCCCTGCCACTACTCTGCCACCTGGCCTGTTTGCTCTACCTAAGATCCCAGAGACACTCTACTTGCAACAGCCAAAGTGGTTGGTGGGATCATAAGGGCAACAATGACTCACTTATATAAATTAGCCAGCCAGTATTGGAGCTTATACCCCAGACTCTTTACTGCTTGCTGGCTAATTTAGATAAGCCCTTCAAAAATCACTGACGGAGAATAAATTGTGAATAAAAAAGGACAGGTTAGCTAGCTTGTTGTATTTTTATTTACTTGTATAATTTATTTTTATATAATAAAGCAAAATGTTAGACAGGTAGACAAATGATCAATAATAAACAATATGAAACTTCACCATTGTGATAAACTTTTTAGCCACATAGCCAGGCCTATGTTGAATCATTCAATTTCTTTCATTCGTGGTGATTTTTCATCATCTGTTTTAATCCCATCGATAGTCTGCTTTATGTACCTCCATGGATGTAATTAGCCCATACTGTATTCTTTACCGCTTGTCTTTTGTACATGTCACATCCTTAATTCCACAGGTATGTTGCTAAATGCAAGTTCCTGTGTTTTTTCTATGAATTTCAGTTGCGCAGTTCGAATGATGGCTTCTCTGTCGTGGCTGACTATTTTGGTCGAGGAGTGTTTAACAAACTGACTCTCGTCACCGACCTGCCTGGCAGCAAAACTGTTGGAAATCTAGAAGTTAACCTGCAGAGAGACCTTCTAATCCACACCAAGAGAAACTGCTAGAAGCCTCAGCTTGTGATTTTGGTTTGAATCCTACCTGAGCAGAAACTTTGTGATCATCTTTACATTGGCCCTGGCTCTCAACCACATGCTTTGTTACAGGGGGTGCCACTTTATTTAACAGCAAATGCAACTTCATGCTTTTAGCAGCTGTGACCATTGTGTTCATATTCAAGGACACAATTCGGTGGGAACTCTATAAATGCACTTAAGCTTAACACATATAATACTTTGTACTAAAATCTTGCTGAGTTACACCTTGGAAATTTTGCTTCAGTGTGTTTGCTTGTACTCAAGATGCGAACTTGCACACATAATTGAACTGTCTGTCATTAATCAAAGTAATTTATGTCTGTCACTCCAACTTGAGGATTGAAATTATTAATAAAGTCTGTAAGTGCATTTTCTTGATGTAGAATTGTCTGTGGACTTGATGGGTTTGCCTTTTGTGTCTTCTGCCAGTGGGGCCCTTTAGAAATACCCTTAACTTTTCATATGATTACATCATATATTGCATTACTATATGGTTATCATATCAAATCATACAGCATTACATGGTGTCTGTTTTTGAAATATAGCATTCAGTATATGCATTTTAATGGAGTGTTATTTACACGGGGTGCAATACACCAATCAGCCACTGACATGTGAAGTGACTAATGATATTATTGTTTCAATGCAGTGTTCTGCTGGGAAATCTTGGGTCCTGACATCATGGAGATGCCACCTGACACAGCACTCACCAAAACATTGTCGCAGACCAAGCACACCCCCTCATTGCAACAGCACTCCCTGATGGAAGTGACTCCCTGAGTGTGACAGTGCGCCCTGCCACACCACAGAAAATGCTCAGGAATGGCCAGGGATCCTTGGTAAGGGGCTCTGGGCTCTAGTCTCCAAATTTGTCTAATGCCAATCTGATTGAGCTTCTATAGGTTGTTCCAAAATGAGCCTGATCTATGGAGACCCCATTGTGGATCAGACTGGTTATGACCTGGTGAGGCATGGAAACAGGACCTCTGGTGTCTGGGACCACCCTGGCAGATCATTGTGCCCTTTGGGGTGCAAGTGGGGCAATCATGTGACTTGTTCCATGACTTCCTACTGATCCTTGATTTGACTGGAATCTTGGGAAATTGCAGTCAGAGTCGACGTCTTCATCTCTTTGTTACACTCCTTTGGTCATCCCTGAGCAGTTTTTGCAGTGAGGCAGGACCCGTTGTCCATCTAGGGGGCATTACCTTAGAGGAGTGCCTTTGCCAATGGGGGATGTACTTGG
This sequence comes from Diplodus sargus, assembly GCA_903131615.1. Classification (NCBI taxonomy): domain Eukaryota; kingdom Metazoa; phylum Chordata; class Actinopteri; order Spariformes; family Sparidae; genus Diplodus; species Diplodus sargus. The sequence goes on from CAEMYA010000641.1 coordinate 71,091, forward strand.
TCTTCGACAATGTTTGCCTGGGTGGTGTGTATCAAGTGGCAACCACATGAATGCCAGGAGCCAAGGTTTCTGGGGAGAATGTTGCATTGGAACTAGGGATGTCTCGATCCGATCACGTGATCGGAAATCAGGCCGAAAACAAATGCCTTTGTGTTCAGAACCCTATTCACATTATTCTTTTTTACAGTAATACTATACTTAATATTAATAATATGACTTTTTGAAAGGAGAAACTAACAGAATCTAAATGAATCTAAATTAAATGAAAAGCCTCATGGATATGACTGACCCATAATCAGTCATATCCATTGCAGAAAACATATATGAAGTACAGTTTTGCTGCAAATAACATGCCAACATTTTGAAACGTTAAAGTTTTAAAGCTGAACAATACTAATTTTACATCTATTTAAAACTAAAAAGATATTTCTATTTTTCAGCATTTTTTTCACCTCATAGTAATGCAGACATAGACCTATGCAAAAGTCAGGAGAGGTGCTTTATACCGAAAATCACAGCCGACCCTAGGCATGGCCAATGCTAGGGCGCCGTCATCCAAGGAGGGCGCCGCAGGGTCGGGAGAGGCAAGTTGACCCCATGACCGAGAGAGAGATTTATTGATACAGTAGAGGAATCACAGTGTCCAAAAGACTGAAACCATCCAGCACTCAGGGAAGGAAAAAAAGGCTGAGGCTGTAAGAGCTAGTGTTGTGTCGGTGGCGAACGTGTCGTTCGAAAGAACGAATGTTTTAAGTGAACGAAGTGAACGGAATCACTATATATACTGATTCGTTCCTTTCTCAGTTCAGTTGAGCTCAGCCGCGAGCATGCCGGCCGGGAGTGGAACTGCCGCGACTCACTGTGAGGACGTGATTCACGTTTGCGCTGTGATTCGTTCATGATTCGCGAACCTACTGCATACAGAGAACTGTCGCTGAGGACGTGATTCTCGTTCAGGTACTGTGCTGATAGTGGCGCTGTGTCGCTCACTCACTCACTCAGGGCAGAGGAGTTGATTCACGTCCAGTAACCTAGGGTGACCATATTCTGAATCCCCCAAAAAGAGACACTACTACGCTGCAAAATTTTGAGGGTTTTTCGGGTCAGGTCGAGTGTTTTTTACTTGCTTCTAACTCAGTTAAACGCATATTCTGAATTCCCAAAAAGACACTTAGCCAGGCTTAACCTCTTGGAGATACTGAAAAATACTCACAAAGTTGCATTTATAAACAATATATTCATTTATCTAGGTCGTTAGAGCCTTTGTTTGCCACGGACACATACTCTGGTCATACAAACTCTGGTCTCTCTACTGTTTTGTTGTATATATTATTGTTTATAGTATATTTTGCATATTTTGTTTTGTTGTATACATTATTGTTTATTGCACACTGTGCATTGTATATATACACTATGTATATATTGCCTTCTAGTTATGTTATGTACAAAGTGTTTTATTTGCGGACCCACTACTGCTGTAACAAAATGATTTCCCAGACTGGGAAATCATCGAAAACTGGGAAATCATCGATCGATCTATCGATCTATCGATCTATCGATCAATCATACGTCCCAGCTTTGCAGACAGTACACTCTGCGGCCCATTTTTCACTACCCTGGCGAAAACATGGGTACTTTTTCCGCATTTCGTCTGTAAAAGTGCGTTTGCGTTTTCGGCATTTCTCCCTTTTCTTTCGCTCACCAGCAGACAGTGCATGCGTGCGTCGCGTCGGTTAATGATGGGAACGGCAGTTCTTTTTACTGTACTGAATCTCTAGAATCCGTTCATTAAAATGATTCGTTCAAAAGATTCGTTCACCGAATCGTTCAGTGCTCTCCAACTCCCTGAACTGATAAACAGCCAAACGATCCGTCATTCAGTTCATGATTCAGCCCTGAGGCTCACGTTCACTTACTGAGGGACGGTGCCTTCACAGACTGTAGTAAACAATCAATCGCGGGAGGTGCAGCGCTGCTTTGAGTGGTATACATGCACTAAAATTATTACACGGTGAAAGTGTCCTCTGTGCACAGTAACATGATGCTACACGGATGTTAGCAACACAGCGCTAATTTTAGCAGTACAGTTACTGAACTTGCATCAACTACTCTGCCCTGAGTGAGTGAGTGACACAGCGCCACTCTCAGCACAATACGTGAATGAGAATCACATCCTCAGCGACGCGAATCATGAGTGAATCAGTCATTCGCAAACGACCTGCCGAGGATGTGAATCACGTTCGCGCAGCGCTGTCACTGAATCAGCGTCCTCAGCAGGTCTGGGAATCACATTCGCCAACGTGATTCCCAGCAGGACGCCCTCAGCAGGTTTGGGAATCACGTCCACACAGTTCTCACAGACTGAGTGAGTCGCGGCAGTTCCACTCCCGGTCGGCATGCTCGCTGCTGAGCTCAACTGAACTGAGAAAGGAACGAATCAGTTCCTGAAGTGATTCCATTAACTTCGTTCACTCAAAAGATTCGTTCGTTTGAACGACACGTTCGCGACCGACACAACACTAGCGTCGGTGGCTTTGCTTATAACTGAGCGGAGGGGCAGAGCAGCAGAGAGCTCTGATGCGCTGCACTGTTTTATAATGAATGAATACACGTCCCGGGGTTCGGCGTGGAACTCCGCCTCTCAGAGTGCGTTTCCAAATGAACCATTTAACATGTATGGTAAATACAATGGTCTGTGATGCGAAGATAAAGCATAGTATAGTCCGTGAACGCACCGTCCCTCAGTAAGTGAACGTGAACCTCAGGGCTGAATCATGAACTGAATGACGGATCGTTTGGCTGTTTATCAGTTCAGGGAGTTGGAGAGCACTGAACGATTCAGTGAACGAATCTTTTGAATCAATCATTTTAACTAGAAATATTGCATTTCCTGCGAAAATACAGTGTGAATGCTAAAGGCTAAAGCGAAATCTGCTGAATGTACTGCCGAAAAACTGAAAAAGCTGAAAGCTGAAATGCCACAAAAGTTGAAAGGGCTGAAAAGCTGAAAAGGCTGAAAAGCTGAAAAACTTGCAAAGTTAAAGGCTGAAAGAGCTTAAAAAGTTGAACATAGTGATAGCTGAACAGTTTCTGGAGCTGATCATGAAGTTGAATGTATGAAAAAGCTGAAGAGGCTGGAGAAGCTGAAAAGGCAGAAAAGCTGAAAAGGCTGAAAAGTTAAAGGCCAAAAGAGTTGAAAAAGTTGAACATTTTAATTGCTGAACATGAAGTTGAATGTTTGAAAGAGCTGAAAAGGATGAACATGTAATAAATTGGGCTAAAAGAGCTCAATAAGGTGAAATAAAGCTGTAGAGTAAGAGGGCTGGAAGAGGTTAAAATGGTGAAAAAAGGCTAAAAAGGTGAAAGGTTAAAGGCTGAAAGAGCTTAAAAGGATGAAAAAAGCATGAAAAGGATGGAAAAGGATGAAAAGTTGTAGAGTGAGAGGGCTGAAGAAGCGAACACACGTGAAAAAAGGATGAAAATGTACAAAAGTTAAGGGTGAAAGAGCTTAAAATGGCTGCACATACCTGGAGCAGGAGCACACCTGATCCAAATCAGGTGTGCTCTTGCTTGGTTGAAATGAAAACCTGCAGCCACAGTGGCCCTTTCCTGCATCAGTTTGACACCACTGGTCTATGTAAAGTAAAAGATGTGGGATCCAAATCCAGCTGAAGAGAATCCTTTCTCCAGTGTTCCAGCTGCTCTCAATCAACTGATGATGTCACACACTCTAGCTCACGCAATACACACACATTGTTAAGATACACATGCTGGAGAAGTAACAGAGACAGAGATGAAGGGATCCCATAAGAATGAATGGTAAAATGCCTCCCAAACCCCTGCGATTTTAGAAAAAACTGTAATGGTTATGGCCAAAATATTTATATGGTGAGTGAGAGGAGACATGGCTGAACTCGCTCATGTCGTTTTTATTTCTATCGAGTCAGAAATGAGGGCACAGGAGCGAGAGACAAATCAGGTACCATCTGCAATCCTCCAGAAATTTAGCCTCAAAATTAATATTGTGGCTTATGGACAGGTGATCAAGTTCGTGTCGCTCTGGGGCTTCTAAATCGAAAACCATAAGTCCCACATCTGAAATAAGACCACCACCTGACACCCAACACGATTTCCTATATTTTTATGCATATATTGTCTATGTCAAGTAAAAGGTGAGGGATCAAAATCAAGCTTAAGACAATTTCGTCTCCCATTCTGCGAGCGGCCTCATACTCTGGCGATGATGTCACGCACTCTAGCTGACGCAATACACACCCATTATAAAATCAGAAGAGGAGCTAAAAGTTCCTAAAACTAAAACTGCGACATTTTCAAAACCGTACAATATTTTTAAAAACTGAATACAGTGTCAATAGTTTAAGTTTCGCTGACTCGTTTAAAGTTGGAATGGCGTCTCCAGCTCAACGTATGAGGGAGAAGAAGAGGTTGAAAGGCGATGAGTTTTGCATAGGATTTTAATGTTTTCCCATTTGCGTCAATGTAAAAATTTTTTTTGAAAAAGCTGAATTTATGAAAAAGCTGAAAGGTTGAAAAGCTGAAGGCTGAAAGAGCTTAAAAAGCTGAACATTTTAATAGCTGAACGGTTTAAATAGCTGAAGGTATGCTGAAGTTATAGCAGAATGAAATTTGAAAAATTCCCCATAAGGTTGAATGGGCAAAATTTTGCATAAAAAGCTTAATATTTCCAAAAGTATAAAAGGTAGAAATAAGAAAAATACACGCCATCATGTTCTACAAAAGCTGAACATTTTGATGGTTGAATGGTTTCAAGAGCTCCAAATCTGTGGGAGGAGATAGGTGCCAAAAAACGTACGGAAGAATAATAATAACAACTAGAAAAATTGCATTTCCTGCGAAAATACAGTGTGAATGCTGAAGCGAAATCTGCTGAATGTACTGCCGAAAAGCTGAAAAAGCTCAAAGGTGAAATGCCACAAAAGTTGAAAGGGCTGAAAAGCTGAACAGCTGAAAGGGCTGAAAAGCTGAAAAACTTGCAAAGTTAAAGGCTGAAAGAGCTTAAAAAGTTAAACATGTTGCTAGCTGAACAGTTTCTGGAGCTGAACATGAAGCTGAATGTATGAAAAAGCTGAAAAGGCTGGTAAAACTGAAAAGGCTGAAAAGCTTAAAAGGCTGAAATGGCTGAAAAGCTGAAAAGGCAGAAAAGTTAAAGGCTAAAGGAGTTGAAAAAGTTGAACATTTTAATTGCTGAACATGAAGTTGAATGTTTGAAAGAGCTGAAAAGGCAGAAAGGTGAATATCTGAAAAGGCTAAAAAGCTGTAGAGTAAGAGGGCTGGAAGAGGATAAAATATTTTTTAGAAAGCTGAAAAGGTGAAAAGCTGTGGAGTAAGAGGGCTGGAAGGGGTAAAATGGTGAAAAAAGGCTAAAAACTTGAAAAGGTGAAGGCTGAAAGAGCTTTAAAGGGTGAAAAAAGGATGAAAAGGATGGAAAAAGATGGAAAGCTATAGAGTGAGAGGGCTGAAAAAGATAACAGGTGAAAAAAGGATAAACATCTAAAAAAGAGGGTTGCAAGAGCGCAATAAGGTGAAATAAAACTGTAAAGTAAGAGGGCTGGAAGAGGTTAAAATGGTAAAAAAGGGCTAAAAAGTTGAAAGGTTAAAGGCTGAAAGAGTTTAAAAGGGTGAAAAAAGCATGAAAAGGATGGAAAAGGATGAAAACCTGTAGAGTGAGAGGGCTGAAGAAGCTAAAACAGGTGAATAAAGGATGAAAATGTACAAAAGTTAAGGTGAAAGAGTTTAAAATGGCTGCACATATGCTGGAGC
>CAEMYA010000643.1:0-51998 GCA_903131615.1 Diplodus sargus
CTCAAGCTGTTTTGTCAAAAGAGGCTAAACTCAAAATAAAATAAATATTATTAGAACCAACACATACAATCAATTGTTAATAGGATTAAAAATGGTCACTTTTTTATTGATATTTCATTTCTCTGGTCTTTATTTGTTATTATTCCAATACTAACAGAATGTAATCAAGTTACTTGACTTTAATATTGTAATTAGGTGAATTCGGGTAATTAGGGCACCTCAGCACAAGTGTTGTCGATTTTTGACTGTAATATGTCAGCAAATGAAATGAAGATTTTGAACCCTGATTTATCCAAAGTTCAGATTTATTTATATTATTTTGCAAAATAATACACAAATAAATAACATAAAGAAGTGTGTGTGTGTGTGTGTGTGTGTGTGTGTGTGTGTGCCCCCTACCACCACCACACAAACATAATATTCACATTTTTATTCATAACATTGATATTGAAGCTACATCCATGAAATGTTAACATTATAACTTAGTGATTATTATAGGCTTCTAACTAACGTCTGAGTAAAGTCGTGGCGAGACAATTAACGAATCAATTATACCGTTACCATAAACATGTAAATGCACAAAATGCATAGAATTATGTTATGTGTAAACCATACAGTCTATTGTGTAAACGTACGTGTTTTTTAAGCTTTTATTTTGGTGATTAACTATCTTCCGCTTGAGACTTCCGGTATGGATTGGATAAATGGCATCTTTTATTTTGGTTTTATTTTGGTGATTTACCAACTTCCGGTTGGGACTTCCAGTATGGATTGGATGTATGGCTGCGCTCTTGTCGGCCATTTTGACTGCAGACTGGTACTCTTGTGGGGGCAGAAGAGTAATGGTCCTCAAGCCTGCCTGTTAGGTTCGCACTCGGGGATCGACACTTTCTGTCCGCCATGACGGCGGCGCGCCGGAGATCCAGCTCTTACAGTGAGCAGTTTAAAAACCTTCTTTTCAATAAACTCTGTGTACACAAACAATGTTCTCTATGCTCGTGTTCATGTGTAGAGACCCTGGTGATACTAAGAGCAAAGTTTCATGTTGTGTCGAGCCTTCTTAGTGTTTTAAATATAGAGATTTTGATGCTAGCGCTAATGTGCCCGTAGCACTCCCAATGAAAATTAGCTTGCCCGAAACCGAAACTACTCTAAATCTTAAAAGTGCCTCTTTCGTTGTAATTACGCTTTCACAAAAAGGTTTGACTCATATTCAATCACAAATAAAGCCTCGGTTGCTTTTTGGCGAGAGTTTCACTTTAAAGAGCAACTAAACCCCTCAGTTTTGGATGACGTGCTCTAAGCTGGAAATTCAAAAAATGCCTTCATTATGGACGGGGCTCCAGGAGTACTCTCCGATTCCCCCCTCCCCCCTAACCGTCACCACACTCACACGCACAGAAAAAAAAAGGGTTTTTTGGGGGGGGTTTTATAGGAGGGGGCGGAGCTAACCTTGGTGGACCGTGACGAAAGCTGCCTCCAAAACGTCATCTGCCTCCATCTCAGCCAATAGGAAAATTCGATTGTAATAACCGGGTTTCAACCCATAGAGGGCAGTCACACTTACATTTTTACTACAAAATACGCCAAATTGAAATACTTCGACTAAAATGTCAAGAGTTGGACCAGAATCACTCAGCAACACTACTTCATACCCAGATACATTGGTTTTCAGCAGAAAAAAGTGGTTTGGGGGTTGAGTTGCTCTTTAAAGACTCAGCGCAAGTAGATCAGAGCAGGAAGGATGTAGTCAGTGGACCAGAGAACATCGACAGATGAATACTCTACACAACACAGGATGTGTAGAGGATGATTCAAACAAAGTCTCAACATACATCTCCATGGTTTTTATTGTATTTTGTGCTTTTCATTAACTTGACAATCAGGTGTAGTTTTACTGAATGGTGGATGTTATGTTTGTTGTTCACTGATAATCTCCAAACATCCTAACAGAATCCCATCGAAGTGTGTCAGCGTCCTCGAGGCGACACGAGAAGTTCAGCCGAGACATGAAATCAACCCGACTCGTGGTTCTTCTCCCCGAGATCACGTTATTCTGTCCAGTCGACTTCCGCCTGACAGACGACGGAAGTTCATCTCATATAAACCATCAGAAATGCATATTTGTACAATTTCAGACAAAAGCAGAACAAGTCAGGTTAGAGATTAGTTGTTTGTTTTTTTTGCAAAGTAATCCTGCTTAGTATGTGTCATTATTTCAAGTCTGGAGGTTTACAAAGTGTAAGTACCTCCAGCTCCAGTAACCCCCTGACCTCCTGAACACACGCCAGCCGTTAAACTCACAATATCAGCTGTTTAGTTCACAACATCCAGTTAATGATGTTAAAAACAACATCGGCGCTACGTACAAAGATTAGACATGTGAAGAACTTCAAGGACCTCGAGACAAACACACGTCTCCAGATTCAGATCTTCTGGAGCTTCTGATCTCAGGTCGTCACCGTGAAGGAAAAGTCCCGACCGGCTCCAGAACAGCTACTAAACGGACCTTGAGGTGAAACTTCTGTTTGCAAGGCAGAGAATGAACTTTGAACCTCAACCTCACTGTTTTTGGACGTTTCAGCCAATAAAAGATCAGATTGCATAAAGTTTAACAAACGGTGTGTTTAGACTGAAAAATGCATTTTTCCCTGATCCAGGCAGACACGCCTTCATCTGACTTGACCTGGTTTCATGATGAGCGGGTTTTATTTAAAGCAGCAGTGAAGTGAGTACAGAGTGTTCAGAGCAGTTCTACAGAGCTGCTGACTAACACTGCTGCTCTACTGACAATTTCAGGAGCATCACTCAGAAAACAAAATCATATTCTTAGTTGCTGACGACACTCATCTGAAAGGACATCATCTGTTTTACTTTAAAAGAAAAGATTACAAAGGAAATTTCTGTTTCGAGAGTCATTTTGATAATTTTTCTTGGCATTTTTTTGATTCAGTATCAAATAAAACAAGTTTAAATTAAATTGTACGCACTCATCAGATACCTCAGTACACCTGATTCTGTTCTGAGATTAATCCCTGAGAAATTAATGGAAGAGGCAAAAAAATGCCAGACTCTCTCGCAGAATTAACGAAAAAGAGAAAAAAAAAAAAAGAATTGGTCTCTTAATCTTGATCCACAGGAAGATTTGAAAGGTTCTGTTCTGGGTCGAGATGCTGATGTTGAACATCGTCTGTTCAAGCAGCAACATGAGCGCCGAGGTTCCTTCAAAAACACTCTGCAATCACTTCCTGTATCTGTATTTATATTGAAAGACATGAAAAATGCATTGATCAAGCTAAATGTAGGATGTGTAACGTTGATGGGACTGATGTAGAAAAGATGACTGAACATACGGAAACAGCAGTTTGGTCTTTGAAGGGTTTTATATATCATTGTGTCACGACAGCCGATTGTTAACTTGGTTATTTCTGGAAGATTGCAGGCAGCAGTGAAAGGCCGGCTGAGGACGCCGTTCGTTAAAACAGCTTCTGTTAATCTCTTCTCGTCAAAGCTATGGCACCAGTCAGTCAACAACACGACTCCACCTAAAACACACCCACCTTCATCCGAGTCAGTGTGAGAGGAACACAAGGCCGACAAAATGAAACGAGAACTTCACTTTGATATCAATAAATGCTGAATGTGATCATTATTGTCCCAAAACAATAAATAGAAAATAAACCTGCATCTTTTACATCATCAGTTTACAGCTGAGTTTTTCTACAGTGCATGTTGACACACTCACACAAACATTTCCTCATTTCAGTTTGTCACAAAGAGACAAAAACACCGCGTGACTCCAGCATGATCATCCTGACTGGCACTTTTTTTTTATCCTTACAATTTCGGATGAACTTAATTGGCCTTTTACGCGGCGCGTTTAAATGCTCCAACGAGTACGATCAGAAAGGGAGAGCCGAGCGGCCGTCTGTCTGTCTGACAGCAGGTCAGCGATACAGTCGATCAGTCAGAGAGACGGGCAGACGTCCGGGCCGGTCCGGGTTGGTCAGTGCAAGTGATCAGTGCATCAGTAGTGTGTCGGCGACAGAATCGAGTCCTGCTGCGTCGACTCGGATCGACCAGCCTGGGTATAAAGTCACAGCAGTGGTTTTAAGCAGTTTTTAACCTTTTTTTAAAAACAATCTCAAAAATATTAAATAGCGTATTTGCATATAAGATGTTTTGTACATTCTTTAAATTATCTCGCAGCGCTCTCGGTCCAGGTGGAGAACAAATACACTCTGCGACCAGGCGACCACTGTGACGCCTCAGCTCTCTGGACCAGCTGACGGTCAACAACCTGCCTCATTTCTTAAAAACACTCTGAGCAAATAAGCCAATTTATAGTCCGGGGAACTGTGGCAAGTCTCAGAATTAAAAAAAAAAAAAAAAATAGGCTCCCAGGTTTGACGCAGTCCATCACCTGAAGGCTCCATTCAGTCGCTCTGTGTCGGGTTCCTTCCAAAGTCCTTCCAACATCATCAGCGTCTCAGTGAGACTTATGTGAGCTGATACAGCCACAGGTTTGAAAAAAAGAAACATCTCACCAAGACAAAGTTCTTGTAGGCCCACCGTCATGTGGATATTGTTTCTTTTCCAGTGCAACAGCGTCCCTCAAAGTCAGGGTCTCACTAATGGAAATGTTTCGGACAACAAGCCTCCTCCAGTTGATTACTAAGACATCCGAGGACTGAGGGCGTCCCGTCCAGATGGCGTTTCAGTCTCTGTGTTCAGTCTCTGTGCCGACGCAGAGCCGATGCTGCTGGAAGCCCGCGGTCATAATGGCTTGTCAATCACTGCGACTCCTGTAGGAGTGAGAAAACGAAGGACTGAGTGAAGGAAACGGAAACATGGACAGGTAAACTGTAATTTCTCTGTCAGGCGCAGGAGTGTCGTCTGCGCTCTGTCATCAGATTTACCAGCATAGCTGCGTCCGTTGCTCATGTTGGTGGGAATGAGGCTCCACTTGTCTGTGGCCGGGTTGTAAAACTCTACAGAGGAGAGGTTACAGGAGCCGTCGTCGCCTCCGATCACGTACAGCAGCCCGTTAATGGCACAGACGCCTGCAGGACAGAGTTGTACACATTCAACAACCCCGACAAATCAAAATATACATGCTCAGTTTTATGGTACGTGAAAGAAGAAAAACACATCATCATGTGTTCATCGGAACAAAGTAACCAGATCTGTGTGACGCCAGAACTCTTTAAAATGGACAAAAAACTAGCTGATGGACAGAGTGTGTGGTGTGTGTGTGTGTGTGTGTTATCTGACCTGCGTTTCGTCGGCACATGTTCATGTCACAGACGAGTCTCCAGGCGTTGGTCGGCGGGTCGTACACCTCAACGCTTTTCCTCACCAGAGGACCGTCATGTCCGCCTGCTGCATACAGCTGACCGCCCAACACGCCCACTCCTGGACACAAGAGAATAATACAACAGTGTGAGAAAGAGTGTGGCACTATTCTTTATACTGTTTACGTCTCACTGTAATCAATAATATAAATAATGGCTGTTCTTTCTTGTGTTTGTTTGTACAACTGCAGAGTTAGTCCACCAGGTGGTGCTGTTGCTCCACAGGAAAAGTACTGAATCATTAAGTATACAGTTTGTACAGTGTGAGGCTTTTTTGTGTATTATGCATGTAGAAATACGTGTGTGTGTGTGTGTGTGTGTGTGTGTGTGTGTACCTGCTCCACTGCGCCGTGTGCTCATGTCAGCGACGTAGCACCACTGATCACTGACGGGGTCGTACTCCTCCACGGTGCTGAGACACTGACGAGACGCTCCATCGTAGCCTCCCACTGCATACAACTTACCTGCAGACACACCTGCTCGTCAACACAGGTGACAATTGAGTTTAGGCTTATGATGTCACACACACTCACACAAACACACTTCTGTCTTACCATCGACCACCCCGACACCCACGCTGCTGCGTCGCGTGTTCATAGAGGCGACATACGTCCACTCGTTGGTTTTATAGTTGTAGGCTTCCACCGTCGACAAACCTGACGCACAGAAAGAGACAGAAGGAAAAACAAAGACAAACAAGTTAGACAACTGAAGAGACGAGTCCTTTAGTGGGTGTCTGTGTGTGTGTGTGTGTGTGTGTGTGTGTGTACCTATACTTCCGTTAAAGCCTCCGACAGCGTACAGTAAATCTGCCAGCACTGCAGCTCCCAGCGTGCTGCGTCTCTCCTGCATGCTCGCCACGGCGCTCCACTGGTCTCTCACGCCGTCGTACACGTCCACCGTTCGCTCCCGCAGCGAACTGTTGAAACCTCCAACTGCATACACACGGCCCGCCATGGAAACCACACCTGGACACACACACACAGAGAACAAATTATTGGAACAAAGTACATAGACTGGAGATAAAGAGTTCACATTAACACAGGAGACGCAGGCTGACCTGCTCGGCAGCGTCTTGAAGGCAGGTCGGCTACTTGGTACCATCGATCGTCCTGGAAGTCGTAACACTCCACGCTACGAATCGCCTTCGGAGCCTGACCGCCGACCACGATCATCACCTGCACGCAGTCACTTTTATCAGTTACTGCTTTGTACAACGTAAATACACATGAAGATTTTACTCAGGACTGTCATGCAGAGGTGTGTGTTTCTGTACCTTAGGGATGCTGATGGGGGTTCGTGGTCGGGTTCTGTCCGTCTTGATGAGGTGTCGCTGGTCAGCTGGCAGCAGGTGATACTTCATCGCTTCTATTAGAAAATCCTTACAGGTGTTGTTGTTCTTTATCAAGGCCTCTTCCTCGACAATCTGAAACAGGGACCACAGATCACGTTTTGTCTTGTTTTTATCCACTTTAAACATCACGAGTTGCAGAGAAATCGTAAAAACTTATGTTTTGATCTGTAAACACAACAAATTTAAACCTGGTACTAACTCTAAATATGGAAGAAACAACTTAATGTTTAAGAAGAATGTAATGAGTTTCGCAATGTTTGTTCCGTATCTCCTCACTCAACATTTGCCAAAAATCACATAATTTGCATTGAACTAAAAACCATAATATCTGAACAAACATCTGCTGCTGACACTGGCAGAATAAGAGCCCATAGATGGAGATCAGACTGTTGATATGATGTCTGAACAGCCTCATAAATATTTGCTTCTCATCGGTGATTAAATCAATCAGAAACTTTGGAGTGACAGTATTTCTTTAGAGTCACATACACAGATAAATATTGAGAAAGTCGGTGTCAATGCACAATTAATAATGTCCCTCCTGATCGCTCAATCTGATGGTCGATCACTTTGGAAAGTCAGTGTGCTTTGTAAGAAAAGAGGAGACAATAAAGGGCCTTTTCACAGTTTATTGAAAATGCTGTGTACAAAAAACAAACAATGGATCACATGTTGCTGAATAGAATGTGTAGTCACATTAAATTACTGGAATAATACAAAGTTTGAGCAACACCTGGCAACAAAATCTTCATTTTGACTCCCCGTCAAGAGCTTGATTATTAAACAAGACAAAACTGCAACAATTATGGGATTTTAATAGTTTAAAAGAGAGTGTTTCCTTTGGGATTAACAGAGTTTCTTGTCTTTCATCTTGAAGAGGATCATCCTAATCCGGATGCCATTCTTCAAAACAGTTTCTGTCTGGTTGAACGCAGAGGTAGACGTTACATGTTTTGCACTTCCAAGGCGTTTTATAGCGCTTTTTCCGATGTAACTTGCAATATACGCAGGACTTGGACACAGCGTTCGCCTTCATCCTGACGCCATTGGCAACCTTACGCCAAGAAACTGGCACATGAACACCGCTAGCTTTCTTTGCAGGGGTCTTCTGCGTCACGCCGCACAGCTGTGCGATGAGCTCCTCCATGAAAGCCTTCTGGGTCATGCTGTCCTGTTTCATGAGCTCTTTGTGGAGAATGTAGGCGTTAGTCGCAGAGATGTCCAAGAAGTGAAGGAAGAGCTTCCTGTACCACTTCATTATTTTGTGTTGTGTTGCGTAATTCTGAATCAGCTGGTCCGACAGCTCTAAACTTCCCATGTGCTTGTGGTACTCACTCACCGGCGCGGGACACGGGAAGGACTGTCCGTGCTTCACTCTTCCCTGCGCTACATATCCAGTGTAGGCTGCGTGGATGGTGGAGCAGACAGACACCAACTGTGAGTTCATCCACCTGACAAAGAGAAGAGGACCGTCCCGTATCCAGCGGTACGTTCCTCTGGGTGACGTCTTCGTCAGTGCGTTGACAGCACCGCGTGGACATTCCCTCCTGGAGTCTCTGTATGTTCCACAAGCACCAAACTCAGAGGCCAACAAGTCCTTGAAAAGCTTCGGGCTTGTATAGAAACTGTCCATGAACACGTGATATCCAGACCCCAGATGCCTTCTGTCAATCAGTGACATGACGGAGTCGTAAGAGAGGCCGCGGCCTGTGGGGAAGTTGTTCTTTCCAGTGTATACAGAGAAGTCTACAGTGTACCCGTTACTGGAGTCTGTGAGCACAAACAACTTGAAGAAACATTTAGTTGGTGTGTTCCTGATGGTCCGGCTCCTCCTACTATGTCCTTTGCCAGGAACAATACGTTCATCCACCACAAGACTTCTGCTGGGATGGTAGAATGACTTACAGGCCTTCTGGATGGTGTTCATTAGAGGTTTGACCCTGAAAAGTCCGTCATGCTCCGAGGTTCCCGTCTTGGTATCGTTTATTCCGTCCTCATCTGGGTCACTCATGTGCACGTTCCAGGATAAGTTCTGGTATCTGTCTCTTGACATCACCTGTGACGGGAAAGGGATGGTAAAGATGCTGTTTTCACGCCAGAAGGCCGCTGTGTTTTTCAGCTCGACCACGCTCATGTAGAACATCAGTCCGATGTAGCTGTAAAATTCAGCAACTCCAACATCTGTCCAGCTGGCGGAGCTCCTTGCAGCGTGCTTGTTGGTGTTACGACAGAGAGTTTCCACGGCATCATCAGAAAAGAACAACTTGAAGAAGTCGAGAGGAGTGCGATCATCCCCGCTGCTCAGCTTCACTCCAGGTTTCCTCGCAGGGAGAAACTTTAATGGCGTTGGAGCGACATCGTCATCACTTTCTGTCTTCCACGACAGCAGCTGCTGCTGACACCGAGCTTTCTTCCACGCAGGTGAAATGTTCTCCACGCTTCTGTAAAATAATGAATGATGTGTTCAACTACTTTTTGAAGTAACGTCACATACATACATTTATTTTATACTAGCACTCGCCTGGTGCTCAGAGCTCCAAGGGTGGTCCGCTACCTGCACGGCTAACAGCGCTAACAGCAGCTACAGTGAGCAGCAGTACGTGGTGACTCTGATGATATGCTGCCCCATATTTGTTTTGAGTATGAAACTGAAGTTTTGCACCTTTAAAGTATCAGATATTAAATGCACCTAACTGCAAAAAAGATGGTAAATGTGAATAATTGAATTATTGTCTTATTCCTGATAACTTTGGTTCTGTTACAGCATAAAATCTGCAAAGTAGCCAATAACTTAAGTTATAAAGTAAATGTAGTTAAGTAAAAATCATATTTGCCTTCAACATGTAGCGGTGTGGAAGTAAAGAGCTGCTGAAAATGGAAACAGTCCAGTGGCTGTCAATTATACTGCAATACCTTACTTTAGTAAATGTACTTAGTTACATTCATCACTATCAAATAAATACTTTTTAAAACTTTTAAAGTCAGATTAAAATTTTGACTTTTGCTTGGTTTAGTGTGAATGCACTTTACACAATAACATGAATATTTTGCATTAGCATGAAACATATTAACAGGTATTATAACTACTGTAGCTCACTTTGCCGGTTTCTAATAAATACGACATGTTTCTGTCATTTTTAACTTCAAGTCATTTTTAACTTCAATACAAGCTGATTTAAAACAGGAATCTAACCTATTTAACGCGATATAATGTCCGGAAGTAAAATAATTAACTTACCCATCACAAACTTTCTCCTCATCGGAGTCGAGCTGGAGCTCAAAATGGCAGCTCTCCTCCTCACTGTCCTCGTCACTGTCCTCCTCCTCCGCGGAGGAAAAGCTGCTGTCATCGTCGCTCGCGTCCAGAAACTGTCTCACGTCTTCGGCAGTATAAAAACTCCTGCCCGCCATTTTTCAGTGCAGCGAACCATCACCAGTGTTTCCTTCTGTGAACTGCGGCCGCAACAAGCTAACTCTAATCACCATGGGAACGCTCGCGATGTGATTGGTCCCACACCCGGAAGTGACGTGTTTCCGTTTCCTCCGAACGGCGGGTAGAGATTTTTAATTTTTTTGCCAGTTGTGTTTTCGGCACAGCTTCACGCCAACTTTTACCAATTAACGTATCAGAAAAAAATTAAATAAAATAAAAATATTTAATACAATTATAGTAAAATTATTAGTATAGAAAAAATATGGTGTAAATTAATAAACAAACAAACAAATAACATTTTAGTAATAAGTTTAATAAAAAATTATATTTTTTGGTTTTATGAAATGGTGGCTGTGGCCAGGACGAACAGTGGGTCATGCAGTTTATGGAAAGTCGAGGGTTCAATTCTCTCTCTGCACATTAAAGTTTCCTCGAGTGAGTTAATGAACTAAAAAGTGCCCGTGGCATCTCATAGCAGCCTCTGCAATCAGTGTGTTAGTGGGTAAAGTGTTTTACAGCGTTTGAGTGGTCAGTAGACTGGAAGAACACTATGTAGTTAATTTACCATTTCACCATAATATTTAGCGAGATATGGAAATATGAAGATATTGATATTATTTATACTGATCAAGTCTGCGCAGCACATTTGGCAGTTAGCTTTCTTTGCCATGAGCTCCACAAAGTTGCTGTAGCCTTCTCTTTGTAAAAGGTCGCTCCCCTCTTTAGTTCTTTCATTTTGAATTATGGCTGTCACAGCGACTGGCTCAAGGAGCTTTTCCTTTCTTTTCCCATTTTCTCCTCTTGTGCACTGATTTGCAGAATCACCAACCGACTCCATCTCCAATTCTACACACTGAATCGGCCACAAAGCCTCTGACTCGGTCCAACAGGAAACACTACAACAACTTTGGCCACAGATGCTCAAAAACAGCACCGACTGTGACTGACAGTCAACCGTCAGCCTGATGTGTTGCGGCCATAAGAATGTAGCTGAATCAAAATGTCAAATGTTCGCTTTAGTATTAGTCTGACTTTGGGTGGAGTTATTTAAAACTGGAATCAGTAACAAACTCTCTTTTCATCCAAGCTCTCTTCTGTTACTTTCCCTTTCACGAAGATGCAGAAAACTGATCAGGTCGGTTTCTACCTCAGTCAGAAAAACACTCTAATGTGTACGTGCAGGTTTAGTTTTTTAAAATGAAGACAACTGCTCCATAACACTGGTGATGTTACTAAAAACAAATCAGCTTACAAGAGAACTTCAGCTGTAGCCTTGTTACTGAAGTGAATGTAGCACAGCGGTAGAGGCAACGATAACGTAAAGAAACAGAATTATTCCCAAATCTGCCCAGATCACAAAAACACAACATAAAATACATTTAATTCCAGTTTCACTTCAGGCCCTGTGGTGCACTGAAGAGAAACTGACATTTTATTTATTCATAGTTTTTAAAAGACCAACGTTTAACACTAGAAACTTGTTGATGAACTCCATATCAGGATGAAACCAGAACCAGACTTTCTGTTTAATCTTGAATCTAGATCTTCTGGGATCTGGACTGCTGAGAATCTTGATTGGAATCAGGGTAACTAATAACCTTCACAACATTCAGGGCTCAACTTTGTTCCTTGACTTGTAACATATCGCAGATTTAAAAAAAATAATTAAAAAGAGTGAAAATTTAGAGGCAGTAGAGTGAATAAAGTCTTTTACCTGCACCAGGTAATCTCTGGACAGCAGTGGAAGTCTGACATACTCCATCAGTTTGGGCATGAACTCCAGACGAGCCGGCTTGTCGTGCTTGATCCAGGAGATCATGGCCTCAAACACCTAAAACATGGAGGGCAGAGTTGGACTACAGTGAAAACCCGACTGGATAAACAGGGAATTACGACAAGAGTGCAGACGAGGAGTGAACTGCTGAAACGGATATTGTGTGTGAAAAATGATTCGTACATTAGTAAAAGATGTGTTTCACACCAAAACTTTCAGGGTGGGAGAGGCTCAAAGAGAGAGAGGGCTTCAGGTGCTGTTCACCTGAAGCCCTCTCTCTCTTTGAACCTCCATAGATGATCCGACACGCCTCACAATTTAGACAATCTGACTCACAGATTGTGTGAACTGTGTCGTAGAAAGCAGTAGATACTGTGTTCTTTCACAGTGAAACACAAATATCGATTGCTCCCAGCAGGGTGTAACGATTAACAAAGTGGGCAGACCTTTGTTCTGCATGTTTTCCTGTCTAAAAACTACTTTAAATTCCTTGATTAACACACTTGATCGTCTCCTGTCGGCCTGTGGAGCAGCTCCACTCAGGCAAACGAGGGACCGAGTGCCCTCATGTTGTGCACAAAGGGGACGATGACGACGGCAGCCGGGAGGGAAAAGAGGATCAATACTCAGAGTCTGACTGGAAACCTTCTAACAACACACACGTTACTTACACTGCAGATTGAGACACACAAAAATAAAACATTGTTCACTTATAATGTAGTTTGTTCAAGAACAATGCAGTCTTGATCTTCTGTGTGAGTACTGATACCGATTCTTCCATCACTGCTGAATTTCAGCCGTAGCACAGCCTCATGCCGAGTCTGCACAATACTGCACACCTACAATAATAAGCTGTCACTTCAGAATCCAGAGGGGAACATATCAGGTCAGCTATGATGTGCTTGCTTTGCAAAAAAAGAAAATTACCTGTGTGCATAAACCAATTTCACCATCACTGGCAGTTGCAGCTTAATAAAATCCAGCATGAACATGATCACAGTTACACCAGCTGGTTAAATAAAGAGCTATCCACGGTTTAAAAGTAAAACAGAAATAAAAAACAGAAGTACTCTTCATTTTCCTTGTTAAAACTGTACTTCTACCCACAATCAAGTGTGTGTGTTTGAGGCAGTAATATACTTATTTATTCCTTCATTTCTGCTCTGAAGGCGCGGACCGACTGCAGGAGGAAATAACACCACAGTCTGATGATGACGGAGCAAACGGCAGAACAAGAGGAAGCTTTCAGCGACAATCTGCGGCCACATCTGGCTGCACAGTTTGTACCAAAATCGATCCGAGACGACAGAAACATGAAGCGCCTCCAGACAAACACTGAGATCTCTGCTTTTAGTCTCCTCTGACCTCTGCGAGCACACTGAGGAACAACTGCACATACAGGAGATGAAAATGGAACTCGCTATTGAACTATGTAGCTAACGTTACTTTCATAATTGCATTTAATTAAGCAGGTTGTACTCTGAGGGAGTAATCACACTTCTACTACAGTACAGACTTCCAGTTCTCTACTCACTGACACTACAAGGTCACGGATTGTTTCCCCAGATGCTTTTATAGACGATGTGACTTCACGGTGATGACAGCTCCCTCTGCGTCTCTGTCTGACCGACGCAGCAGTCACTTTGACTGTTGCTGCTCTGACAGCAGGACGACACACAGATGCTCCCTCAGACGCTTCCTGTTGACTGGATTACAGCCGACAGACACTTCATCAAGTGGAGTACGTCTGATGTCAAGCTGAGCTAATCAGACGAGGTGAGTATGATGAGGATACGTGTCCTTAATACAGCTGTAGATACTTCTCAGCTCCCACTCAACGTCTTAATCTCTTTCCTTTCCTGCTGGAAGTGCTCATGTTTCATTTTGTGTTCCTCAAAAACCCACAAAACCTTTTCACCAACAACAACAGACAACTACTGCTTTTATTAAAGGACTGAATAGTGTGTGTGTGTGTGTGTGTGTGTGTGTGTGTGTGTGTGTCGTCTGACCTTCTCTTCTGTGGAGACGGTGAGTTTGTCACTGGAGATGAGGCTGCACACCTGCTGCAGAGAAAGGCCCAGGAACTCCTCTCCCTGCACCACCTCACTGAAATGCTGCTCTGAGAGACACAAACACGTCGGGTCACACACAGCAACAGCTAAATATTTCATCCAATCAGCTCTGTGACATAAAACACACTGAGTCAAATATGTCCTGATGGCCTTTCCGACATCTGACACCATCACACTGTAACAGTTGGACGTGTTGCATTCCTCCACATAAGTTGAGCATTTTTTTCAGGGCTGGTCAAACTAACGGTTACATAAAAGTACCATCGTCCTACCACACCACACACCACACACACACACACACACACACACACACGCTTTGGCAAAGATGAGTCACGATCTGTGGTGTGAACATGGAGCAGCTTACCAGCGTATGCGTGGGCCTGGTTGAGGAGCTGCGTGCATGTGTGCAGGTCAGCGAAGGCTCTGATGCCCAGACAGTTGGTGGGGTGGAGCTGAGACTGCAGGAACTCACAGCACACCTGACGGACATCCATCAGCTGCAGGAGGCTGGCGGCCGGCAGCAGAACCTGCAGCGACAAACACACGAGGTCGATTTACAGTGAATGTTACAGGTGGAACAATAACACAACATGGTAGAACACTGTGCCAAAGACTCAGGAACACGTGGTAGTTTGACATCAGTGTGTGAAAGTGTTTAGTGTCGGTCAGTTAGTTTGTTAAATAATGAGCCATGCACTCAACCAACCAGCCAAACAGTCACCAAGCTCGCCGACAAGCTCATTTCGTCTGTAAGGCCGGCGGAATATTTAAAACTAAATCAATGTTTGTCTGCACCGGGAAACAAAGCCCTGGATTTGGCTTTAATCCCGGCACTGTGTTATTGGCTGAACAAGCAGATTTGTTGCAATTTACATGCAGCTTTGTTCATTTACAAGACTCCAGAATCACCATCATCTGCATTTACACAGTAATGTAGGTCATTGTGGGTTTTTTTGGGGGGGCTGTATTCTTAGATTTAAAGTAGCTTCACTGCTGCATCTTCTTAACTCCTCCATGTTGCCTTTGCATTTGTTTACATGAACAGACTTGGAAACACAGACACACTGATGTGCAGTAAAACAACAACCCAACATCTCCAATGTGTCAGCAAGAGCAAGAGAAAAATAATCATTCTGAAACTGTGATATCAGATTATATACTGTGAAGTTTTGATCACTGGGACATCATCATCATCATCATCATCATCCTGAGAAGATACTGACGCGTTGCTTCCACATTTATCTTTCAAGACATTTTGTTAAAAGCGCTGAGATGTTTGATTCTGTCGCTGCTGCTCAGCCTTGCAGCCATAATCCAGCTCTGCTTTAAAGCAAGTCAGTGAGCTGTCAATGAAACACAAAGCCAGAGAAGCAGATTTGAGTAAAACACAGAGTTTAAGGTCTGATCAGTAGTTTATAATACAGTCTAGATTTTACAATTCTGCCAAGTTATTACGACAATAATCACTTTATAGTCGCCACAATCATAAAGTAGACAACAGAAATACAGCCCATGTGTTCATATTACGAAGTAACAAACCAAGAATGGGTGCCTGCACGTGTTCGACTTCATGTTGGGAAGCAGCAAAAGTTGAGATATATTGACTTTTTTGCAGGATAATCTTTAATCTGGCTTCTCGTCACTTTATCGCCCTCATTTTCACAAATAAACTGGTCTTGGTGAGGGCAGTGAGTACTGTGCTGAAAACAAGATGCTAACACAGAAACTTAAAGCTGCAACAAGGAACTTCCTTGTATTGTTGATTCTGGCGGGCCCTGTGGTAAAACACTGTGCGAGCACCAAAACCTCGTCTCCAGAGTTCTTGATCGTCTTTTATTAACCAAAGCTGCTCACAGGATGTCTGAGGACAAACTAACACATCTGTGTAGTGACTACATCTGTAGTTCTAGTGCTTGTTTCCTCCAGCTGTGAAGCTCCATGACTCGTCCTCAGCACGCCACCATCAAAGATCTGAACTCATCTGACTTGCTGACGAACGTGAAGGTTACCATAACAACCGAGCAGAACCGACCCGTCTTTTCACTCGAGGTCTTGTTTGCTTATGTAGGTCACACGGAGGCATCAGTATTAAATTGAGGCTGTTTCATAACCAGTTAAGAACTCCTTGCAGTGTGTTTAACTAGGTCAGTGACACACTCACTCACCCATCCTGAGTGTATATTGTTACAGTCTCCTCCGTTTTCTGTGCACAGCTGCCCTGAAGCCTCGTGTCTCCTGAAGGAACATCAGGTCCACTGACACGCTGCTCACAGCAGATGTGACACCCGAACACACACACAGGACTGACGGCAGCAGCAACAACACGTATGTTGTTCAGAGAATTTGTGAGTGCAGGCAAACTTTTAACCAAACAGGAGCCAATCATTTAAAAACACACACACGTTTACACAATCCAGAGTGAGCCAATCAGACAGGCACGCTGCTAACAGTGGGAGGATTTCCTGCCTCTCTCCGTGCACACTTCCTGCGCTAATAATCAGAGGAAGTATCCTGCCTGCAGCTTTATCCCGCTGCATTTGTTCAACCCAGCGCCGGAGCCGTGCAGCGACCGAGAGTTAATGCCACCGAGATAAACCAGACCTCGACCCAGTCAGTGTTTTCACTCTCAGAACCGGCTCTTACATCTCTTGTAATCAATCATCTGCTCCGTTGGCAGGTTCATTCTGGACGCCCTGAAAGTTAAATCAAAGAGTTAAAGTGATCAGGTCATTGATGGAAAATTTTAAATGGTCATTTTTGAAATGTGTTTTATCAACCAGGCTTTTTTTCTTCATCTGATCTCAGATATAAACTTTGTTCCTACATGTTTTTGTATTTTAATATCTCTACATACATAATGTTTGGCTGCATTTTGCACTGCAATGACAATAAAGTCTAATCTAATCAAATCAAATAATCCCTTGTCATGAGACCAAAAGGTTCAACTGAATATGTTCTTTATAAATTATAATAAATAATAATAAAAGTCTGTCTCTCTGCTCACTCGGTGAAAACAAAGACTTTTGTCAGTTTCCCTCTAAGCGTTCATTAACAGCATGTTTGGTTGTAAGTCGTCTTTTCCTTATAAAGTCCGAACACAGAAAAAAGTCGAGTCAGCTATAAGAAAAGTTTTATTCTCTACAACGCGGAAGTTTAAACACTGTCTGGCAAAAAGAGTGAGCTCGGCTATTTTCACTGAGAGCAGCAGCGCTTCCTTCATTTAATGAGCTAAACTGTGATGAAAATGAAGTGAGCTGGTCTGCAGGCAGCTACAAGTTTACAGCCGAGAGGTCTCAAAGGACACGGAACACAAAAAATATTGTTTTTACAGAACTAAAACTAACACTTGATGTTTTCAAAGAGAAACTACAGTTGGAAACAAGGTGAAACCCGCCATAACAGAAGAAAAAAGAAAAAGAAAACATCGTGTAAAAACAGGAAAACAAAGTTTTCACTCCCTTTGTCCTCGCGCCCTGTGTTCATCAACACTCTCTCACTGGTCCCTGCAGGAGATCGCAGGATTTTTTGGGAGATTTCTGAAGCCTAAAATTACAGATTTCACAGCAGCAGCGTTTTGTTTAAAAGCATTTTTAGGCAATGACCATGAGGGAGGAAGTGAAAACTGCAAAAGTCTCTATCTCCGACTTTTTATTCCTGCACTATTTCCACTAGCGATGGGCTACAACAAACCTTCTTACCAATATGATAGCGATACCTTTCTGCTGCTGTTTTATTGATACAGACACTGATCAGTTCTTAAAGCGTTGAGTTTTTCTGCATTTCTGTCAGACAATCAGGGAAACACCTTAAGCAAATTTTAAGCAGCATCATGTCTGCAGTGCCTGGACACAATGTCAAGGTTCTGCAGAATTCACAGAGAATGGCTGGTTGATTTTTGCATGAATGAGCTTCTCAGGTAGAACAGGTGAACGCACTGGTCGCTCTCACCTGTACGTTGTCCTCCGTGACCTCGATCTCAGCCGTGTAGATGTAGTCCACCAGTTTTCTCAGAGTCTGTCCGTCCACCTCTCTGATCTCCACCTGGTGGGCCTTGCTCTCGCTCATATCACCTGCAAACACACACAGATCTAAATACGATGCCAAGCAAACAACAGTGCGTGTGTGTGTGTGTGTGTGTGTGTACCTGTGAACATGGCACAGAAGTAAGGGCTGCAGGACGCCAGGACCACCCGGTGAGCTGGCACCTCCACGCTGCCTGCCACCAGCTGGACGTCACACAGCATCTTTTTACTGAAGCACGAGGAACAACAGAGAGCGAGAGAAAGGTGATAACTTCTCTCCTGTTTATCTAAGTGTGATAGATGATGTGTAAAAATAAATGTGCACACAGGAGCCAGAGAGACGGGGCATCGTTAGAGCCAAGCGTGGACACATCGGCTGCCAGCAAATGTGCCAATTAAGGTGTTTAAGATTTTACTTTTGTATAATATGGATTTAATGCAGTGGGAGATAAAAAGCTTTTAGCTTTAATGTGTTTTTATCCTTGGTGGTTTAAATGCATGTTGGATTTGTGATTGTTGTAAATAAATCCATCAGTCTACCACGGTGACACATTCAGTACATTTCACGTGTTGTTTTGCTGTTTTTAAAGTGAAAGTGTCAGCGTGGCACCTCCTGAGGTCGTTCATCAGCTGGAAAGCCTTCCTCATGTGCGTCTGGTTGAAGGTGTGCATCCCTCCATTCACCGCGTCCTCCTCCGAGTCCGTGGCGCAGGTGGGACGTGTCGAGGCCGGTGTGGCCACCAGACTGGTAAGACATGAGAGGCAGTGTCTGGATGATCGGAGATAGATGATGACCCGACAGTTAGAGCGTCCACCTCGTGGGTTATGAGAGGAGGATGAGACGGGGACGTAACACCGGATACGAGTGATGAAATGGATGGAACTGATACGTGTTCTGTCACTGTTGGCAGTGTTGTGCTACACCACAGAAAAGGCTCTTCAGTTAGAGTCCAGTCTGTCTGTTTTGGTGGTTCCCCAGTGGGCAGCTCTCTCTGAGCATGCCTCGCTGTTCGCCAGTTCCGGCTATTTTTGAATCCTTGTATGACGCCACTGACCCATCCTCGCTCAATAATCCTCGCTTCTTCATGCTAATCTGCTCTGGTTGCCATGGAACTCAGATGCTGTTGCAGGACTGTGGAATTTTAATGCATTTTTAAAATGAATTCCAATCACGCACACGATTATAAACACGGCAGCAGGTCGTCACATCTGCATCGCTTGGTTCGTTTCTAGGACGGCAGCTAACAATTATCTTTATCATCCATTAATCTGGTGATTATTTTATGGAGTCATCAATTAATTCCCAGAACCAGAGGTGATGTTGTTGCCATCGAACGAGACAAAGAAAAAACAGCAAATATCAATATTTGAGATGAGGAACTTCAGGGAATCTTTCCTTAAATATTACTAAAACAATTTGGTGATTATCACAATCGCTGCAGATTAATTTTCTGCCTCTGCAGGATCAAAACTGAAATGATTCTGGATTAATTAAAAAACACTCTCTCTCAAATGAAGCAGCAACAACGATAAACTCTCCAAGTGAGCGACAGCAAATGAAATACCTGTTGAAAAGACACTTGTACACCTACTGCATTAAACTAATGGATGCCAATCTCCCGACGTTGTAATTGCACTTAATAACCATTCAAGCTCGTCTATTAGACTGAAGATCTCTGTTGTATTGAAGATGATGGCTCGACAGTTTTCCTTCACCAACATCCTTCGATCATGTTCTTAAGTGATGAGAACTTAAAGGATCGAAGGATTCTGATGGTCAACAAATACAGAGAAAAGACCAAAAACAAAAGTCGGTCCGTCTCTCACCCTCAAGCTCCTCGTTCACCCATTTGTTACGTGTTAAATAATCTAAATCTGGAAACAAATATATGATTTATTAAAGGATAAATGCAGTAAAAGTGATTTTTCTGTCAGACTGCTGATAAAATGAACTAATTTTCTAAATGTGCCACTTTGGCTCAGATGCAGCTTCCTCTCACACAACGTCCCGCCTACAACACCATCTGATCTCAATTAATAGCCTATAAACGCTGAATAATCTGAATCTAGTCACTGAATTTATAAATATAGAGCAGCAGAAAATAGAAATACCATAATACTATAATAGAAATAGGAAAGCATTTTAAATTGTTCTTAAGTACATTGTACTTCTGGTTGTTTGAAATTTTGACACAAGATTTTTATTTTATATGCAAGTTCATATTAATTCCAAATACCAGTTTTCACTTTCATGGCTTTTCAGGGCCGATACAGATGATTAGAGATCAATATCGGTCGCCCCGTTACTTTCAGTCACACGTTGCTGCACATGTGGTAAATCAGTGAGTGTTTTCAGCAACAACAGGATGTTTGTGGGTCTGAGCAGAAATAAACTACAGTAGTCACGTTCACAGTACAGAAGACAACTACGATCTACCACAAGTGAAATAAATCACATCACAAAATATTCATTTATCATTAGTTAAGATTTCCATGGAAATGTAAAAACCAAAAGAAAAACAGAAGTCTTTTACGCCATAAACAAAGAAAAAAGAGGATAAACAACAATATTTCCTGTTATCCAAATGTTTCCTGACCCAGACTGACCACATGGAACAAATCTTAGTCCAAGTTACAGGAATCAAATGAAAACTGTAGCAGCTTATAAAGTCAGTTTCACATGCAGCTGCTAACCTCAGGTGAGCCGCACTGACCTCAGAGCAGGTGGCAGCAGGTAAACAACACACATGACACCACCGACACTGATGGAACATGTACTTCATGTGCAATGAGTCAGAACCAGATGACAGTGTGCACAGAGCTGTTCCTCATCTGGACTCTAATAATGTCTCCAGACAACTCGAACACAATGAGAGAAATGATGCTGCAGTCTCAAGATTACTGTTGTTTCAGGACACAACGGCACAAATCCGTTAACTCACACTGAGTGTCCGTCCAGACTGAGGCTGCTCACACAGATCTCATCCTCTCTGATCCACGTTTCATAAAGAAATCAGCAGAAAAATGTTTGTTTTGAGTTTGTTGCGCGTCAAGTTGGAGAGCTGGCTAGCTGTTAGCATTGCTAATCATTTAACTTCAATGCTAACATAAGCTGATAATGGCAACCGTTACCTGCCACAAATCACCGCAGTGAAAACCACCACAGTCTGCGTGTGGTCCGAAGACTTGAGAACAGTTTCCGCATCTCATCATCCCAAACTTGGGAGTTTGATTAGCAACTCGACCATCAGCCTGGCAGCCGTTGGTGCTAGCTAACTTACCGAAGCTAACTAGTCAACAAGGCTAGCTCGAGTTCGTGCGGCTCGGAGAGCAGCTCTGTGACTGTCGGCTTCATGGCCGCGCGGATCGTGTCAGGCTAAATGTTATCCGACAGATGTAGAAGCAGCGTGAATCACAGTCTTATGAATTTAATCCCCTAACGAGGAGCCAACTCACCCCAACGACACACCGTCCATCCTCCCGGAGTCCGACACCACGGCAGGCATGAGCGCCGAGCAGCCGCGCACAGATGGTGTATGAACGGGAGGAATCACTCCGGCTGGGAAAAAAAGGAGCAGCAGACTCGTCTTCTCCAGGGAATTTATTTATAGTTCATTTGTCCAGAAGAATCTATATATATATATATATATTATAAACTAAAAATAATCTCAATATAAAAACAAAGAATAACTGGTACACATAATAACATTAACTCTATTTTCTCTCGTGTTAGATTAAAAGTGCACTATATAGTTTTTATTTTAATCAGAGGAGAAAGTTTTTATAATGACACAAAATAAATAAACAATTTCTGTTTCTTTTCATGACTGAATAAACAAACTGATCTTAAAGGAAAACACAACTTCATACTGTTTTACTTTCTTGACATGTGGCGGACCCTGCCACCTTTCCAGCTTCAAACAGTGTTCTGGGGGCCTTATTTTCCTTTGAGAAAAGCTTGTATATATTATTTATATATGCCATTTATGTTATTACCTCATTAATATTGTAAAGATAAAAATTCGAAGTTTTAATTTTTTTTTCCAAAACCACGTACTGCCCCTTTAAACAGCGCTGCATCTGATGGTGAACCGGCTGATTATTTTCAAGATGAATCACTTGGTTTATAAAATATCTGACAACAGTGTGTGAAGATGAATTCATTCCTTCATTATTTTTATTTTCCACACACTCACAGTTTGTCACTTGTGATGAGATATCAAACTTGTTTAATGATACAGATGCTTTTAGCTGCTATTTTATCAAATACCAACACGAATCAGTTCTTAAATGATGTAATTATTCCACTTTAATGTCAAAAGATAGATGACATGACACTTCCAGCCATTCATGATGAATTCATGACGATAAAATATGAAATATGGCCAGAACTTCACAGCCTGCATTACGGTGATTCATCTTGTAGAGATTGTGCGTTTTGCAGCAGACAATCGATGACTTTCATCGGCTCTCACGCAGAACATCAGAGAATTATTTTGCATGGTCGTTAGTAACAACCAGGTCAGTCTGCATCCACAGTTATCAATCACCTGGCTGATTATTCTCCAGTTCAATCACTTGGTGTGTGAACAGAATAGTTGCACATTAATTGTCAAACTGGTTAATTATTTCCACTCTACACTTACATCATGACTTTCACCCACTAGGACAGAGAAGGGGAGTTTAATTTTAGCAATGAAACTAAAACTAGATGAAGAGCGAGAAGCTCTCTGAATTATTGTCAATACATTCTCTGAATTTATACAAAAACTAAATGACTGTTAACAGATTGGGTTTAGTTTGTATGCTGTCGAAGCATTTCTCTGAGATTTAAAGACTCAGTTTCACAAGCTGTACAGATCAGAGAAGCATCTGGAGACATCGGACTCTTCAGGATGCTGTTTTAATGCTTTTTCACGTCTTGTGTACAGAACTTCATCTTGTTATTGATTAGGTAAGTGTACGTCTGAGTACGTGGCGGTTTCACATGATCAGAATATGTAATTAATGCACATAAGTTTCCACTTGATAGAGAACACTTGCTCCTTCGCTCTGGCCGTTCTCATACTTGGAAACAGGGTCAGAGTGGGAGCTCATACTTTCTTGGCCAACCATCCCTGATCTCAGTAAATCTTCTGTTTTCCACAAACAATCAGTTCTCATAAAACCAACATCCCCCAAAATATCCTGCATGCATTGCAATTCTGGGGCCTTAAATTAATTAATAACCTGTAGTTAAACATCCCAACAGCCACAACGATGTTTGATGAGATGACATGTGAAACAGAGGAGAGAGAGAGTAAAACTGACAGTGTTTAAGATTAAAATCCTGGATTGTAAACCTATTAAAATCATATCACCTCAATTCAGCCAATGATTTTTAAAAAAGTGAGGTTTTTGATTTGTTGAATTCTTACACAAATCACCTGCAGATCAGTCAGGGATAATTTAGTGTTTCACTTTATTTTGATGCATCTGAATTTTATTTTGTGAATATTTTTAGTTGTCAAAAATTACACTCTTTGGCCTTAATTGCAGCCAAACCCCAGAGGAATTCTGAACAGTGCAACCTTCGCTTCAATCAGAGCACCATGCACACAATCACGTTTCTGCACCATGTAAATATTTCCCGGTGTAAAATGGCCGATGAACTGGAAATACAGGAATATTTACGCGACACTCCCTCCTGCTGGCAGCTCCATGAACTCGAAACTCTGATTAAAATGTAAAAAATACAAAACCCACACGATCTGAAGTAAGACTGCGAGATTAGATGGATTTTCAAAACATTAAAAACTTTAATAAAAGCAGAATAAACATAGGGGGTGAACTGAACACACGGATTTCCAAACACTTTTAATCCAAAACGAAAAAGCCTGTAATGGGACGGGAAGAGTGGAAAAGGTCATTTACAACTGACAAAAAAAAAAAAAAAAAAAAGAAGTCCGTGACATTTCTCAATTAAAAAATACTTTGTCACGTGTGTTTTAAGATCAAGAAACTCAAGCAATCGAGTCCCATGCTGCCCGACACTGCCACCAACTTTTACTTAAAACCCTGAGTTCATGATGCAAAAATAACAGACACATCTGGCTGGTTTGCAAGACAAACAAACTCATCTCTGAGCTGAGAAGCAGTGACTGACAAAAGATTACGCCTTTTTTTATATAAATGGTTTAAAGCAAGTCTTTCCAAAAACAAAAACAAAAAAAAAGTACAATTCAATAATTCACCATTCGTAGTAGTAAAGTACATAATGTGTGGAATAAGAGGACAGATGGGGTGTCCGGGTGGAGGAGGGCGCCAGGATCCGGAGGACAGTCTCATTCATTCATTTGTGGGTGATGGGCGCTGCTCCCTCTAACTGACCCCTCACCCCGACTGGGCTTGTGTTGTGTTATGTTGTGTCGTGTGTGTAAATTCAAGTTCGTTGTAATCAGAATTGTCCCCATGAACATCTCAAAAACTAAAGGCGCCGTTAATAGCCACCGCCATAACCTCCTCCGCCGCCGCCTCCCCTGCCGTAGCCGCCGCCGCCGCCACCTCCGCCGCCCCCTCTGTTGTAGGGAGCCCCGCTCCTGTAGGAGTAGTTGCCCCCCTTCATTGCACCATAACTGGAGTGCTGCTGTCCGTACCCGTCCCCAAAGTCACCATTACTGTACCCACCCCCCATCTGGTTGTCGTATTCTTCGTATCCACCATACCCGCCGCCGTATCCTCCGCCACCGCCGCCGTTGTTGTAACCCCCGCCATAGCCTCCACCGTAGCCGCCGCCGCCGCCTCCTCCGTAACCGCCGCCGTAGCCGCCTCCATAGCCACCGCCGCCTCCTCTTCCGCCGCCATAGTTATTCATCCCTCTCCCGCGACCTCTTCCTCCCCGGCCGCCGGTAGACATCTCCTGCTTGGTGAGAGCTTTCTTCACCTCCACCTTGTTGCCGTTGATGGTGTGGAACCGGGTGAGCGCAGCTTTGGTGGCGGAGTCGTTGTCCTCGAAGAAGACAAAGCCGAAGCCTCTCTTCCTGCCCGTCTGCTTGTCAGAGATGATCTCGGCCTTCTCCACCACGCCGAACTGGGAGAAGTACTCGGTCAGGTTCTCCGCCTCGACGTGGTCTTTCACACCGCCGACGAAAATCTTCTTCACGTTAGCGAGGATGTCCGGGTTGTTAGCGTCCTCCCGCGATATGGCCCTCTTCAATTCCACGTCGTGGCCTTCGACGACATGTGGGTTAGCCGCCATTGCTGCGTCGGCCTCCTCCGGCGTTGAGTAAGTGATGAAGCCGAAACAGCGGGAACGTCCGAGTTGCTGGTTCATGACCACGACGCAGTCACTGAGCGTGCCGAACTGCTCGAAGTGCTTGCGGACCCCATCTTCTGTGGTCAGCACGTTTAGCCCCCCGACAAAAAGCTTGGTCAGTGTAGTCGACATGACCGTATTTCTTCTGAGGATGGTATGCAGCGAGACCGTCCTTCTTCTTCAATGGACTACGTCAGGGCGGGCCGTTTGACTTACTTGCTTTCGTAAGACGTATTAGTCGCTGATTGGTCATCTTGAAAAAACCGTTAACCTTATTGGCTGGCCAGCGAATCACGTTGCTGTTGCCTTCAGGTGCTGTCGGAAATCCTATGTTCAACTGCTGGAGAAGAAAGGGAAACGTGGATTTCAACCTTCATGGTCCTTCGTTTTGTTTTGGTACAGTAAAAACATCCCGTTAATAAAGCAAAGTCCCGATTAATCCCCCTAAGTGTTATCACGAAACCACCACATACAGCTTCAAAGTATAGATTATGTTTTTATAAATATAACTACCACGCGGCTTTTAACTGTGTAAAGCGCGTATGTTCTTCAAATACACCAGATATCGGCATTTTGTCAGATTGCCATTTTGAATATAATAACAGGTGAATACTGCTATCAACATTTTGAAAGTGCAGACTTATCTGGGAGTATCCAAACAAATGCAGCACTGTAAAAGGGAGTAAAAAACAACCAATGGTCGTGGTGCCAAATTTAAATTCTCCTGTCAGTGTTTAATATGTTGCTGCCATGCGGCTGTGACCATGACTACTCTTCAAACCTTGTGCTCAATGTAACTTGAGTACTGCTTGACATCTCAAATCTGTGCTTCTACATTCAAGTTAACTTATTTACCCCAATATAAGAAGTCACAAAATTGCCCCAAGAAGCTTTTCAAATGAGGAGGAACTCCCCAAAACCCCTTTCACAAGAAAAACACATGGCATAAACCTTAGAGCAACGCAACATGTTAACATAATTCCCTCTACAGCCATTTCTTAATTACCCAAGAGAACTGGTCATACTGGTTACAGAGGACCAGCACATATTTGTGTTGTTTTCTCTGGTGAAAGGTGCAAATCAACCTAAATAAACGTTTGCCTTTCTCTGTAAAATCACATCTCTCAGTAGTTTTGATTGACTGTCTTGTCTGAAACTCAGCCACCTTCCCGCAGGTGCTCAAGGTGCTCCTCCACCCCTGTACCAAAGAATCTCCGGGTCATTAATGCATGTTGCAACATGACGATGTTTCGTGCCAGAACTGACTGTACTAACTCTCTAACAGACATGTCCGCGGTCAGTTATGCAATTATTAAATCAGGTTGTTATTTTGGCATCTGTATTACATTTTAGGATGATGCATGATGCACGCAACCTGAATAATTGGTTTAGTCACACAGAATTAATGAGTGAAAACTCGAGAGCAAAACTTTAAATGGCACAATACTTGACACAATACGTCATACGCGTTATGGAACTTATGGAAACGATGTGTTATTCCATAAGAGCCACACACGGAGGTGAGACCTTTCACAGAAGTATCTTCATAAATCCTGTGGTTTTGGTCGAGAGGAACGCTGACATAACAGCCCAGCCTGCTGCATTTACCACCAGCAACAATGTCAAGACCTGAAAACGTACTGTTAAGAAGACTTGGTACAGCTGCAGTTTGTCGAATGAAACGCGTATTCTTCAATCTTTCTTTGTCTTCGACTCTGCAAACCTCATTTCCAACAGAATGGAAATTATCAGTGTGGCCATCAGTTCACAACCTTATTTCAACCCCTTCATGACAGGTATCACCAGGACAGACATAAATAAGTAACATAAGTCTCTTGGTTTATAAAAATATATAAATTTATTGTAGATTCATAAAAAGCATGATAACAGATGTTTCCATTTCCTATGGGATGGTCACAATTCATCAAGCACCGTTATCCTATGGGGGTAAGAGAACAAAAGTAAAGTTTACACTCCCGCCACCCCGTCGAGCATCACGTAAACACACAGCACTCGTGTCACACCGGCCTCCTGAATCATCACAGTACATCAGACAGAATTTAGATTTAGGGATACGTGCTCCTCCGTTTTATGAAAGGGAGGGACGACTCATGTAATAATTCTTTGTTTTAATCTTTGACAATTCCAGACATCAGGTATATATTACAATACCTGCATTCGGAGTTTAAACTGCCAAACATTTTGTTTGCTTAGGTGTCTTATTTCATTCCAGAACTGATCCTTACTCCTTTATTTACGGCATCCTTTAAATATACCAATAAACACCCACGCTGAGTTACAATACAGACCTCAGCAACAATGATGCATTTTCTCTTAGGCATCGATTAGCATTTTGGACTTGAGGACACAAACTATGAAAATTCTCTGCAGACCTAAATATTTCCCTCAATCCAGTGTTTAGTACGCTGCTATTAGCCTCTAATATTTACCTGTCAAGCCATAATTTAGTTCTGAGACCAAGCTGCTTATTTACACCCACAGAGGCTGTTCAATGCAAATGTTTTGTTTTTAGTACTCAATTCTCTTATTTAAAATATATGCCTCCTGTTTTCTTCTAATTGTTTAAGGGAAATGCATCACCCTTGAAATCTGGTCCACACAACAGTGCAGTAATGTAACGGGTCACTTGTGATTTATTCTGCAGCTTTTACCCTGCATCATTAATTTACAGACACTAGTCAAGCGCCTGCAACACCTGAAGAGGTCTTGTTATGTCAAGTGCTGTTAAAGTTGGCATCTGGAAGGTGACTTGCTGCTTACGTAGGTGTAACTGACATTTGTGGTGTGAGCGTGTCCATCACTGTCCGTTATCTGCAGACTAATGCTCATCAACACGAGTGTACGATGAAGTATAACAGTATTCTACTCAGCCTCATGATGATGGAAAGTCTGGTGAAGTTTCAAAATCCACAGAACATTTCTGGAGCCTCAGAAAAAACTTGCAGCATTCTCCTAAATACTGATTAAGTTGAAGATGTGTTTAAAAACCTCCCAAAACAAAATGGCTCCATATAGCTCATCTGGTGTAATCCAGTTATCTGAAGGCCCCGAGATCTCAAACTGATTTGAAAAGACAATTTAAGAGTGTTTGCATTAAAGCTCAAAGTGAATTGTAGCTGCTTAGCTATTAAATGTTTACACACACGTGCACAATCTAAACCATGTGCCATGGGTGTAAATAATGCAATTAAACATGACTAAAATAAGGGCAGCCAAGCTTCCTTATGACTTAAGGGCGACTTATGTCGTCCCAAGTTTATTTTTCATTTGAAAGTCCATCAGTTGTTTAAGCGAATTCTACAGTGCTGTTTTGTTGTGCAGCACCACAAATGTGTTCATGGACAATGAAACCTCACCAGCTTTACCCATTTTTTTTGGGGAACCTTTTAAGTCAACCATTATGTATTCAAAAATGTTTACCTTCACCCATTTCATTGCAGGTGTGGCTAGTTTGAAAACTATTATTGCCAAGCTCTCACACACGACCTATTATGTAACCTTTAAAATATGTATATCTGAAGACCATTAAAAACACGAAAGACAGATATAATATCAAATATTTATTGTATTTTGAAAACCACAGTGCCCAAGTGCAATCTCTTTCTCCCAGGATCATCAGCACTTTAATAATGTAAAGACATATTATAAATATTCTATATAACACTGAATTATATTTTTCAATCAACGTAGCAGGTCAAAATGGTCAGAAGCCATTAGCACCTTTTACTCTTTTCATCTGGAACGGGTGATTGCTGGTCACTGGGGGAAAGAGCACTTATGATTGCACTGTGACATGGTGTTATCAAAACTCTTATAACCCATCTTTAATATATAAAACCTGATTCAAACCATGTTATACTCTTCAAAAAAAAAGCATCAACACCACACTGGGGAATCCTTTGTGAAAACTGACTTCACCTGAGGGGGAGAAGGCACAACCACTCTCCGGTCCCCCCGATGGCGTGGAGACACACACACACCCCATCGTGTTCGGGGTGATGTTATCCAGGTTACCGTAGCAACCTGGAGGAGATGGGAGAAAGAGAGAGTGAGAAACTGGGCAGAGTAAAGTTTTCTGGACGAGACACAAATTTACTCGTTCCAATATTTTTAGTTTTTAAAATGGTGGAACAAAATTTGCGCTCCCTTCCACCCACTTAAAGTTCATTAAAGACCAAATTAAGTAAACCCCCCCCTCCTTTTTGTTTTGTTATTTTAAGATTAGCTATGTAAGCCGCATTGCACTGCAAGTGTAATTTAAGTTGCTTAATATTAAATAATGGCACACTTGTGCACCATCTCAGAAGATAATCCATACATGGTTGACCAACACAGAGTGAAGACAGGTTGATTTACATACCTAGTTTGCTGGATGTGGATATCCTAAAGAGATATTTCAGACTCCTATCACAATCGACCCCAGGTAATCAACAGGGTCCTGATGTAGCCTAAAAACAAACTGCTACGGCTATTTTGGCTGGGATAGCCTACAGGAATACGAGTAAGAACACCTAAATGTAGGAATAATCAAAGATAAATATCAGAGCCCTCATGTCCACATACTGATATGTATTCAAATGCGTAAAAAAGAAAAGATATATGAAGTCATATTAGCAGTGTCTAAAAACCACATAGTTTTAAAAACAAGGTCAAACCCTACAAAGCCTACATGCATTGGCTGTGGGTAGACTACAACCATTCTGTAACCATTTCACCCACCTGAATGTAAGGGAATAAACTGGGAAAGATGCCATGTAACTAAACATCGACAAGATGATGTCACTTATAAAACCTGTGGATGAACTTGAGGAAGCCTGGTTAAATAAGTAAAATAACTAAGCTAAGTGGTATAACGTTTTATTTAAAATGAACATACATAAGCATACCAAGGTGGTTTAACAGTAGGTTTTGTTCTCCAGACATGAAAGTATACAATATACATTAGATATTGCTACAGGTAATGAAAAATGAACAATATTTAGAAACTATTACTATGCGTGAGGAGAGTTTGAGTACAATGTTGGGAAGGAAACAAGGAAACTGGATCCTGCAGTATCACGTTCCGACTTTGCTGAATGACCAAAGTAAAATAATTATACAAATGGATGTTAGACAGCTATGAAATCCAAAACCACAAAAAACATGCTTTCTCATCCTCATACATTGAAATCACACTAAATTTTACTCCAGAAAACAAGATTTAATTACTTAAAAATGCAAAATATTGGGATAATCAAGAACTTGTCAGCAAAACAATCCTACATCGAAGTTGAACCGAGTGAACGCAAATAAAAAAAATAACTCTAAACGACAACTACACGCCGATGGCGTGGGTACATAATAAAAAGGGATCACTGTATGTTTGAATCTTCATTTTTTTTTTTTTTACGTGTCCTAGTTGAACGGCAACGACGGCTGCTCGTTATAATCAGGTTTTCTGGGAAGTGACCTTCCTACCTGTTTGGGTTTTTGAGGTCTTCATTATGATTAGGGGGATCTCTGTCCGAGTCTCTGCCGTTGTTGGATTTCACGGCAGACGCCCCGTTACTGAATTTGAGTTGAGCGTCCGAATCCCGGCTGGAGGTAATCTATGGCAGGGGGAGGGGTGGTTGATTTTTTCCCATTGTGCAGTCTCATTTAGTAGCCGCCGCCGCCATAGCCCCCCCTGGGGTAGCCGCCGCCACCACCGCCGCCGCCTCTGGTGTAGGGTGCTGCGCTCCTCTGTCCGCCGAAGGGTGGCCCTTTCATGGGGCCGTAACCAGAAGAATGCTGGCCATAGCCGCTACCGAACTCATTGTAGCCGTTTCCACCTCCATAGCCACTTCCCTGGTCTCCGTAGCCTCCCCCATATGGTCCGCCGTACCCTCCGTAGCCGCCACAGTTGTAGCCTCCTCCGCCATTTCCGTAGTTGTAGTTTCCGCCGTAGTCCCTGCTGCCGTAGCCATTTTGATTCCCCCTCATGCCTCTACCCGGCCTACCTCTCGGCGCCATACCGGTTCTGTTGGCTGCCTGCATCTCCTGCTTCGTCAGGGCTTTCTTCACCTCAACTTTGTGTCCATTGACGGTGTGGAATTTGACCACAACCGCTTTGTCGGCAGCATCGTGATCGGTGAAGTAAACAAAGCCGAAGCCTCTCTTCTTTCCGGTCTCCTTCTCCGAGATGACTTCGGCCTTCTCGATCTCACCGTACTGGGAGAAGTATTCGCTCAGATGGTCCTCTTCGATGTCGTCTTTCAGGCCTCCGACGAAGATCTTCTTCACCTTAGCGAGCGCCTCTGGCTTGTTGGCGTCTTCTCTGGCCACGGCACGCTTCACCTCGACCGCGTTGCCGTCGACGGTGTGCGGCCTAGCCGCCATTGCTGCGTCGGCCTCCTCTGGCGACGAGTAGGTCACAAAGCCGAAGCAGCGGGAGCGCTGCAGCTGCTTGTTCACGACGACGACGCAGTCGGTGAGCGTACCGTACTGCTCGAAGTGCTTGCGCAGGCCATCGTCGTCAGTGTCCACGTTGAGGCCACCGACGAAGAGTTTACAAAGCTGGTCACTCATTTTGGAATAACGGCGAGCTGATACTTGACGGCTTCAACTACGCGCTAATCTCAAGATGGTGGTGGGGGATGAGCGCAGCGGCATTTATAGCAGACGCGCTGTGACGACAGAGGAGCTTGAAAAATCGGTGCCACCTCTTCCGGTCCGCCGCCGTCTCTTTTGTGTCACAAAATATCCGATCTTCGTCCTAAAACGAGTATAAACTATTTAAAAACACGACGATAATTAATAGAAACTGAAGAAAAATAAATTAATCAACACATTTTTATGTTCTCATGCGCAGTTTCGGTGCGGTTTATCTTTTCGCGGGGCCATTTTGGTGTGTCACACGGAACCAAAGTGCACCGAGGGAATGTAGATTTATACATGTGGCAAAAACCTTAATGTCAAAGTACATATATAAATATACATAACTCATAAAATCGAGCAAGTAAAATAATGGGGTCGTTATGGCTAAATTGGCTTCAAGCCAAAAATATATGACGTGGTATGAAGTTTAAATTATGATGGAAAGCCGGATGTAATGAAGGTTAGTGATACAGTGAGTAATGGCCGCTGATATCAGTACATGTGACAAAATAAGAAACTTCAGCTAAATGATGAGAAATGACAGATGGTTGGTTTACTCATTCAATGAGTCCAGCTTCTCAGATTTGTCAGATTTGCTGCGTTTCCCTCTTCTGTAAATAATGTATTTATAGGTTTCATAGTTTTGGGTCAACAAGACAATTTCAAAATATTAAACTGGGCTCTGGAAAGCTGTGAACTGGTATTTTCCCCCATTTTAAGAACGAAAATGGAGGCCAGTTGCCACAACCCCCCCAAGAAAACCCAGTTTCTATGCAGGCACACACACAAAAGCTGATGGCCCACAGAACAGATGGCCCATTCAGCGTCCTCGGGGGAGAAAACTACATTTGTATCTTGGTGAAATCAAACAGTGAAGGCTTAGTTAATGAGATTTTAGTTTTTGGAAAGAGCAATGACAGATCGTAAAGCAAATTGTACAGCCAAATCTAATCAAATCAAATCAGTTTTATCTTGAAATCCACATTATGTAATTGAGGCTCTACAGTACATTACCATCTGCAAGACTGCTCTTTCACTGCTAGACTTAAAACACACCCACACCAAATGCAGACCTCCTCACACATGGAGGTGTAGTTTCAGGTGAAAGACGCAACACGGGGGGTTTAATTTCCATGTCAACAGAATTGCGATGAAGCGTTGACCTCGTCACACCCGTGGTACTTATGGTAATGTTGATTTTACAGAGCGAGAGGAGACATTTGCAAAGAAAGAAACACTGAAATCAAAGTTCACTGAAATCTTTATGAGGCATGTTGCTCATGAAACAATCCTTTCATCTATTCTACCAACACAAACACACAGGACAGTCTGTGCCTTTACAGATACAGTTCCAAATCTTTTATGGACACAAATGAGGCAACTTTTGGTTTGTCAATAACAACAAAATGGAAGAAATGTTCGACTGTTCATGGTCAACATAAAACGGCATTTTTGGGTTGCTTAGTATGGATGTTAAGGGGTTTTAAAATGTCACAATTTAAGGGTTATTTGTGCGTTAGTTGACATTGATCTTGCTGATCTGGTTCTGATTACATTCCCTCTTCTACGGATGAGCATGAGTCGTGTGTGGAGACGATTTTCCTTTAGAGCTTTCAAGAAAAGGCAGGATTGTTAAAACCAGCAGCGAGGACGAGGTTTTGATCCTGGCTGTTAAAGGATAAGTTCCCCCCCAAAAAATGAAAAAGTCGATTATTATCTTCGCCCTCTTGCAGATGGAAAGACGAGTGGAGTTTCAGTTAGCAAAACATTTCTGGAGCTTCTCGGCAAACCAGCTTTGCAGCATTCTCCTTAACGGCTGAAGTAGATGGGGACGTGTTTTAAAACGAGAAAAAAACTTAGATACAAAACACAAAAAATAAAATAGCTTTGAAAATTGATTTGAAAGGATGTTTTTTTACACATTTAGCTGCTAAGTTTAAAGTGCACACCCCATCTGAAGCGGGTGCATGACCTCTAAAAAAGCACTGATGGTTTAATTAACATCTTTTCAAATCAATCTGTTCTTTTAAGTTTTAGAACGAGTCTCCATCTACTGCAGTTATTTAGGAGAACGCAGCAACGTTGTTTTGCTGTGAAGCTCCAGAAATGTTTGTGGACTACGAAACTTTCCATTTGCATCGGGGTGAGTAAACAATGACTGCATT
The DNA here is from genome assembly GCA_903131615.1 of Diplodus sargus. Lineage (NCBI taxonomy): Eukaryota > Metazoa > Chordata > Actinopteri > Spariformes > Sparidae > Diplodus > Diplodus sargus. The sequence continues at coordinate 34,105 of CAEMYA010000643.1, forward strand.
TTCACCTTTGGGTGAATTTATCCTTTAGCACATTTCCTATAAATGAAAGCAGGCTGACGTGTAATGTTGAAGCAGGTGTACTTTTATACTATGCAAACTTCAGCGTGTCGGTGCTGCGAGCAGCTCAACACACGCAGAGTACAAGAGTGAGAAAAATATCGTTACCTTTACTTCGTTGGAAAAATAGTTAAGAAATTAAAACTATTTAGGCAATGCTAAATTTACTAAAATCACCCCACATTTCTTCCCTCACAATAAATATCCGTCCACTGAAATTTACTTTTTTATCTAAAGCGAAACTGGTGGAAGAAAAACTAGAACTGCAAACCTCACACGCAAAAGGAAGACAATTTCTTTAATAATAATAAAAATAAAAATAAACACATCACCAATGGCTGTCTTGTTTGTATATTGCGTAATTTTCATTATGGTATTTAATACACCATAATTAATATTACCATGTTTGTGAACCTAACGGCTTTCTCAGAAATGAGAAGTTGTACTGAACAACCGTCATCTTGAGGGTACTGTGAGCTATATCCGGTTTAAAGCACCCAAGAAAAGACTTGTTCAGTTCACACAGCAATCGTTGTAGAAGGTTCAGCCTTCCTTGTCGTTACTTGATCCCAAAAACGCCCAAAGTCATACATGAGGATGATCAATTCCTATCTAATATTTACATTTGAAAAGGAGCCTACTGAGGCCCAAATCAGGCTCCGTTTTCACAGCCAAGGGGGGATGAAATGCAAAGAGGTAGGCAGTTTAAAGGAGGCATTTAACATATATATCCCCCCCAACAACCCACCAGAAAACATGGCTAGAAGACAAAAGGGCGTCAACAGCATGCATCACAGAATGAGATGCTACCAGGTGACCAGGAAGTCAGCCATGTTCGTTTTCAGAAAAAAAAGGCTCAAATCACTTGTGTAATCTAGTTTATGGAGCGAGTTCACACAGTCCTGCTTCATGGTGTTTTAAGTAACACAGGAAAAAGTCAAAAGTAACCTCAACAAGTTTTTATTTGTTGTAGTAAAATCAAAGATCTACCTAGCAGTTCTTCACCCCCTCAGTCTTTTTTCTGTAGTCTCTAATCTTCGGAGTGAGGGCCTGTAAAATAATGACAATGCTGATAGTCCATGTGCTTGAATGGATCAGATCAAACAACTTCTCGTTATCTAGCCACATCTAAAACAGTCTGAAAGGAGAGGAGTCCAGTTTCTGTGTGATGAAACGGGAGGGGAGAGGGAACTGGCAACCTTGAGCTGATCGTGTACTGGGAGAGGAGGAGCGGTTTGGGGGAAATGTCGGGTGTGTCTGTGGGGGAGGAAGAAGGGCACTGGATCACAGCTCCACAGGTGGCTCTCTTGAGTAGGCCAGGTCACAGGTGATGAACGACGGGGCGTTATCGGTCATGTAAATGACTCAGACGGGTTCATCTGAGTGATCACATGATGTAGACCTTCTCAGCCTGAGAGAAGTTGAAGACTTCTTTGGTTCTGGGACACACCACTTTGTCATCTTGGCGGATGGACAGAAGAGACTGGAAGAAATAATAAGCAGAGGATCATAAATTAAGAGGAAAAACAAACATTACAGTTTTGTGTGACTTCTTTGACATCTTAACTGTAATTTAAAAGTAATTTGAAGTATTTTTAAACCTGGTTCGTAAGTTTACACTAAAATAAGAATATAAAGTTTTAGTAGATCGCTTCAGAAAGCAGCTGCAACATGTGCTGCAAGATAATCCTTCAGGGAAAATTTTTCTGTTCCTCAATGTCCATTAGAAGTTCTTGTTTTTGCCTCAGACAGGCTGAGGTTGTTATTCTGATTGTTGACAACATTCAGGAAAGGATTTCTACACGGACAGAGCTTTTTCTTAAAGAGTAAAACCCTTCGTCTTTAACCACAAACAGCCTCTGTGTCCAAATCCACCGGACTTCATTTAGAGAAACAGTTGTTTTATCGTCATGAAACACCTCTGAGGGGGCATTAAGTGTAACAAAATGAAATATACCGAAATCATCTTGGTTAATCTTTCCACCGTCACAACAACTACCGCCTCTGGTTTGGTTGAGATCAGGAGAGAAGTGAGGGAGACAGAGGGAGAGAGAGGGAGGGAGGGAGGAGAAGGAAAACCGCTCACAGAGCCAGAATGTTTTCACATATTTTTGATGATTGTTGGAACATGAACCAACATGGTTTTGGTGAATTTTATTTAGTTTGTTTATTTTGAAAGAAGCTCATTTTATGATGATAAAATTATAGTTTCTATAAATGCTGTCTGGTGGATTTGGCAGGAGAAACGTTGCAGCTGTCTCTGGTTTAACAAAAAGCTCTGTCTCTGCAAGAATCCTTTCCTTAATGTTGTCAGTCCTTTAAATAACAACCTCGGCCTGTCAGCGGTCAGAACCAGCAGTGTAAGTGGTCGTGCTCCGACGGTCAGAGTTTCCACCAAAGACAACATTACAGTCTCATCACTTTTGGCTGAAGCTGTTTATTGGGCCGACCCCTAAACACCAGAATATGTTAACACAGGGCTTAAAAACACCTGAATTCCCCGTACACACACATGCAGACACAGCTGCAGTTCACAGCCTCCCTGCACGCTGTGATGGTTAATTAGTGGTGTGTACTCACGTTGTATCCGTACACATATCCATTAGGAAGCATCATTGGAGGGTTGTTTTCATTCATGACCTCCCCGGAGATCTTGCAGACTAGTCTGGAGTTGGCGCAGTGGGCCATGGGTAGCGGCTGGGCCAGCTTGTTGAGGGATTTACTGCACACTGGGCAGTCTGGGTTCTTAGAGGTTCCATCCTCCTTGTAGCACTGACTGGAATTAGCATGGAGGTTAAGGACCAGAACGTCTCAACGTATTAAGTTCTTCTGGGTCTCAGACAGACAGACACAACCATGAAGAGGATAATCCACACACTGACGCTGATAAGGCAGCACTGCAGTGATCAATATCTTATTTAATACATCAAAACTAACTGTAGACACGCACGTCATTTTGTTTAATTTACAATGAAAATAAATTCTATTTCGCATTCCTGGAAACATTCGACATAATAACATAACAACACTAATAACAGAGGTCTGAGGTAACTTATTACTGGAGACTAGTGTGGCAGGATACGGTGTCTTGATGGCAGACAGACCAGCCTGTAGAGTGATAGTGAAGACAGAGTTGTTTCCCAGCTGGTGCAGTCTGTAGTTGTCATATCGGAACTGCTGGATCAGCATCTTCCAGCGGGCTGGATCCAAAAGATCCTGACGGAACAGAGAGACAACCGAGTTTAACACCAACAGCCATTTCCAGACAGACTTCAGCCTCAATTAAGTTCTAATTCTGAGAGAGCACACACACACACAGCGAGGTGCAGACCAGTGCTACACAACTCTCGTCCAACATGCCATTTGTATTCCTATATAAACTTTTCTTGCATTATTGTTTCCACGCCAAGTAATCAATGAACTGTAGCCCAGCTGTTCCAGCCCTACAGACAAACTGTGATAATTACTGTTTTCTTGCCATTGAAATGTGGTTTCACTGTCCCTCCAGAAACAACACCAAGGGGTGAGTGTTTGATCTCGACCTAAATTAAATGTGATTAGTTCAGATATCAGAGCAATGTGTTATTTGTCTGTTTCTTTTAGTCAAACTGTGATTAACGACTCTCTGCTTACCAAACACAGCTGCCTGGCAAAAGTGTTTTCACTGCAAACATTCTGAGTGTAATGTAAATAAAAACCTTTTCTAAATCAAGTTACATTGGCAGTTAAATACTTTGAATAATAAAGTCGCCTCTATAGGTTACAGTTGAATTAAGTCAGATTTTATTTGACGCCATGTGAAGTAAGTGAGAGCAGTTTTATATACTTGTTCCCAAACACGGATCAATAACTGATCGGGATTTCAACACTGAATAAAACACTTGTGATGATAATTCAGTGGTAAATGTTCAATTCTACAAAACATGCTGGCAGAGGACAGAGAATCTGAGTCAGCACGGCTGACGAAGGTGACAGGAAACAGGGTGAGCAACACGCAGCAAATGGTCCCCAGGCCAGGAGTCAAACCCGGGTCCGCTGCAGCGAGGACAAAGCCTCTGCACTTGGGACGCCGGCTCCACCAACTGAGCCAAACGGCGCCACAGAATCTGAGTTCTGCTGCTGTCACAAGAAGCTGGCAAAAAAAGTTGGTTCATTTTCTCTGCTTGCACTAAACGCTAGATGTTTTGGAGATACAGTATTGTTGGTGCGACTCTGCTCAGAAGAAGAAAATGCATTTAAAAAAAACCCAAACACCACTGATACTAAGAGAAGCTCCCCAAGGAAACGTTTAAAGAAGTACAACAAGTAACAGAGTTTATTTTATTAGAAGACGACAGAGGCCCTCTGGTGGCTGATCTGACGCTACAGCACATTCTCTGTTGATCTGTGTATTCTTATTGTACCAGTGAACACGTAACTGTTGTGCTTCATTAACAGTCTGCAGAATGTTAACGTTATTAATCAGGTGTATCCAATGAGATGGAGGTTGACAGTCCCACGTGTGAAGTTTGTGTGTGAATTTCTAACAAAACGGTGGAAACCCACAGGTCATGATATCGCTCGGCTGTATATGTAAAAATGGGTCAAACTACATTTCATTTATTTACACATTAGTACGAGGAAAGAATGAAGGTTTTACCTTGTATGGGGAGATATGTGTATCTGATGGGAAGGCCAGCATGCCCATCACCTGCCGAACCTCATCCAGCTGTCCACCTTCTGCCTGGCTGAAGTGCTTCCTTGCATGTCTGAAACACACACAAGTTTGTTTGTTTCAATAACAGTAACAATTCAGGAAAGATTTGCAGTTAGTGTTAGGGACTTCAGGTAGAACAGTACGTGTGTGTATTGTGGTTCTATGGTCATACCTGACTGCATCCATGCGTTTGTTTTGCCTGATGAGCTCAATGAACTCCTGGATTCTAAGACTGAACTCAAGACAACTCTGAAAAGAAACAGACAAAACATACCAGGAAGTTTAAACCACAAAATCTATACAGTATATATATCTCCTGCACTTGGCACACTCTCAAGCTACCTTTAAAGATTTTATCATCCTACTGCTGTGGCTTGTAGTGCGTTATGAAGAGATGGCATTGAGCTTGAGTTACACCAAAACACATTTCAGACACTCTTGCGAGAGTATTTTGTCACATTTGCAGTAAAAAGTCAAATCTTAAAGTAACAGCTAACTAGAAGCTCATCACGTTCTGCTTTAATAGGATCATTTTAGGATTGACAGCCACTGCCAAAAGGGCAAAACACTCAGGGTAATTAATTAAATCTTAAAAATGTCTGTTTCTGAGCACAAACACTATTACACTGCTGATTCTTGTTTATATAATATTCAGGCAGAACCAACAAGCTTCTGCCTGCTTGATATGCTTCACTTAGACCTATAAATTGTCTTTGTTATGTGCAGAGCTTTTAATCATCTGTCAGGCCTCAACTTTTCCTGGATTCATGAGGGAAAATGTGACTACCTTCATCTTGCGGAGGCGGGACTTATTGTCATGGCACCAGGCTAGGCAAGTGGCCGTCTCCTGCCTCTCCAGAGACTCCTCCACCTCCTTAGCTGTGAGGAACATCTCAATGTTCACCAGATCCTAAAAATACAAGAGTGGATGTATTAAGAGACAAGAAGATTGGATCCAGACACAACTTAAACAAAAACTCAAAACGTTTGATTCAAACAGTCAGTGAGTCCTTAAATTTTATCCCAAATTCATAATACTATACTAACTCAGAAACCCACAAGCTTCAGATCAGTTACCTCTATACCGCTCTGTCTTGCCAGTTTGACGGCTGTGTTGTAGTAGCCGCAGCGCAGCAGATGCTCCACCATCATGCGGTCCATGCGTTTCTTCTTCCACAGGTTGACTGAGGCCAGCTGGTCGCTGCTGTGCTCCTTCAAGTGCTCGATGCGACGCTTGCACAGCTTGGCGCTCTCGTCTTCTGCTTGGATGGACTCAGCAGCCTTCAGGTCACACAAGAAGCATCGAGACATCTCTTTATAAAAGCAAGAAATCTGTGTTTGTGTTTGTGTGTTTGTGCATCAAATATCTCTGCAGATCAGGATCAGATTGACCTGAGATTTTCAACATGGCTGCTGCGTGGTTTAAGGGTGTGCAACGTCAGATTTGATTGGACTGCAATGATACCGTTATTATAAATTAATTCCGCTAGCATTGTCAACCACAGCCATCACAGCCATGCGCGCACCAGAGCCAATCACTGCTGAGCTCACCCCCACGCTCCACCTCCTGAGTCGATGGACACACAGGTGCGTCCAAATCACGTGACCAATTTAAGATGACGTAGCAGCAATTCGCGGCGCCGATGTGTGTTAGAGCAGCCTTCAAACTTTATACCAGTTTTTTTTAAATCATGTTAATAGGCCAAGTAAAACCGGACCTGTGATAGATAATGTCTGCCACGCTTTTTTGCAAACACTGCCGTCACCTTAGGTGTGTGTTTGGTGCAGGAAGAGACGATAAAAACAGGGTTTTCTCACGAAAGAGTCTGCAAGCAGGAAGTGTTTGTGAGCATAAAAATGGTTCGTTGAACATATTTGTGGTTTTCAAAGTAAAAAAATTAACTTTTTCCTAGGCAAGGTAAATCGTTTCTAAGGTGAAATATAATGGCAAAATCAAAAATGGTCAAAAACTGCCAATTATACCCTGGAATATCAGATTTCACAACAAACCTAAATATCCCTGATGTCCCACCTTCAAACAGCCTCATTTGGCCGTCCATGGAAAAGCTTCTTAACCTCCCACTTCTCTATAGGAATACATACTTCCTACAGGAAGTGCACTAGTTTACAGAAAGCTGAATATGCATCATGTAAAACAGAAACAGAAGTCGTCAGTGTATCGACAGGATTGGCGCTGTTGGACCTGAGGAAAACGCTTTAGTCTTCAGAATCCTAATGACATGATCTGATCCTGACTGAAGCCCGAACACAAGAGCTTTCAGACCGCAAACATTGTTGAGGGCAGGTCAAACTAAACAGCTGCTTCCTGCTCGGTAGACACACTGTGATGTGACTTGGATGTCTTAAAAATAAAAGCTAATGGATCACACAAATGTAAAAATGTATTCCCTTAGCTGCCAGTCACATAACAGAGAGGAAACGGTGAAGAAGAGTCTCATATCACACAGTTCATAGCTGCATTCCTAAGTGCACTGTTCCATGCACACTGCCATTTTAGATCGACCTCAAATGAAACTGCTTTGCTTTTGATAAACATGACCTCTCTGGTCCAGAACAGTCTCAGCCCAACATCTTTGGGGAGGTGCTCCCAGACCTGGATTCTGTTTATTATAAGCTTCTCTTCAACACAACGATATCGAAAGGTTTATTTGTTACAAAAGTTCTGATTACTTGTTTTCTGTTGTGTGAGAAACGGTTCACAGCACAACCAGCCAGGCAGCATTCCACCGCTGACAAACAATCCGACCAAGGCCACTCGTACACCATAACAAAGAAACCACATCCACAACAGGGTGCTTTTGTTAAACAGGGGAGAGTAATGTGGCTTTAACAGTTGGCTCTAGCAGAAGGCTGGTTTTGTTCATAGATGAGTAACTGCTGCTGGCTTTACAGCAAGTCTGTACATTTATAGTATTTTACATTATCTCTCAATCTCTAATTCAACAGCTGTGTTTCTATTTCTGTACGAACGTGACGTGGTTGTTGTTGTTGTTGTTGTTTTATGGCCCGTCTCAGGTTAAACCATTCATAAAACATGAACACATACAGAGAAGTTTCTTTCATTATCTCATGTGTTGAAGTTACACAAGTGGCTTGCCGTTAATGGATACGAGCTATTTGTGAAGTAAAGAATCTGTGGCAGGTGTAAAGAGCGCTGCAGGGACGGAGCCTAAGGCTAAGAAATCTGAATGCAGAGCTCCCGATTTATGATAGAAACAACATATTTTATATGTTTCCATCCACTAAAGGCTAGATTTTGTGGTGGTTACAGGTAGAAGAACTGGCCTTGAATACAGAGCTTAAGACTTGATTGTTGTAATTAACCCAATACACAAAAACAACTCCCTAAAAACATAAATGGCAAGTTATGATAATTACACCTCTAAAATAAAATAACTGTCATTAAGCCCAGAACATAAAATGTCTGCTTTAGTCAAAAGTAATGATTTTCTTTGTTAGTCATAAATGTGAGAAAGAGAAATTTCAGGGGGAACTGTGGGATAATTATCCAAAAACACTGCCAGTGACAAGTAAAAATTAAATGTTTTAAAATGAGTTTACCCAAATATCTTGGCTTCTACTGTGCAACAAATAAAATATATACATTAACAACATTAACTTGATATCTTTAAAGAGGAAACAGTTATATGAAAGTGTGTATGTGTGCATCTGTTCCCCTCACCTTCCTCTTCAGGGCGCTGAGTTTCTCCACCACACCATCCAGCAGTGACACCACCGAGTCGACCACCGGGAAGCTGCTTAGCGTCTTCTCAAGCTCCGCGACGACCATCGTCACGTGACTCGTCTCCCGGTCGATGTTCTTCTGAGCCGCTCTGAAGCGTTTGTTCAGAGTCTCGTAGGGAACCTGCAACGACAGCGACACGGGACATTTACCTCCGAGTGTCGGGCAGAGAGCTGCCATACCGCTTAAATAAAGTGTCATCGGCTAACAGCTCAACAAACATTGAGGTTTGTATTTTGTAAAAGGCAGATTGTTGTTTAAACAGCTGATCTATGATAAAAGCTGTATAAAGTGTTTGTTGAGTTATTTTATTACTCCAAGTAATTTGCATAGATATCCTGTTTTGTGGAGCCTTTTAAAACTAGACACACACAAATAATCACATGCAAACTAGGAGTGATAAATTAAATTCCACTTCCAGTATATAAAATTATATATTCTCCGCTTCCTGTTAATGTGTCGTTGACACCAGCAGTTGGAATGAGATTACACTATCAGCAGTGAGCTCCGTGCGGCCTGTGAACCGTCCGCTGGCAGCTTCACTTCATGACATTTCTGCAGCCGGAGTCCAAGAACTCCTCAATGGAAACACATTAAAGCAGGAAGCAGATGACGGCTGCTGCTTTCTCAGACGCCAACAATGCCGTCTTTCTTGCGACTGCTTTCTGCAGAGCATTCAATAATTTCCACATTGTATCGCGACACAAAATCCTGTTGGTAAGAATTCTGTAGTGCATCTCTAAATGTCCTGTGGCGACTTGAATCAATACATTCCACTTAATCTTAACGACTTCCTCGTCATTCAGTTGTGGATAAAACAAGACATTTTAAGAACTGAGCTTTGGGAAACTGGCATTTTAACTGTTTTCTGACATTTTATAGATTATACAACTAATCAATTAATCAGGAACCAGCAATTAAAATCATTGTTACTTGCTGCTCTACCTGTCACGTGTCCCGTGCTGATTCAGTTCAGTGAAAGTAGAAAAAAAAAACTGGTTAAATCTAATTTTCTGTGCTTATTCTTTTTAAAATAATAATGCATCACAGCAGAATCAAGAGGGTAGAAGGAAGTCTGTGTACCTGAGTAGTTGTGGCACGTAAAGTAAAATGAAACAGCTTTTAAAAGCAACAAAAGATCATTTATGAACCAAATCCTTATCGCAGAGAAGCCTGAAACTATAAGATCTGTACGATAAACGACTTGTATTCAACAACATCAGTGCTTTCCTCCTTTGAACACAGCGGCTGTGAACCAGACTGGCTGATCAGATTTCTTCTTTGAGATAAGAGAGCTTTGATCCATCGAGAGTTGTTTCTGGTCTTCCAAAGTTAGAACCAAGTTAATTTCACAGCTCACTAACACTGGAGAGGAAAATGAAACAACGCTGCAACAAAACGACTCCGCTGGATTTATTATTGTTCCCACTGGTTCACGATCTGGTAAAAAAAATAATAACAATGATAATATAACGATTGTTTTGACAGATATTACGATGTCGATATGATTCATGATCAGCGGGGATGAAAACTTTTCTACATCAATTCAGAGAAACACTATTAAAATTCTGATGATGTGATATTTGTTGTTTTCTTGCTTCATTTTAATGCTTCTTTCTCCTACATTTTTGTCTTTAGTGAATAAATTACAGGTTTTGCTATTTAGATGCTGCACTTGGCCATATTGTGATATTAATATATTGATTAATTCTGAATCCCTAATAGTTACTGTTAGAATCTGCACCTCCCGAGTTGCCAAATTAAAGCCTGGAATAAGACGTTATGATTCGGATGTTTAAAACGGGACCACAGAACAGTTTTGTCTGTGCTGGTAAATATTCTTTGGTGTCCTGTTGACAGAAACAGGAAGCTTCTTCTGTTCAGGGGCGAGTATGACCACCGTATGAGAGAGAAAAGGAAAAGCAAGGACATCTTTTTCTTTATTCCTGAGACCTGCCTTGAGATCACGATTAAACACCGACACATTTAACTGGTCACTGTTTGATTTTAGTGACACAGTTAGCTAAAGATCAGCAAATTAACTGGGAGGGATGAAATGAAGGCGTCAGAAACCAGATACAGTAGATGGTGATGATCACAGCAAGATGTAGAGGGCCGAGTCATTCATTAATTATGCATTGAATTCCCACTGTATGCAAACAAGATCGAGCAGCGTAACACTGTTGACCTCAAGGCCATTCAGATTACATCAAGTGGAGAAGATGTTGCTTTCCTCTCTACTGAAGGAGCATCCTGATAAATATTTCTACTGATGGAAGGTTATGGCAGGAAAATACTTAAAGAACTGAGTGAAATGTGATGAGTTCCTTTGACTGGACAAGACAAAACATACATTCAAACCTGACTATCTTAGAGAAAAATACTATATCACGACAGACTGTTGGACTGTTTTGACCTGAACCTTTACTGTTGTGGAAAAATGACAATTAACATACCATGAACATTTGCTAATCTATGGTATTGAATCATACTGTCTCAGTGAAGCATTACAGAGGAACTTCATGTGACGTAGAAGTCACCACCTAATATTTGTGTTTCATGTGGAACATTATAAGGAGAAGTAAAGTCAGGATTTGACCCATATTTACTGACATATGATGTCAAGACTCCGTCCACCAGCAGCTTTCAGGAGGGGAACATCTGTTCTACAGACGGCACATTATTTATTTAGCTCAGAGTTGTTTTGCTCACATTCAGCATGTGTTGAAAGCATAAATACACATTTGCAGCTCATTTAAAACCTTTCAACAACCTTCGGCTGCTTCTAACCTTCTATATGATCATTATATGAACACCGCTGTAAAACATTATGAACCACTGAAAGCTGAAAACAGCAGTTTAAATAGAAATGTCTACTAGTATTACATGACCTGTGTGTTAGCTGAAATGCGGTCGGTATTATGAGGTTACAGATTTGCACAGGATTAGAATCACAGACGACCTCTGAAATTATAACAAATTGATGGAGGTCCACAGGCAATACTAGTCCTGTTCAAACAAGGTTTTAGTGTTAAATAATACTTAAAAAATATATCAAGTTTCATGTCTGACAGGACATTTAGTGAAATTATATTACAGCGTTTGTTCACCCAAAGGTTCCTTTCATTTTCATCCCTGCAGTGTCACAGTAACTCATCTTGATAATTATATTTGAGTAATAATGACTACTGTGATATTTTGTGAAAAATGTCACACCCTAGAAGAAAGTAACAAATTTGGCTCATATTTCTGCTTCAGATTAAATAAACCAGATGTCTCTTTTGCATTTTAAGAGCGTGGTAACACTCCCTTTGTTAACACGACTGGCTTGTACCAGATCTTATGATGGATAATGTGGTATTATTTCCCTTTTCATACGACCGTGATTTACTTGACAGCTGACGAGTAATTCATTCATGAGGACGTTTCAGACAGCCATCACAGCGGCCGGGCTGACAGTGGCCGTCTTTCATGATTTGTTGGGAGGTGCCTCACTGAAAGAGACATCTGAGCTCCCTACAAACACAGCACACTGATTAACGCCAATCAAAATAACTATAATCACTTAAAGGATTTAGATGTTTGATACCTTACACACAGATTTATTATCTTAAATATGCAGCATTACAATATCATCTGATTCTAAAGGGCCAAAATGTGAATTTGGTGATGTTCACAAAGCTAAACTCGTGTATTCGTTGCACATCCGACTGTATAATGTCCAAACACGTCCCCAAGGACAGAACCGTTTAACACATGGCCTCCTGTATTTTGCTGGTATTCCTCAGTGTCTCTGTCAGGAAACATCCTGACATGATAAATCCACTAAATATAGCTCCAAATGTAATCAACACTTGCTCTCCCACAGCTGTAGCCTCCCCATTTGGTGCCAATTACAAACCATCACTCCTGTCTTAAAATGGTGCCCATCATCCTTTCTACACTGCAGCATCCAGGCACAGACACCCCCAGCACCACCGACATGCCTCCTGCACCTACACACGCCATTCTCACCATGCCTCCATCACGCCATTATCAGTTCACCACATTAAAACCGATGGTACTCACACACACAACACGGGCTTTAGTTAAAAAAACGACGACGGGTCCTCCTCGCTGTCTGGACGCAGGAAGCAGCCCGGACTTGTCTCGGCACCGTCTCTCTTTTAGCGGCGGTGTCGCAGTAACGTTATGTGGAATGGAGGGACGGTGCGTGTGTGCGGCAGCAGGCTGTGATTTCTCTCGCTGGCCATTTTGAAGTGCAGAGAGGCAGCAGCAGCAGCAGCAATCTGATGACACTGCGCTAACTCGCAGCACCGATTGTCTGTCTGACAGCGGAGCGTTACGGCCTCTCCCCCGCTGTGATTCCAACCCATCCGTCCTCCGAACCACATAGAATTTGCATGCTCGACGTTACGTATCTGGTAGGCTGCTACAAAAAACGGCTAATGCTTTGGGATTTTTTTTTATTTTTTTAACGACAGCAGAAACTAGCTAGCAGGCCAATCACGCCATTTCTTTCTGCTTGTTAAAGGGACGAGCAGCCACGTTGTCACACGTCCTGTCTTTCTTTTTAATTTATACCACCCGTTAATTTAATTAAACGGTCAAACTGCAAAGAAAAAAGAAAAAAGAACAGGCTGGCGTGAGCCGTTAAACTCGCCAACGTGCAAACACACGTAATAAATGTGACGCCACAAGCTAGCGAGCGCTCGCTAACATGAGAATATAAACCGCGTCAACTGACATGTCAAAACTAACGTCAACGGCTCTTTGTAATAAAAACAACAGGGTTCAACTTAAGCTAACACGCTCCCGCGGCCCTCGACACACCCGACGCAGGTGATGAGGACCGATTGAACCAGCAGACAGCCGGCTAACCGTCCACCACCTGCTGCTGTGCGGCGAACTGCCTGATCTTTGCTAAAGCTTTTCAGAGACAGGTATTTACTGGACGCTGCTACCTGGCTAAGCTAGCCAAGCTAACGTTAGCCTCCCTGTCAAGTCCGCTGCTCGCGCGATCAAATCAACTGATAATCCGCATTTTCCTGACACCATCAAACACATCCTGTATTATGGACACGACAGAGTCGTCGGACTTTTCATATGTGCCAGTTTGAGCGTCAGTTTACCTTCAGGGTGGGATATTCTTGGACTTTGAGAGCCATGGACAGTTGAGATGCTGTCTCTTGCACCGCCATCTTGGTTTTGTGGTTTTCTTGTGGTTGTTTGTGTTTTTTTTCCTCTCGGCTCAGAATGGCCTCTGCGCTCACTACCGCCGCCTGCTGCCACGGTGTCAGCACTGATCTGTGCTGCTGTGGTCAACATGTTCCAGAGGCTCTTCTGCTCTGAAGAGGCTCCAATATTGGAAGTTTTTTGTTGATTCAGGGGGAAATACAGCATATCCGGTCAGTGTCAGGCTGTTTCCGAGCCCTCATCACATCACACGCTCTCAGATTGTAATTCTACGTAAACTGAGAGCAATTCTATCATTTGGTGGAGGTGCAGAGGCTCAGATGAAACATAAAAAAGAGCTTTTAAATGGTTTTCAACGAGATGATTGTACGTGGTCAGAGTATATGTTAATGTTGGGGAAAAGATGGTGGTGCATTAAAACTAATTTAATCTATTTTTTTAAGTAGCATTGTTTTGCAGATGACTATTATTATAGTAATGTGCAAACTAACGGACCTACACTTCCTCCAGATGTAAGAAAATATCATTTTTGTGAAGCAAACTACCACAAATGTCACAACATCAGGATTTCTTAATGTAGTTTCAGCGGAAATAAAAAATGCCGATGCAAAAATGAGCCTTCCGACTAATCGTGAATCATACCGCAGTTATATTATCTGTGAAAATAACTGTAATGTGATACTGTGCATCCATTTACAATGAGCACCAAAGTGACAGTTATTAATGACTAGTAATTAAATAAACTACTGAGGTAGAAATATAATTAACCGTGCGTTCTTCTTATTCCTCAGGGCTGCTGTGTTACCTGAAGCACAGGTGAGTTTGAGCTCATTACACACAGAACGTCATTCTCAGACCAGATTCCTGTTTTCTACAGTGACACCTGTCAGATCAGGTGTCGAGACTGAGATCTAAGCTGCCAATACAGAACACAGACAAGAAGTGTTAGTTTGTTAGTGTCGAGTTAATCAGCAACAATAAAGTCATTAATAAATTAAGAGAACGTGAGATTGAAGATGTCACTTTAGGTTCTAAGAAATTATAATCAGAAATTTAGATTTTCAGATATTTTCTGACATTTTCTAGACATTTATTACATCGAGAAGAATTGATTAATGAGGCATCGATTGATTATGAAAATAACTGTTAGTTTCGGCCTCTGTGTGGTTCACAGGTCTGATTATTCACATCCAAACATCCTCATAATGATATGAAATGTACCAGATATTAAAAGTTAATTAAACCTCAGCTCCTAATTAAATATGATGAGAGAAGCGCCAAAAGATATTGGATATTTCTGAGTTGTCTGAGAGGGAAAAGCCTGAAATTAACAGCAAACAGAAAATAAATAATTACATTTGAGGAATCCTAAAATATGTTTATCAACCAAAAATCCAGGGTGAAGTCAAACGTATGACATCTACAGTACAAGTAAGAGTTTTTTTTCCTTTCACAATCTTTAAACCCGCCAATAATGAGATACAGAGACAAAACAAGAACAGATACGTGGAGTTTCAGATATTTAAAATATAGTTTACACCCCGACACCCACTCCTCATCCTGGCCACACTCCTGTTCCTGTGTGTGAGAGAACACCCTCCCCCCAGCTGCGGGGAACATATTGCCATTGGCCGCCGTCCAGTGCCAGGCTGTGCTGATTGGCTGGCACGAACTCTGATAGCTCACAATTGGCCCGTTATCTCCTGCGTGCCCCACCCCCCCTCCGGCCGGCTGTGGAACAAAGTGGAGCAGTGGACACACAGAGAGGAAGGTGATGCAAGGTTTGTGATGTATTTCTGGCC
Organism: Diplodus sargus; assembly: GCA_903131615.1. NCBI lineage: Eukaryota > Metazoa > Chordata > Actinopteri > Spariformes > Sparidae > Diplodus > Diplodus sargus. Next base: position 49,619 of record CAEMYA010000643.1, read on the forward strand.
CCCTATCAAGTGCTTCCTGTGTGTAGTGTGTGTGTGTGTGTGTGTGCCAGTGTCTATGTGTATGAAAACGTGTGAGTTTGTGTGATCGCGGCAGCTTTGCTCACGACTTGGCTGTTCACTGTGTTCAGGTTCTGAACAGATAACTCTGTGCCAAGCTCAATAACAGGGGAGTGACTCTGGGCGTGTGCGTACGTACAGCATGAAGGCTTCTGTGTGTGTGTGTGACAGTTTATTTCTGTGTGTGTGTGTGTGTGTGTGTGTGCAGTTTGTGTGACAGGAGGACTTTTATTTAACCACGAATAACAGGAGGAGAAATCGATATTCCAGCCTTTAATGAGGGCAATTTAATTTAATTTAATTTAATTTGAGAGAATCTAGATTCGTCTTTAATTCTCAAGAATGCCACAAACTGTATTTCTCATTTACTCATTTATAAGTCGTATCTTAAAATGATTGAACCTCGTCCCGACGAGGAGACACTTTATCTGATCACACACATCGTTTACTTTTCCTGCTGTTTATCTGGGAGGCTGTGAAGCGAACATCCTCTGCTGGCTGTTCACTCCTCAGATCACCGTCTTCACAGGCCGACATGTTCAGTTACAGAGGTGAGGAAGCTAAACTCACTCTTATCTTAACACAAAAATATATAATACGCTATAAATTAAATGCAAAAATGAATGATTTCAACGTGGTTACTCCGTCATAAGTTTTGTCAACAAGTTTTTTAGAGCAGAAGACTTTTTTGTTCCTGTTGATGAGCGGCTTTACGTCGCTCATTATGTCCGACAGACAGGTGACAGGTGTTGTGTAGTTCCTTTTAGATTCATGCATCACAGGTGTGTGAGACTCAGTGATTCCTCTGATATTCTCAGTCAACTGGAGCTGAATGCCAAATGATTTGTAACAAAGGTCTCCGATCAGACTGTGAACTAGTGATGTTGTGGTTCATGGTCAGCATCACAACCCCTGAAGAACTTAATAATCGTTTAAAGGAGAATTTGCTGCCAGCAGAAATCAAGTCTCTGGAAGCCCAGAGGTCCAAAATTGATTTTAAAAGATGTTATTTACAACGTAGATATACAGTCAAGCTGCTGCAGTGAACACTTTGGGTTAAAAGCGTGTAGAAAACAAAATCAATCTCAAAATCAGACATTTTGTGTTTTTTTTGTAACACTGTTTTGATGTGAAGCTCCAGAACTGTTTGTGGACGACGAGCCTTCACCTGACTTTCCATCGGCGAGAGGATGAGAAGATAATGACTGAACTTTCTTTTTTTTTTTAATCCTTTATCTAAATGAGACTGAGGTGATGACCGAGGTTGATATTAGATATTTTTAAAAGTGTCCTGTTCTGTAATGAGAAAGGTGACCTGCTTTTTATCTATCAGACAATATCTCTCCCATTAAGATTGTTCCGTAAGATTAATGATTCTTTATACTTTCCTCCTCCTCCTCCTCCTCCTCCTCCTCCTCGCTCCCTGCCATTCTCCTAATTTGCTTTTTTTTTTACTGTTCCTCTTCCTACCCTCCTCTCACCTCTCCTCTATTCTTCCTCCTTAGCCTCATTCTTCTTTTCTGACATCCTGTTTCCCCGTTCGACTCTTTTGTTTCTGTCCTGCCGGTCCTATGTGCCTATTCCACCTCCGTTCCCTCGTCTCTTCCTCCCTCCTCTTCCTCTCTTTTACACTCGGGTTAGACTCCTTATGCGGCACCCGTCTCCTCCTACAGTAGATCACATCCCTTGTTTCTCCTGTATCTGTTCTCTCCTCTGTTGTGGCATCTACATTGTTCTGCAGCTCACTGTCAGTACCCATAAATCCAATTTGTTGTCTGTGTGTGTGTGTGTGTGTGTGTGCCTGCATCTGCACGTTTACAGCTCGTGTCATGGCCACTGTGTGTTTCTTCTGTGTGTGCATCTGCAGCCCTGTGTGTATGTATTTGTGTGTGTGTGTGTGTGTGTGTGTGTGTGTGTGTGCACGCTCGGTTGCAGCTGGACTTTTTGCATCACGTGTATTTGTGTTTGAACCGGCCCTGCGAGAATAAACATGCAGTTGTTTTGCGTGCAACATGCCTGTGAGAGTGTACATCTATTTATCCGTGCACAGACAGAGCATGTATCTTTGCAATCGTGTGTGTGTGTGTGTGTGTGTGTGTGTGTGTGTGTGTGTGTGTGTGTGTGTGTGTGTGTGTGTGTGTGATAGCTCTAGGTCCGGCCAGCTGTCAGTCTTGATAAGGCCAGCGGTTGGGAGGCGTTAGTCGGGGCTGCCGATCGCCTGGCCTCCGCTTGGTGGATCTGCTGAGAAGGAGCTGAACCATTAGACACGCTGCAGTGACTACAGAGGGAGAGGAGGAGGGCGGGGGAGGGCGGGGGAGGGCGG
>CAEMYA010000643.1:55841-81801 GCA_903131615.1 Diplodus sargus
ATCACACAGAACAAGTTTTTCCTCTCTCGCTATTGTTATTGCATAACTCCTCTTTCTTTTCTTTTTCCCCTGCCTGTCGTCTTTCAGGAAACAAAAGATGAATTTTTGCCAGCGTTGGCTCCTCCCCATTCCTGCTTCTCTCTTTCTCACACACACACACACACACACACACTTCACCCCTCCTTTCCCCGTCATCTCTTTTACACTCTCTTGCCCTCCCGCTCCTATAAATGCAGCAGTGTTCGCATTCAGTGTGTGTGTGTGTGTGTGTGTGTGTGTGTGTGTGTGTGTGTGTGTGTGTGTGTGTGTGTGTTTGGTGACAGAGATAGAGAGAGAGAGAGAGACGGAAAGACTAATAGAAAGTGAGAAAGGGAGGGGAGGGAGGTAGCTAGAGACGGCAGGGAGGGAGGGAGGGGTAAGACAGATAGAGAGAGCGGGCGAGCGAAGGGGACGGAAGGGAGGGGAGAGAGAGAGAGAGAGAGAGAGAGAGAGAGAGAGAGAGAGAAAAGAGGGGGAGCACATGTGTATGCTTGTCACTAAGGGGCTGGGAGAAGGACTAAGGGAAGCGAGGTAGCTGGCCACAGCCGCCATATGCTGACTGGATTCCTGTTCATGTGTGCTGAGTGAAGACTGCAGGTTTGAGCTGAGCGCTGGCCGGCCGGGGAACACACACCATGGGAAGCTCTCATCTCCTCAACAAAGGCATGCCTCTAGGTAAACAGCCAGCACGCTCGCTTTTATATGGGGGAACTGTGTGTGTGTGTGTGTGTGTGTGTGTGTCAACATTTATGAACTACAGTGTACATTATTCTGCCTTCCTCCTCCTCCCCTCCCCCTTCTCTCTCTCTCTCTCTCTCTCTCTCTTCCTCTCCCTTTTTCCGTCTCCTCCTCCTCCTCCTCCTCCTCGTCTCTTCTTAATTCTCTTTCACTCTATTATCTTTTTTATCGCTCAGTCGCTCCCTCTCTGCCTCACGAGAACGGTTAGCCTTTTCTCTAGCTCCCGGTGTGTGTGTGTGTGTGTGTGTGTGTGTGTGTGTGTGTGTGAAGAGGCAAATCTCTGCTATTGAAGGCTGCTTGAACACTTCCATTTGTGGCGACAGAAATAGATCTCTCTCTCCTTCGAGGGCTAGCAAGGACATGACACATATTTCCCTTTCATTGTGCTTCTTTCACGGAGAGCGTTAGCCTTCACGCACACACACATCACACACACACACACACACACACACACACACACACACACACACATTCAGGGAACTCAGCTGACACACATATCAAGTGCACACGCATATTGATTCGCACACAGGTGACAGATGCACTGATATGAGCTGGAAAAGACTATTCTAGAAAATGGGATCAAGGTAGAGCTGCTGAGGAGTAAGGAGGGAGGGAGGGGGGAGGAGGGGGGAGGAGGGGGGAGGAGGGAGGGGGTGGTTTGGGTGTGGAGCAGGAGGAGGAGGGCGTGAGGATAACTGATCATCCACCCTGAAGCTGAATCACTGTATCTGTGCTCACCTAAATTTGGATTTTCTGAGGCTGTTTCGGCCCAAAATAAACCAGAGATTGTACAGATTGTATCTGTGATGTCATCAACAGGCTGCGGGCTGTGTCTCTTGATGACATCAAAGATTAAAGTTGCAGCTCTGATCTTCTTTCTGTTTCTCCTCCGCCCCCCTTTTATTTTTCCCTCGCTTCGGGAGTGATCCCCATATCCGCTGTAACTGTGCCCGAACAGCTCAGAGAGTCCAAGGTCACAGGAACAACAGCTCGGAGTTACAGCCCGGGGAGGATTTTTTAAGATGCTCGTTGGATCTGTTTCGGCTCCACAGTGAGGATCATTAACACTTAAACGGCTGCTGTAAATCAGTTTGTCGTTTCCCATGAATGATGGATGTGCTGTGTTATGTTTTGGAAGGCCGGGGTCCTCTGATCCATGAGTGTTGAGTCACGTCTAATCTGATTACTGAGGCCCCCGATCAGTGACACACACACACGTCAGTCACTCTCCGGAAGGGAAAAAAAAAATTTAGATTTACTGGACAAAAGACTGAACCGTGATCTTATTGTTCAGTTCAGGACTTTGACTTGTGTGTTCGAATCAACAGAATGATCTAAGAAGCTGATTAATAGCTGCAGGCAGTTTCCTACCAGGAGGCTCCAGGTAGCTTCATCATGTCAGAGGACAAAATCCAGCAAACTGCTCGTGTCGTGACAAGTTTCCAACCACACTTTAGATCCCGAGTCATGAAGCACACCCGCATGACGTAGATTAAATATAGGCTGTAACAGCAGACTGCTTGTTTCAATGGATTAATGTTGGCTTGTTTTTAACTTTCACATCCGAAATGCTCCAGAACTGTTCAGAGATGTTTAACAGTCGTGCCATTATTATCAGATTAGATCAGCTCAGCGTCGGTGTTGGTACAATTCTAGCTGATAAACACGGAGCGAGTTATTAAACCAAATTGCTTTAATTTACCTGAGAAGAGTAACATTTACAAACTGTGTTTGCTCCTTGAAAGCTGCTTTGTGAACGAACACAGAGATGTTTTTATAATATCAGAGGGAGACAACATGATTACAGTTTGCAACACGCAGAGAGGCTTTAGTTTTAATAATAAATCTAATCAGAGCTGAAAAATTAGATCATCCGTCTTTGCTCACGACATCTAAACCTGTTTCACCCTCAGCAGTGAAAATACAAAAACATAACATTTTTGGTCCTTTTCGTCCATGAGAAGTAGGTAATTATTTGTTATTGTCCACGAGACGCAGGAAATAATCAGTTAACTTATCAATTTCATCCATGAGAAGAGTATTTTCAGTTATCAGAATCGGCTGAATCACTCTTGTGGATCCTTCAGTTGTTCATATATTTCTACCTTCCATTTCACAGACTGTGATAGACGATGAATATTTATGTTACATAGCTGCATCACGTTCATAACTGAACTGTGCCGCCAGCACAGACGAACACTTGATTAAAGCGAGTTCTCATCAGCTGAAAAAAATAAAAATGGACACCTAAGCAGGCGTAATTGACGGCACTTAGAAATCTTTAAAGCATGAAGCACTCAGAGAGGCCGTGTGGCCTGAAAGGCCCTGAAAGGCTTCGTCTGTTATACCTAATGCACACGAGGAAACGCTTGAGATAAAAGGTGAGGACAGATCTGTCAGCCACGATTGAAATTCAGAGCGTTTTGAGGCACAACGCATACAATAATAGTCAGGCAATATAACACTCGCCATTTACAGTTAAAACCTTGGAAACGACTTGTGCATTTTACAATATTCACAAAGGGAAACGTCACTGAGAAGCGTGACGGTCTAGACAGGTGGTTAAAGAGCAGTTCTGTCATGTACAGGAAGAAATAACAGGCCTACAGAGAAACATCCCAAAACAACAATTAGCACGTAGGCTGTAATTCCACTTGGATCTTAATGAAAAGCACAAATTACTCAGAAACATGTGCCGTCGCTATTAATCTGCACGTCGGCAGCAGAGTGTGTTTCCAGTAAGATCTGCAGCTGAAACCTCTCGCTCAGCTGGTGTCCGTGCAGATAGTTTCACTACTGATGTCATCGCACACAAATGTATATCCGCTGTCTGCAGTGAAAGGCCGTACAGTAACGTTCTAATAGGTGACGACCATTCGCAGCAACATTTCATTTGTTTGTTTCATCACTGATCTGACAAATCAGGAACGTGGAGGTTAAATGTGTTTATCTGCTGCTGACACTGTGGATGAATCTCATTCATCGCTCGACTACACAGTTCATGCTCAGTAACAGTAATAAAACAGCCAATCTGACAACTGAAGCAACTGTAACAACTGGAACAACATTGTGAAATCTTTCATTTTGCTGGGGAAACCCCCCCGAGGGAGCACGTTTAATCTGTAATACAATAAATGCCTCATAGTCTTAATAACGCATTAATATCCAGGCTGGTACCCAAACTGACCCCGATCCAATTGAACCTTCAAAGTGATTGTGACTTTCTTCTGCATATTAACAGTTAATCCAATACAACTGGCTGACGGCCACACAGTAATCCAGTTACTGCCTGTATTTACATGTAGTATTTCCTGTAGTGCGAGTATTGCCGCTGTAAACCAGAACTTCTGAACCTCTTCAGTTCACGACAGCTCATAAATCAGCAGCGCCTCCAGGTGACAATCGACACACATGTGCTACTTTGTCGTTGGTTTCCGTTAAGTAGTATTGCTGATTGATTTTTCTAGGTGTGCTTTATTTGCATTGTGATAGTATTTCCTGTTCTCACACTCACAAGTCTTCAGTTGAAATATTATTAATATCTGGGAGATAAAAGCTGCGGCCGCATTAAGTAAACAAACGCGTTTCAATAGAAATCACGTCTGTGATGCTGTGAATGTTTCTTTGACCCTCTGGTCTCTGACTCAGTGTGGAGGCGTGTGAGGTGGCAGCCATTGTGTCTACCGCTGTACAGCTTTATTGATCTAGATCTGTGTAGCAGTTACAATAAAGCTCAAGTGGAACTGCTGAGATCAGTACGAGTCCTGAGCTGTCAGCCGTGCTACAACCTGCATATTCAGTCTTTAACTCCTCTGGTCACCTGAACAGAGCAGCTGCCAGACGCTGACGGGGCTCCTCGTCTGTTTTGCTGCCGGTTTCTCAGTGAAGGGAACGAAAAGCGGACAAACCTGAAATGTCTTGCTGATCCAGTACATGCAAATTAACGGCTTGAAAATTCATCTGTGTACATGTAGAGACGTCTGCGTGAGAGAGAGAGAGAGAGAGAGAGAAAGAGCAGCAAGGGGAGGATTTCTGTGTAAGCACTTGTATGTATCATATCACTCCATGTTACTCATGTCAACCTGCATGGATCGCTGTGCTGAGCCTGCACCTGTATCTCTGTACGTGTGTGTGTGTGTGTGTGTGTGTGTGTGTGTGTGACAGCTTATGGAGCATGGAGGACTGGTGGTTAGCGAGATGTCTGTCTTCTCCTCTTTCCTCCCTGGGAGCTGAAGTGTGGGCAGAGAGAGCAACGGAAGACAAAACGAATGAGCAAAAGGCTGCAACACTCTGTATCTGGATACTCAGGCATTAAAATGCAGCTGTGATATAAAACACAGCTTTCGTTAGTCTTCGGGGACGGACAGGACACGAGAAAAAGGGGACACGACAAGGGAGATAAAGGAAGCCTGGGGAATGGAGACTGAAATGAGCGATGGGGATCTGAAAATGAGGCAACAAGAGATGAAGGGAGGACGAGATCGACACCGAGGGGTGAACGACGAGGATATAGGGGCTTTTAAACCGCACTGTGTTGCTGCATGCCACAAGAGCCAGTAACATCATAAATCAGCCACGCTGAGGCTCAGTGGTTGATTGCTACAGTCGCAGGCGGCTGGCTGATCACAGGTGCTGACAGCAATCCTCCCCTCTCCTCTCCTCTCTTCTCTCTCCCACACAATGAAAAAACACGAGCGCTGGAGCTAAAATGTGAATGTGTCGACTCACCGGGGTTCAGTTTCAGTTCAGACGGAAACAGATTTAATTTAACTCGGGAGGACTGACCTTATTTCAGAACTAAAAAACAAACAGACGAAGAGAACGTTCAAGAGCAGCTGGTCGAGTCGCTGCGACGGAACCGTCTGTGTCGAGGAGCTCATGAGCTTCAGCAGACTGAAATATATTGTACATCTGATCTGGCTGTGAGAGTGAGAGACGTTCCTGGGTGTCAAATGTTAATCACTTTGTGCACGAATAACATTTTTAAAAAGCTGCAGCCACCAATTTTTGTCTTGTTTTGTCCAAAGCCCGAAGAGAAAAGTAGCAAATCCTCATGTTTAAGAAACTTAAAGGTCCAGCGTGCAGGATTACAGCGGCTTTATTGGCAGAAATGTAATATGATACGTATGTTTTCGTTAGTGTATCATCACCTAAAACTGAGAATCGATGTGTTTTTGTTACTTTACAACAAGCTCCTGATGTTTACAGTCCACCATGTTTCTACCGGCCTTTTGTGTTTTTCACAAGTTCAGTATCGACTGTGGGGGGATGGTGGCGTGAGGAGTATTCAGTTTGTTGCCTCACCGCTCAGCGCTGCTCCGTCGTGCACACCGGACCTTAAAGTCCTCTTTGATTTATCAATAGTTTTGTCGTTATAGCTCTGTTTCCATCACCGATTCATAAAAGTGCTGAGTTGAGTTTTCTCGATCGATACATCATTTTTAAAAATCCATAAAATATGAAAAGTCTCCGTCACGTATTACACGACGTCTCTAACGCATTCAGCACACTGAGATGTAGAACAGAAGATAAATCAAAACCGAGCCGGTGTAACGAGGAGATTTCTCACACTTTTGATTTGATACGTAACATTTCTACATTAAAACCAAACCTTCGACTTTACTGGACTGTCACTTTCTGACAACGTTTGAACTCGGAGAAATCTGTAATTTTAACTGTTAAAACAACCAAATGTGTTCTGTTTGGTTGTCTGTCGCTACAACTTCCAGAGAAACTTCAGATGATGCGTCAGAGAGAGAAGGAAGTCCGCACAAACGTATTAAAATTCATTATTAGCACAAAGGTTGCTGGTAATCAATGAAGACAACAACTCCCATGATCCCACGCTGCTTCACAACACCCGAAATACACACTGTGTGTTTAATTCATTATTATTCTATTCTTGTATCCACTGGCTGCTCTAAAAACAGTCTGTTTGTGACTACAGTGCTCGTCACACCAGGTTCTGCTGCTCTGGAAGTTAAACACACTGCTGCTGTGGTTCTTCAGCGTCGGGCAGAGTCCTGGACTCTCTATCGATGCTGACAGAGTTCCCGGTGACCGGTTCATTTAAACACATGATTTCTTTGACTTCATCTCTGATGACTGGCAGTCTGAAAACACTGGCTCCTTCCTCTGGGACTAGAATCCAGCTGTTCTTGTGAGCTGGTCAGTGCCGGCTGGATGCTGGCTGGCTGCGGGGCTTTCCCACTGGCTCGCATGATTCAGTCCCAGCAGTCACTGGCAGATGCTTTTTCCATCTCTAAATGTCACTCAGGCGGCTTTAGCCTCGGTTTGGTGTGATTGCACATTTTCCAAGGGATGCAATTAGCATTTTGCGGAGGGGGCACATAAGCACATCTCATAAGTAGAGTTGTTACTATGCAGATAAACTTAAATTATCACCAAGAAACGAATAACCTTTGCTACAAATCTGGCCGGGTATTCACCAAATACAGTCATGAATCTAAATTAAAGCTTAGTTGCAGAGCGGCTCTGGATGGCGAGCAGAGCTGCGGCCGCCGTCGGCTGTCAAGAGGCACGATGGTGCTGTGAAAGCTCGCAGCGGTCGTCCAACCTACGAGGGGCGTCGAGAGAAGAGAGCACTGGAGTATTGAATATAATGAGTGAGGGGAGCAGAGACAGACGAGGTTTTAAGGTTTAGAGAGTGAGAGAAACGTCTGAGCAATTATTTAATATAATGAGGAATTTAATGAGTGTTTAATAATGTGACTAGAAAGCGAGAAAACACGTAGAATAAAAGAGACCGGGAGATTATAGTTTGTTTGATTTTAAAGAGAGAGAGAGAGGATTAATATTAACAGCACTTTACTGTGTGTGTGTGTGTGTGTGTGTGTGTGTGTGTGTGTGTGTGTGTGTGTGTGTGTGTGTGTGTGTGTGTGTGTGTGTGAGGCAGGATGAACGGGTGTTTTATCATGTAGTACAACTCAGCACTCAGTCAGTCAGTCTCGCTGGTCCTTCCAAGGTCATGCTCGGAGCTGGAATGAGAGCTATTTCCTCCCTCTCTCTGACCGAGTGTGAGTCGGAGAAACGTCTGGAATCTCTGCTGCTACTTTCTGGAAACTCTGCCGCACAACTGACACGGCCGAGCAGATTTCAGTGCTTTGTACGAGCTCGTTTCACTACACATGGCGTCTCTGAATCGCACTTTATTTCTGAACGTTTCGGCTCTAAAGAAATGAGTCTGAAGGCCGTAATACTGTTCGCAGGCAGCATCTGCAGTCGAGGGCGCCACTTATAATTACATCTGAATTACAATGGAGTATGTGTTGAAGCCTGAGAGTACTTTTTCTGTCGTTGAATGCCAATTTCTCAGCTATGCACCATCGATTTTGTATTGATGTGTAAGTGCAATGGCCTCCAGGCAAATCCTATTATGGAGAGCTAATGTTTTACCAGCTCACATAAGGCACTGTGAGCAGGATTCGAGTTTCACCTTATTGGTCTTACTGCGCTGCTTCATCGGATCAGGTTTCATGCAGTTATCTGACGATGAACATGATAAGATGAAACAGAAATTGAGCGACGTGATTGTGTTAAGATGTGGGCTGACTTTGATTCTTTGAAACCTCAGCGAGCTGCAGAAAATACAGTTTCTCATCCTGTAAAGTAGTTTGAAAAGAAAGTGGTTTTATCTTTATACAGTCAGGGTCAATGGAGACAAGTTGTCAGTATCACAACAGGCTCTGTGTCTCTCTGATAACATACTGCAGTCTTACGGTTAATTATTGGGTTTCTCTTGTTTGGTTGGTTTGTTGGTTTTTCAGCAGGACAACACAAAAAATAATGAACATATTTCCCTGAAACTTTGAGGGAAGATGTGTCTCAGCCGAGAAAAGAGACAAATTCAGAACGTTCTTCTCAGTTTATTGAACATCACGAGTTGGGCCGTTTTTTGTTTTTTTGTTGCCATTTTCTTTAATTTCTCAGGGAATAATCAATGGATCCTACTGAAAGAAAACCGACATGTATAGTTGGCTGGAGTGAGTAAAATCTGATGCAGATCCAAATACAAATCTGGATGTAGGTTTGGATTAAGCTGTTGGGCCTCGGTGGAGGTATACGATCTACAGAGAGACCTTAAGTCTTGTATGTTCTGCATCACAACATGTGAGTAAAACTGTGTCAGAAAGCAGGATTTTATACATTTCTCTCACACTGTAAACAGCTTACATGAAGTATTTTTCAGACCTGTACACTTCCATCTGTGGGATGATCTGTAAACTGAAACCACCTGCAATTAAAGCTAAAACAATGTGTAGCTTCTCTCTACAAATAATATTGTGCTGTTAATGTCGGTGTTGAGTTCCTAAATGTATTCACCAACATATTCCCGGGTTACAGTGACGGCTCTGTGTACGCTCAGCTCTGCTGCTGCGTGATGCCTGCAGCAGGAAGTATGCTGCTTTAAAAATAGCTCATAAGTATGTTGCTTCAAAACAATGACTATTTTAAAGTAGCAGAGATTTTCTTAAAGTATTCCTAAATACTGAGAAGATACAGTGCAGACTGACAGCAGATCCATGAATTCTGTTCTCTACACAGATTGTGAACACTTGTTTTTCTGCTGTAGTCAGACTCTGAACACAGCAGCACGCTGCAGCATGAACCAGAAATGCATGTAAGCACTGTGTACATTATTTCCCCATGCATGCACACCGGATCGCTCTCCCTCAGTCTGTCTGAAAAAACATCACCTCATTTGCAAGCCTGAGCTAAATCTGTAAGAACTGACGGTCTATGACAGCATTTTACACAAGAAAGAGGAAGATCATCCATCTCCGTTTGTTCAGAGAGTTATTTTTGAGCACCTCGCTGCTTGTTATTCATATTATTCATGCAGCTTTACTTTCTCACTCCTGGGAGCTGCCCAGTACAAGGCAGTCCGCACCTTCTGGTCACTGAGCTGCTCTGTCGGAGCAGATGAAAGCGAAAAAAGGCCCAAAAAAATGGCAGCGACTAGTAACTGAACCAGCCGACTGCAGCACAAATGTTTCCCACAACAGGAGCTTTTATAAGCAACGCAGCCACACAGACGTGCTGCATGTTCACATCCCTTTTCTGTTCTGGTAAAATTACATGCAACTTGTTCACACCATATTTTTTAAGATTGTTGACATTCTGGGACACATATGAACTAAATCGCTGCATCTGCAGTAAAAATATAGGGCAGGTGAAGGATGAGAGGAAAACAGGGAGCTTACAACACTTCATCACGATAACTGGAGAACAGTGAGAGTCAGAGATCACTGATCTGTGCTGTTGGTACATGTGGATGTTTCCTTCAATTTATTTCACTCACAGGCCACCTAATGATAGCTGCTGAGAGAAGTGTGCTGCTCAGTTTCTCTGCCCAGAGTCTCCAAATTAATTTGCGGGTTCTCAGCAGCCAAATTTCTGTCCACACATCTGATTCACTGGGATCCTTGGCATTCAAAATACCGTAGAGACCCGAGAATGCTGATTCTGAAACGACTGGTTTAATGATTCCACTTCTTTCCCATGCAACTGGAAAATGGTCTCAAATGGAGGGAATGCCAGCTGCGCTTCCCTCTGGAGGTCCAAGTCTCCGAGAAAAAGTTTCAGGCGGAATATTTTGAGAGAAATAACGGAGGTGTTTGCCTACGAGCCTGCACAGCTCGGATGGAAACAAGTCAGGATTGAGTGATGGCTGCAGACAGCGTCAGCAGAAACAGGCTCAGCTCGGCACTCATTTCATCTGCAGGCCTGTCAAAACTTTGCCTGTCAGAGACCCAATTACATCCACTGTTTAAGAGTTTCCTCTGAGCCTCCTGTACATCTGTCCGTCTCTCAGATGTCGTGTTTCTCAATCAGTGAGTCTGTCAGTCATCTGGAACGATTAACTCTTCAGTTACCAGAGAGAAGACAGAAATCCCAGCAGATCGCAGAAAATGAATAAATGCAGCTCCCATCGACCCTGCTGCTGCTGCTCAGCCTGAACAAAGGCCCACTACTGAGGTCTCTCTGCCTGGTTAAATGCCACTTATCCTCCTGTAAGCTCTGCAGCCCTCTCAGGTTGATGGTTAAACGTGAAAAGATTTAATAAAACATCCTCTCTGACTCAGTTATTGACAGATTTCAGGTCCGTCTGTCGTGACACAGATCCTACGACCTCACATGACCTGCTGTGCCTCCTTACAGCCTGAACAGACAGAACACAGTTTTTGCCTCGCAGGAGTGATTTTAATGTCTTCATCTGAAAAATTCAACTCAGAGCAGAAATGCGCCTGATGTCATTGTCAAACTGTCCAGACTCATCCTAAAATAATTGTAGTATTAAGCTTTGAAGTAACCACAAGACAAAGCTCGCCACGTCTGTGCGTTCTGCGCCTGCATGAAAGGAAATAATCTGCAGATATATGAGCCGTTGTTACGATGAAGCAGCTTTCTGGCAGCACTCTCGCTAATATAGTCGCTTCTAATCGTGAATATGTGAAGAGGAAATATGGAGAAACTGCTTTTTGTTGCATATTCATAAAACGGCATTCAAGATGTGCTTCAGACAACAGGGACGGAATCTAGAGCTTCGTTTGTTTTTGGGTCAAAGTAAATGGCTCCCAATTGCACTTTCACTGGTCCACAGGGGCGAACAACAGTTAGTCACCATGAATACATGAGAACTTACTCATTAAGGGAATGTGAACAGGATGAAATACAAAAGGAAACTCTTCTTCATTTTAAATTCTGCAGGGATATTCTAGATATTTTGGTGTTTCAAATGCTCTGGATTATTTATGAGCAGCTTACCTACAGTAGCGTTTTCATCCAGTTGACCAACTACTGCCTGTTTCAACGAGACAGCACACTTCATTTTAAAAAGTTGTTAGTAATTAAACTGAAACAATCAAATATTTTCAAGTAAAAAGGCGAGAAACAGCTGTGAAACATGACCTCTCACAACAGGAATTAGCTCTATTGCAGACAGCCAGCTGCTCCGCCAGAGTCTTTTTTTTTTATTCTTCATGCTTATTGTCACAGTCGTCATAGCAACTGCATCAGTCCAGAGCAGGAACATTATGGGATGCAGATGAAGCAGGACCTCGTCTGTGGCCAGGAGCATCAGCAGCGTATCTTCAGCTTTAGATCTCACAGCAGACAACAGCTGAAGAGAAGCTGCAAGATATAACCGAGCAGACTAACGCGCGCCTGCAGGTGTCGTAAAACGCAGCAGAGAGAAATTACCCTTTTTTCCAAAACAACATTTCTAATTTCTCTGAGGGAGATTGCAGCTGGGTCGGTCTTTCATCACAACAATAGGAAAACAGTGCTGAAGAATATAATTCCTCACCGCCTCTGACGATGAAAACTTTCCGTCTATGTTTTGTTTTCCGCACATGTGACCACTTTTCTTTCTCATCTTTTGTGTGTTTGTTTGCAGGCATCAGGCCACCCATTATGAACGGGCCCATGCACCCGCGCCCCCTGGTGGCGCTGCTGGACGGGCGCGACTGCACTGTGGAGATGCCCATCCTGAAGGACGTGGCGACGGTGGCCTTCTGTGACGCTCAGTCCACACAGGAGATCCACGAGAAGGTAAAAACACACTTAAAGAAGTATTTCACTGATGGAAAGATCATCTTTAATCTGATCATTAAGGGGTCTGACAGTAATGTAGATGATGGTGCTGCTTAGTTTTAGAGGTTTTTAAATGAAATTATGTCTTTTAATGTAGTTTGTATGCGCCTGTAAAGCACTTTGAGTTGCCTTCTGTCTGCATTGTGCTATACAAATAAACTTGCCTTGCCTGGAGCATGAAATAAACAAAAATTAGAAGTGGCACCGCGTCCAGAAACTCAAACTTCTAAATCAAAGGCACACAAAAAATTATGTATTTCCATCATGTGTAGTTTTCTGTAAGAAATGCATCAAATAGATTTCAATATATTAGTTGTAAAAAATGAATCATAGTTTGCCTTCATTTACACTTTAGTGCACATATTTAGATTTCTTTTTTAGGCGGGCGGCTTCAAAGAGAGACGGATCCAAACTGAAGACTTTGAGGCTTCAAAATGATCTTTGATGCCGCAGATGTTAAGTTCATGTTTTTATGAAGTATATTTAACCGTCTTTGATCGGGAAACATTATCATTAATGCTGCGACCATCGTTATCAGTCAGTCTCAAACACAGAAATTTCAATCTGCAAGAATATGCAAATGCAAAACACAATAAAAAGCAGCTAATTAAGCTAATTAGAAATATATGAATACAAGGACAGAAGTGGGGTCAACATCTTGCAATAATGCATGAAGTCATTTTTCCTATTTTTGCCAAACTACTGACTGCAGAATTATAAACTAAGATAAATTGTAGAAGAAGAATCTTAAATGAAAGTAATATCTGCTGTGCATTAATGACGTGCAGAACATGAAAACAACCAAAACAAAATAAAGAAGAAGAGGAGGAAGTAAAAGAGAAAAAAAAAGGGAAAAGACGGAATAAACAATTATAAAAAGGAGCACAGAGAGCAAAGTTAAAATGTGGGTCAGGCTCAGATCTTGCCACAGCCACTGTGGATTGTAAATGGGTTTGTATGTCTGGCAGGGTTCGGTCTCGTTCTGGGTGTCTGCCAGGCGCACTCGCTCTGAGAGCGCGCTCAGTAGGCCACAGCGTGGGAGAAACAGATGGCTTTTCCCTCGCTCGCTATCTGTCTCTTGCTGTCTCTCTCTCTCTCTCTCTCGCTGGCTCTGTAGTAAGCAGCCACCTCATTGTCTAATTAAAAGGGCTTCTTTATTGTAATTGAACCGCATGTCATTTTCATCCTCTGTCACACACATGAAGAGGAGGGCTGGCGACGGCAGGAAAAGATTTTAAGATTAACTGAGAGCCAATTAAAAGGTGACTAGACCGGTTTTCACACGCAGCCACACTGTGTGTTTTATGATTGTCGAGTTATCTGCCTGCGAGTCAGAATATTTCATTTCCCAATTAAGACAATAAGACGGGATCCTGATTAGAAGCCAGCAAGAATCCCATAAGATTCCTGCTGATCTGAGGCAGTTTTGTTGAATGCAAACACCTTATCTCGATCCCTGTGGCTATAAAAACTTGGTTTCCATGGTAATATTCGGGAAAATCAGTCATTCCATGCAGGCAGGGATATTAAAAGAACAGGATATGAGAACGGTATAAACAGCATATCCTGAACACCGAAACGAGATACCGAGTTTCAGGAAACACTGTGACTGTGAAGTCTCTTGAATATATTTCTGAGAAGCCACGCTTGGCTGCTTGAGCTCACAGCTTCACAAACACATGCTAATGTGTGACCTTTATACTCGCCTATATCTGCAATACAGCATGTGTTCAAAACACTATAAATACTGTTCCGCAAACAGACACACTTTTATGTGGTTTTATTTGCCGGCCGTGTCAGCACAGAGGTTAACTCAGGCTGTACAGGCTGTGATGCTTCAGATACACACACACACACACACACACACACACAGATATCCGTCTCTGATTTAAATAACTGAGACTGTTGTTGTGTCGGTGTGTTCAGGTGCTGAATGAAGCCGTGGGAGCTCTGATGTATCACACCATCACTCTGATGAGAGAAGACCTGGAGAAGTTTAAAGCCCTGCGCATCATCGTCCGCATCGGCAGCGGCTACGACAACATCGACATCAAATCTGCTGGGGAGCTGGGTGAGAACACACACACACACACACACACACACACACACACACACACACACACACACACACAGGAGGTGTGAAAGTCGGTTCAACACTTGAGCTAACGTGACAACTTTTAACAGGAGGCAGTTTGACTTTCAAACACATGAAGCTGACATTAAAACTGCGGCCGGTCTTAACGTTACGTACCTGCCCTACTGGCACACCTGCATAGAGTCAGCTAGCTACAAGAAACGTGTTAATGAAGTTAACAGCAGTGGTGGAAGAAGTACTGAAATATTTTACTGAAAGCTGCTACGAGGAACTTTGACTTTGTTGTTAATCTGGCGGCTCCTCCGGATCTGATTAGTGTGTGCACTTGTTTTGTTTTCAATAATATTTTTTATTTTTCATACAAAGCTGTTTGCAGGATTACAGAGGAGTTCGTACATCTGTGGCTACTTATGATTAATAACAATAACATAACAATGGTGAAGTTTAAGTGCTGCTCACACAGACCAGGCCTGCATGTAGCCGAAAGCCAACAGCTTTGGTTACTCTGTACGAGTAATTTTGTTGCGAGCGCTAAAGTTGTCAACATTTTTTTGTCATGTTGCGGACAGACATTAAGAATAACTACACAGAAACACTGGCTGGTGCTTGTTTAGTTTCAAGTAAAAGTCCTGCAGTCAGTATAATAAACTATATATTACATCACTGGATTATAATACATTAATGTGTAACATCGCTAATCTAACATTTTGTAATATTATAGTTCAACTGCAAACTAGAAACTACTGTTGTCGAGTGCATGTAGCCAAGAACAATATTGACTCCCGAAATTAGTGCAGCAGAAGTATAAAGTACTTTAATAAATGTACTAATTTACATTCCATCACTGCTTTATAACAACAGTAATCTCCCCAAAACTTTTTCTCTGCTTCCAGGATGTTTTGCCATGTTTGCAACATGTCAGTAATATTTGTATTAAAAAAATGAAATCAAGCTTTTTTATTAAAAGTCGCGTCTGCACCATCCGGAGCTTCTCTAACATCCGTATCTTCTCTCCACAAGGGGCTCGGCCATTTTATAGCTGCCAGTGGTGTTCGTAGAGGAAACTGCTGACACCACATCTCCAGTCTGCACTTCTCCACCAAAATAGCTTCCACCAAACGTCATCTCCTCCTCAAATGCCCCCCCCCCATAAAAAAGCTATTACTAATCCTTATCTGCTCTGTGGTCCAACAGGCATAGCTGTATGTAATATGCCGGCAGCCTCAGTGGAGGAGACGGCGGACTCCACGCTCTGTCACATCCTCACCCTGTACCGACGCACCACCTGGCTGCACCAGGTTCGTACCCTCGTGTGGCTGATAAAAGGGACGGAAATAAATTGGATTTAAATGAACTCATTCTGGGAGCGTTAGTTAGGGATGTCCGTACAGTTATCAACATTTTTAGTTTTTTTTTACGAATACTCACAACCGTCCTCTGCAATCAGCAAAATAAAACATTTCATTTTCTTCAGAATGTGGCTGTATGTAAAGATCAGTAATCAGTAACCAGCACTATTTAGACTCATGATCACAACATCTAGAAGGACTTAGACTGTAGTCATTCAGTGCAGACATTAACTGTAATGTTTATGTTGTCTGTGTGATATCTGCATGTAAAAAAGTTAACTGGTCTTCACACCAGGCTCTCCGGGAGGGCACGCGGGTTCAGAGCGTGGAGCAGATTCGAGAGGTGGCGTCGGGAGCTGCGAGGATCAGAGGAGAGACGCTGGGACTTATAGGGCTCGGTGAGTACATCACGTACTGGATCACTTTCTACCTCTGCAGCGGGACCTTCTTAGCACACAGTTGTACAGAAAAGACAAAGACTCTACAGCCGCGCTCGAGGTTCTGTCAGGGCCAGCAGCGCTCTGAGATGAATGGTAACAATAGACCTGTTTCCACCACAGGAACCCTCCAGGGACGAGGAACCTTTGAATGAACTCGGTGCGTTTCCACCGCAGGGCAAAAGGTCTAAATCAAGGAGACATTATTTTACCCCCTAAAATAAAGAACAGGGACTTTGGGCTTGAACATTTCTGATTGGTCGAGTGTTCACAGGATTTTATTTCAGCCACCATTTTTAAAAATCTGCAGCTGCAAACAATTTTTCTTCACTGTGCTTTGACACATCGACATGGAGTTACAGAAGAAAGCAAACGACAGATGATCCATCAGACGATTATAAAAACCATATGAAACTTCTTGTTTCATATCCTTGCATGGAACTCATTTTCCTAATGTTTGCAAGTCTTGAGACCACAGTGGAAACGGAGACTACAGCAGGGTGAATTAACTTTTCATTCCTTCATTCCTCCTGCATCTAAAATGTCCTGGTTCTTTGGGTGGAAACATGGCTGAAGACATTTAGCATGCTGATGTTTAGTGAGTACAACGTTTACCTGGTTTGCCTGCCTAGTTTATTCTGTTAGCGTGCTAACTTCTGGGGATCAAGAATGTCTGTACCCAGTTTCATGGCAATCTGTTCAATAGTTGTTGAGATATTTCAGCCTGGACTGAAGCGGACGCCTGACTGACCGACAGAACATCAGCACTCACGGCACCGTGCTGTAAAAAGCCTTTTGATCTGGTTCGTTTTGTCTGATTTAAGGTGTTTTGTTGATTCAGGTTGTTGCTGAGGAATAGAGCTGAAGTTTTTAATCAAAGGATTTTTCTTTCCATTTTCCTTCTGGGAAGTTTTGTCCTTAGCTCAGCTAAATTGGCTTCC
The DNA here is from genome assembly GCA_903131615.1 of Diplodus sargus. Lineage (NCBI taxonomy): Eukaryota > Metazoa > Chordata > Actinopteri > Spariformes > Sparidae > Diplodus > Diplodus sargus. The sequence goes on from CAEMYA010000643.1 coordinate 73,057, forward strand.
TGCGGAGTTACTGCCAATAAAATATAAGCGGATTAACCCAAAGCAGAATGCAAATCTCTTCCGTGTACAGTCTGGAAGCTTTTACAGTAATAATGAGCAGATGTGTGTAACGAGAGAATTATGTAATTTGTACAAGGCAGAAGTTTAAAAAAAAAGGGGAATATCAGACGCACAAAAATGTTAATGTTGTGTTTTAATGTTCCATTTCATTGTGTGTTCATGTGAATGCAATTTGTCTGAATGCTGCTGTGTGTGTATTAATGTGTGTGCGCCTCCATGTCTGTGTGTATTCATGTGTTTCCAGGTCGAGTGGGCCAGGCGGTCGCCCTGCGAGCCAAGGCCTTCGGCTTCAACGTGATCTTCTATGACCCTTATTTGGCTGACGGTGTAGAGAGATCCCTGGGACTACAAAGGGTCACCACACTACAGGTAGCACACACACACACACACACTAAGCTCTGAGTGGGCCCATTTTGTGTCAGAGAATCAGTAGCCTTCCCACAGTTTCCAGCACTTGTGTGTTACATTTGAGGACCATATAAAATGTTATTTATAAACTCAAAAGAGTCGTAAAGTAATAATGTCTCACAGACAGTAACAGGAATATTTTGCTGGAGCTGTGAGGAGAAAGATTATGAATTTACACTGTTTATTTTCTTTTTATTCCTTAATAAAAGCAATGTCCAAAATGGTGATATATATGATGCTGCTGCACCTTTTAATTACCACAGTCGACCAGATTGGACACAGTGGGGTTTGGACGTCCCCGTCTTGTTTGTCGCTCCTGACACTCACAGTGTTTTCAGGGGGATGCCGACAGTTTTCATTAGATTGCTCTGCACGTTGCGCCAGTATCAGCAAAGTACGTCCACCATGACAGCGATAGATACGACTGCCACCGAAGTAGCATTTCCACCAGACTCCCATCAGGATTTTTTAGCCGAGCTCCAGCATGGAATTTAAACCGATTCAGACTTAATCTTCTTTTGACAGTGAAAAAGAAAATCCATTGTCTCCCTTTCTCTTTGCTGACAATACGCAGCTTTCCTCCAGCATCCACTGTGACGAACGTGTCGTTACTGTTGAACGTGTAGTTACTGCGGTGCCTCCTGCATGTGCAGCCGGAGTGACGCCCTCTTGTGCTCATTAAGAGTAATTGTGAAGTCAGTCACTCAAAACAAGAACAGAGTTAAACACCTGTTTTATAGACGTACATGTGTGTTCACAAAACACATTTAGCTCACGTGATTTGAAGGATGAACCTATAACAGTGAATTGAGGATTCATCTTCGACGTCTTTGTTTTCCTGTTTCTGTCCAGGACCTGCTCTTCCACTCCGACTGTGTTTCTCTGCATTGCAGCCTCAACGAACACAACCACCACCTGATCAACGACTTCACCATCAAACAGGTAGACGGACACACGTGCAGCACACATACATCCGCTCTCCTATGATTTATTCATCTCTACATCAACTCCTACATCCTGTGACCATGAATACTACATGAAGCAGATACCCAGGGAGGCAGAGCACCTACATAAGGATGAACGAGGTTCTCTACTACGTGAACTGCATAATAACTGATGCACTCTCTCTCAGCATATAGCCAGTTTCCTCCCAAGACACTCAAGGCTGCACTCTCTATATTTCTGACCTTGCAGGAAAGGAAGATTTCTCGACGTCGATGAACATCACATATTTATGATCATAGTTTCACTACGAATGTCTGAACCTCAGCTCACTGATCAATATGAAATCTGAATCAGGTGTTAGACTGTCAGATGAATGTGAATCTCGGATGTGTGTCGTGTGTGTTTAAGATGCGGCAGGGTGCGTTCCTGGTGAACACAGCCAGGGGGGGCCTGGTGGACGAGAAGGCGCTGGCTCAGGCCCTGAAGGAGGGGAGGATACGTGGAGCTGCACTGGATGTTCACGAGACAGAACCGTTCAGGTAACACGCTCACTCACTTCTTCCAGCACATATCTAGAGATATGTGTCAGTAAATATAAAGTTTTTCTTTTGCAGCTAAAGAAAATGTAAATAAGAAAAGACTGAGGAGTAGTAAATAGTAGTTATACTTCATTTTGATTTGCTGTCCAGCCGACAAGGACATCAGTGATGCGCTCGTTTTTTTTAAATGTCCTCAATTTATGCTGATTTCTTTTGGCTTGATGATTATTAAAATCTGGAGTTGTGCTTCAGGAAAGGAACCTTTTTTTAGCAGACTGTGTGTGTGTGACACGAAAATAAAGTAATCAATATCAAATCAAATCAATTCAAATCATGTAATCAAACACAACACTGATACTGGATACATTCTGATAATGGTTGATTGGCAGAAAATTAAATTACAAAACATTTATATCATGTTAATCTCTGTGTTTGGGACTGTTGGTCACACAAACAAAGCAAACATTAGCTTTAGTTCTGGAAAATTGTAAGATATATTATTAGATTTTGGCAAAGCAATTTATTGTGTTATTGAAAAAATAATGTATGAACGTGTGTCAGTTTCAGTCAGGGTCCGCTGAAGGACGCTCCCAACCTGATCTGCACCCCACACGCTGCCTGGTACAGCGAACAGGCATCGCTGGAGATGAGAGAGGAGGCAGCCAGGGAGATCCGAAGGGCTATCACAGGTAGACACACACACACACACACACACACACACACACACACACACACACACACACACACACACACACACACACACACAGTCATGGAGTCACATGTGTTGAGGGGAAACATGACCCCTGCAGAAAAATGTAAACATCAGTCTAAGAAAAGATATTTTTAGGATGTCTGCTGCAGTCGAGCGTGAAACATCCAGATTCAAAGACTTTCTTTCTGTCTCTCTCTGTATCACCTCCTTTCTTCTATACTTTCCTCATTTCCATTTTCTCTCTCCTGTCCTGTGGTGTCTCCAGTGGTTCTGCCTTTTCACCTTCGCCGTGTAATCTTGTCTTACTTCTGTGTCTCAGTGGATATTACAGGATATTAAGGTCAAACAGAAAAAATCTCACCTGCTCTGGAAAGCAGAGCAGAAACACTAACAAGATCCCCAGAGTGAAATGTAGCACACCGACTCTTCATCTGATTCCTATTTATATACATATTTTAGCATCATATCTTCACGTCTCTTTTTTCTGCAGGTCGTATCCCGGACAGTCTAAAGAACTGTGTGAATAAGGAGTTCCTCACCCAGAACAACCACTGGGCAGGAGTCGACCCGGCGACCGTCCACCCCGAGCTCAACGGGGCTTATAGGTAATAACTGACATCAGGATAAAGAAACCTATAGTGGTCAGTACAGTTTGATTTTCTCCCCAAACCCTGATAAAGTGATTGATTGATACCATTATTGACAAATGTCTTGAAAGTATAGAATGTGTACAGCCACTGTGAGAAGGTGTAGTTGGTGCCGCGAGTGGTGATCATCTCAGAGTCTGCAGCTGTTATCACCAAACCTGTGTTTCCTCTCCAATGCTGATTGATGTAGTTATGTCAAAGGTATTAATTGTTTCAGCAATTAATGACAAAAAAACCCACAACAAACAAAACTACAGTATATCAAAATATGAAGGAGCGACCGACAGATTCCTCTGCATTCGCCATTCAGCGTTGGCAACTCCAATCTGTCGACAGACGTTTGTTTCCACCAACACCAGAACAAAATACTATGAGACAATATACAAAATAAGATGAAGCACCAAAGGAAAGCAGTTGTGTAACAGAGCTGACAAAAGAATCGCTTATGATGTCATCAGGTCATCCTGACTACGACTTTAACTAGTAACCCGTCTGATCCAACAGGGGCTTTTAAAGACCTTGACATATGAGTACATAAATTTAACATATATGTTGTTCAATCTTGGTAAAAACCTTTTTAACACGCTGTGTTTTTGGATGTGAAAGACTACAAAATAAAAGCTTTTTTTCTCTGTGGTACCTAAGTGTGCTTCAGTGCTGCGTCACCGAGCTGTTCTGTTAAAGTAGCTTTTGGCTATAAATGTTAATGTTTAATTGGCTTGTGTAATCTTACTGCAGGTCTTCTGAAATGTGTTTGGCTCTATGATCAAAACGAGGTCACGAAATAGTGATTGTAGTTGTGCTTTGATGACTCAGTCCTGCATCTCTGTCTGCCGCCCTCTCTTCTCTCCAGGTATCCTCCCGGAGTGGTGAACCTGCCAGCTGGTGGCCTCCCGCCACCTGTCGAAGGCATTGTGCCCAGCGCCGTGCCCCTCTCACACACCCTCCCGCCCCCCGTCGCACACCCTCCTCACGCCCCGTCCCCCGGACAAAACACAGTCAAGCCACCAGAGGGCGACAGAGAGCAGCATCCGAACGACCAACTGTAGCCACATTTACACACACACACACACGCTTGTCTGCGTTGTCTGGACGGCAACTGCGGTCAAAGCGATGAGTTCCCTCGTGACATGTTATTATCAGACAGGTTTACAGAGTGTCAGATTGACAGTTTGAGGTCCCAATAACAATCGATTCACAACTCTCTGGCAATTGGTTCCCAGCAGCCAGCTCACACTCCAAAGAAGAAGAAGAAGAAGATGATAAAGAGGATAACGAGGAGGAGTGGACGGCTGTCAGCTGCAAGACAGTCGTCCTCTCTGAAAGACTGTAAAGATCTACTCTTATATCATCAGATAACAACTACAGTATAGTCAACTGTTCTCTGCCAGAGATAAAAAATTAACAATGACTACCTGTTAATCTGGGAAGAAAAAAATGCTGAATGAAATTCTGCTGTCTTAGACTTTAGTGTGTCCAAAGTTAGAGGGGCCTGTTTCATGTCTTTCTCTCTTTTTCTGTGTCCTTTCCTTAGTTTGATGTACAAGCAAAAGTAGTAGGTTATGAAATGAATGTAACCTGTCTGTGTACAGTTTTTAGACTCACGGCAAGAAGATACTGATATTTGTATTCCAGTCTTAAGAAAAACAAGGGTCGTGATCTCTATGTGTAGCCGAACTGGTTTGAGAATACAATATCTGTTTTTGTTTTTTAATGTGTCTACAGATTAACAAGCCCCACCCCCCAAAAAAAGAGGCAGCTTTTTGCACACCATCTCAGGAAATTAAGTTTCCGCAGTTGGTATATTATTTTTTAAAACTTTTGGTTTTAATAATTCCTTTTGATGCCACTTAGTGCTTTTGTTTTTCTACCTGCTCGCCTTTTCGTGTCCCGCTACGTTAGAAAACGAACTTTAACGAGAGCTAAAGTTGATCTAATGTTTGCTTTTGTTTGTTGTGTTTAAGGGGCATGTGTTTCTGCTCTTGGGACTTGTGTAAATGTTTGACCCAAATCGAGGGGGTTGTGGGAGGAAAGGCTGCAGGGAGGTGGCGTAATGGTACGCTCCGCTGGGACTACTTCCTTCCTGGTGGCGATTAAAAGTACAAACGGACGAGGCAATGCACTGAGAGTCTGTAGCAACTTAACAAGTTAACAACTTAAGATCTTTGTAATCTTCATGTCTAACGATCCATTCACTGTCCAGGTCGCGGAGCATGAACAGTTCACCACACCAAGGTTTACAAATGATGCACAACATTGGTGAATCAGCGTGTCGCTTCATTGCTGCTGTGGATCTTTCTAATCAGCCAAAGGACTCCTGAGACCACATCAACAAACTCTATGAATCAGTTATTTAACCGCCCTGCTTCCTGTAAAAACTCACTCGTAAAGATGTGACATCCAGTCGGTTTCTTGAAGTTACGTCAAACAATTTTTAATTTTGATCTGCTCTCAAATTTACCTTTTAAGACTCAGAAAATATTACATCGGTTTCTTTCTAAAAGCAAACTATGGTTTCACAGTGTGAGAGACATGAGAGACAACATATATGCACAACAAAGTAAAGATGTTTCGTGTTAGCATGTCAGAACCGTACCGATTCCTCCAGTCTAGCATCCCTTTAACATTTCACGATGGGTCCTTCCTGAGTGTACCATTCAGCCGCCCTCTGTGGCCTCCGTGTCTATGTGTACATATGGTGTTCTGCCTGCCTGTGTCAATGTGAGTTGGTTGTATCTGTGTCTAAAAAAAGCAGCACTGGGAGGAGGGGCGGCGGCTAGCACTCTCCACGAGGCATCATCGCAAAGACTGCCACCTGAATACACAACCGAAACAATATGTGAAAAACTACAAATGCTGAAAAACAGACATCCAATCTAAGCTAGCAAACTGAGCCAGCGCTCCTGCTTCTACTGGTGACATGCTCACAGTGTAAACAACATGCTGGTATCTTGTTATATCAGCAGTCAAGTGTCTGACACTCGTTCTATCCGCGGTATTTATTCCGAATTCCACTTCAAGTGTTGTTGATGTTAGCGGGTCGGTGCTGTTCGGATCCCCTTCTACCAGCAGCTGAGTAGTAAAACAGTTCACTGTTGCCTACCTGGTCTTCTTCATGGTGAGGTAGTAAGAGTAGCAATCAGGGATGGATATTTCACTAGCCACAGGTGAATGTTTTACAGCTGAGACCTCACTGTATCTGACGGGGTTGTCTGACGTGACATTTATAAATATCACCTTCAGACTAAAGCCCCCAAAATCCTGAAAGGAATGCTGGAATATTTTGAACTTGACTCTTAATCTTTCCTCACCAGATGCCTGTCGTTATGTGGAGGAGACGCTCTTTGCTAACACTTCCTAATTTAAACTGTAAGCATTCCTCACTCAAACCGACGGGTGCCATGAACAAAAACAGCAGACTAGCTTTCAAAGTGTCGAGGTGCTCCTTGAAATTCCATCCCTGGTAGTAACACACAGTCCACTGTTGCCTACCTTGGTCCCCTTTATGGTAAAGTAGTAGGCGTAGCAATATACAGTATACATATTCTATATTCTACAGTAAATATCATTATTTTTGGTCAAAACTGACAACCTGACAAAGATATGTCTGTGACTGTATGCATTTGTATGAATTATTTTAAAAGGAAATAAACTGTGGAAAGGTGAAGTTCGTGTCTTACTCGTCTCTGACCAACATTTGTTTTTTAAACGATGTGTATTAATCTTCATAGTATCGTATCTGTTACTGTTATGTTGGTACAGTTAATATCAGGGATTAGGAACTAGAGATTTATAGAAACGTAAAGACAAACTTTTCTCTAGCGGTCCGGTTATCTGTTTTGTCCAGCTGTGAATAGTTGTGTCAAATTGACGAGGCCATCATAAAGTAGTATTTTTTTTTAACTGTAAAATGAATTCAATTATTGTTTCTACCATCTGAAGTTTGTTTATCTGGCCATTATTCAGAAAACTGTATATGTGGGCTTTAGACTGTTGGTTGGACGAAATAAGACCTTCGACTCTTTTCTGTTATTCTATAAACCACAAAAACAGAAGATTGGCAGATTATTCCAAAATGAAAATAATCGTGATCTCCTCGTGACTGTATTGTGAGACAACAATGTCCATCAGTGTCTTTGCCCAAAATCCAGCGTATCTACTATACATACTGACAAAAGTTCTGATTGATTTTGTCAACATACTCAAAAACTAGTGCAGAAAAGGAAGACAGCAATAATATTGTTTCACACTCGCCGTAACTTCTAAATTGCTGAAATCCGACCGGTTTAGAATTCTTCAAAAAAACTCTGACATAAAATAAAAAAAATAAGTTCCTCTTTTGAGTAAGAACAATACCTTGGTAGTGTTTTTACTCACAGTTTGGAGTTTGATCCATCAACTCTGAACATAAAGTTACTAGTTGGTTCCAACAGATGTCACTAGTACAGCTGCAACACACTGCGGAGAAAACGTCCTGCGAACCAGCTGCAACAACTGACTCTGCTGCTTGCATCTGTTTTCCAGTTTATTTGTTTTGGTGATAAATCTATATTGATCTTGGTGCGTTCCTCGAGACTTATACAGTGCACCTGTGCCACATCAGAACAGCGGTTGTCAACGCGTCTCTAAATTATCGACAGCTCAAACATAAACCTCGGTGCCATCAAACCAGAAAGGACAACATCTATGATATGGAAAGATAATCAATTACTATCATATATGAGATATATTTACCCTGCTTCTGTTGATTCTCCAGAAGAGAGCTTGATATTAAAACCAATTTCAACATCTCTGTCAATGATTTAAAGGCTTCAGGATGATTCAAACGTAACTTGAAACAGTGAAGCTGTTGAACAGAGCAAACAGGAACTCAAGTCTTCCTCCAGTGTACCGAACTTCTCATATCGGACACTTGCACTGATCAAATCAATTGGATACGGTTTGATCCTGGTTAGAAAAGCTCATGTCTTGTTTTCATTCAGAAGACGCAAAATCATGTATACGAAGAATGAATAGCGATCAAATCAGGAGACGAAACTAAAGAGATCAGATCGAACAGGTTGTGACCTGAACTGGATTTTCTGTAGAAATAATAAACAGCATAAATATTAAAGAATCTCTTCAGCAGTTAGAAGCTCAAACTCTGTCGTCAGCGTCTGCTGGAGAAATACAAATTGTTGTCAGCTGCCAATCACGTGAAGCTGGAGAGACCTCTACTAGATCTCTTTATCTATCGCTCTTTTGCTCTCTACATACACCCAAATCTCTCCATCACGCTTCTCTTTCTCTCTCTGTTCCTCCCTCTTTCCTCTCTCCCCCTCTGGTTCATCCATTCAAGGTTACGGCCACTGGAACAGCCTCTCCTGCAGCTGGAAACTCAAGATGGTTTAATCTAAACCTCAGGAAGCAGGATGGGAACCAGATGTAGTAAAAG
>CAEMYA010000643.1:81819-97987 GCA_903131615.1 Diplodus sargus
GGAAAACAGGCAGAGGGCATATTTTATTCAGCTAGCACGAAGATCTCCAAAGGGCACGGAGCGAAGGGGAAGAGATGTTTCAGTTTAGGTCGGAAGTAAGTGTCTGCACACGCGTTTGTAACAACAAACATCAGGCTTAAACTCAAAGGTTTGAGACGAGTGCAGATAAAAACAAATGTTTTCATTGTTGATTACTTTCTTGATTATTCGATAAGTTTTTTTGTTTGTAAAATGTCAAAAAATTTCCTGTTTTGTCTGATATGACATTCACTTTTCTGTCATAGACGAGTAAAGAAATCAGAAAATATTTACATTTAAGACGCTGAATTAAGAGAAATTTGACAAATAATAATAATACAAAAAAACACAAAACCCTCTTTATGTTCCCAGCTGACTATGGACTCTACCTGAAGACTGAAGAGATGCTGGCTTGTTAGAAGAAGTGGAAAGTTAAGGTAAAGGACAGGTGAGTGACTAACGCTCTCCACACCTTCAGGAAATACCACAGACTTTGCTGTTGGGCAAGGCACTTAACATAAATCCATGTTATAGCACAGTCCTGTTTTACAGGGTTCAAGTGGGAGAGTGGCTCTTTCTTTCCTTGTTAAAGTCTTGGCTGCAGGACAACGCAGCCTAAAGCGAGAAGGGAACAAAACTCTGCAAGTTTAAATGAAACAGCCACTTGGAACTGGACGAGAGAGGCCTTTCCCGAACAGTAAACCTATGACACGCTGATGGATCGTGGAAAACGTGACTGATGGTTTAACTTCATCTATTGACTCAGGCTCAGTATCTCAGCCTCGTCTCAACATATTTGTTCTGGGTTTGTTTTACTGCTCTGATCCACTTCTCTACAAGATGCTTACAAGCATTAATACTAATCTGAGGTTTGGAATGCAAATGTTTATCTATCAGTGCTCAAACGAATATCTCAGGATTAAAATAAATGTCTGGTCCTGGTATTTTGGAAGATGGGGGCAAGTGGACACAGAATGAAGCCGGTCAACTTCTGTTAATTTGTGTGAAGCATCCACAGCCTTCTGAATGCAGCGGCTCATATTCAAACACTTGGATCAGTTTTTACGGGTTAATTCCTTCCCTGAAGTGACAAAGACAAAGTGTGGGGTTGCATGAGGCGGGTCCAAGATGAACCGGCTGCTGATGGACACAGAGGAAACGGGTGGATTTTCACACTTCCTCTCTGCGTCTCCCCCTTCCTCTCCCTCTGCTCTTCTCACCTTTCCTCTCACATCCCCTCTCACCTCTCTGTGGTTACTTCTCTTGACATTTTCTCTCTTTCTGCTTTATATTCCGCTCTGCTCTCCCCTCGACAGGACACAGTCCAAATAAAGCCTGACAAAGGATTATTATCCACAATTATGTGGTGGAGCACAGCGGTTGCTCTAACACTGATAAGGTGAGGCACCCTGCTAAGATGAGTTCCCCACCAAACGCAGGATTTCCATTAGCATTTATTTCAATGGCTGGTTTCATTATCCAGTGAGTCCACATACTGTTTCATAGGGCCCTTCCACCCTGCCAAGAAAAATGTCTGGTGGTTAATAAACACCAGACACGTGCTTGTAAATGCTGGCTGCTGCCTGAAAGGTGCCAGCTCCGTCGGCTGCTTTGGCAGGTCACCAGTATTTTGTTGGTGGAAAGCAAAAATGCTGCATTTCCAAACCGTCTGCTTTATTGTCTTAATGAATCAATTTTTACAGTGATAACTGGCCGCCACTGTGTCACACATCTAGAAAATGTGTTGTGATATCGGAGCCAAACTACATCATTAAAATGGATTCTAAAATGTCAGCAGCAGATGGGAGACTGTTTGAAAAACTTTTCTCTGAGTGCTGACTCGTTGGATGACGATATGGGGATACAGCACAACGCTCCGGCAAGAGATTTTCAGAAAATACACTTAAAGCCTTTGAGCCGTTTTGTTGATCTTATGCCTCTGAATGCCTCAGTCAATATTTGTGGTTTTAACAAGTCCAAAAGACCGGCTCTACCTCCAGAGCTGGGTCTGTTAAAGTAGATTTTGTTGTTATCTCTGGCCTGATGGGTTTTGTTAGACCCATACAACGCTGGAAGACACTGCGCAAAAGTTTATATGAAAAATAAATACACTTCTGGATCGAACCCGCGCTGCTGGAGAAACCACCAGGAATCGAACGAGATGACAAAGATTATGAGAAAGACAGGTACGGAAACAAACGGCAGGGAGAAGAGATGATAGACGAAGAATAAAAATGGGAAAAATACGGAGAATGGCTGCAATGGAGACACAAAGGCCTCTCTGCTGAAATACAAACTTTCCTGCTTTTAATATTTGGGAAAAACCCATTTTAAAAACCTAAAAATCGGCTTTTTTGAATCATTCTGTTTACATTTTTCAGTGGGAGTCCTGGTCACGTTTTCACATTTTTCTTCAACGTGTTGTGTGTGTGTGTTAGTGTGAGTGTGTGAGCGTGTGCGTGTTTATGTGTGTTTCCTAAACAAGTGTGTGAAGGTGGTGACCCAGTTTCTGTTGCCAGGTTTCTAGGGTTTTCTGTGGTTTTCCTCTAAACCACATGTGTCTGAGGGGGGAGGAGCTGCCACTTGACAGAAGCCATGTGGTTCGCATAAACACACACAAGGAGAAAAACACACACAGGTAGATGTCGGACAACATGCCTGCACACAAATACAAACACAAACTATTCATCGGTGGTGAATAAAACACTAGAAGCATTATAACTGGTTTTCCAGGCGGTACAAAGTCCTTTTTCTTTGGCTACTTCTTTTTTTAGTGCTTTACAAAAAAACGCAATTTTACACACTCCTGATCCGGAGGCTGAGATGAAGTTGCTGACATCAACACGGTTTCATCAGTGTGTACGACATCTCATCCAATCTCTTCTGAAGGCAAAAGTGATTATAGCTTGTTAGAACTACAGCTGCCTGCCATCAGAGAGACGTGATGAGATGCAAGAGTCATTCAAATAGGAAAAACAGCGCAAATCTTTTGGTCCTCAGAGGCAGTCGTGGTGTTGGACGTCTTTGTTGAGATTAAAAGAGAGACAGAAGTTGTGTGGAGAATACAATGACGCAGCTCAAGAGAAGTTCAAACCACCATTTTCTTTCTCACATCAGCACACCTCGCTCATCGCTACATGAAGTGGGCGAGCTTACAGGTTTGTTGGTTTTTGGAAAGTTAGCAAAATGGCACAAGCGCTTAGTTTGAATAGAATCGAATATGTGCAAAAAGTGGTTAAAAAATTGTCGACTGTGTTTTTAGTCTAAAAAAATTTAATACGAGAATAAGAATAATATATCTATACAACTGGGGGAAAAAGTCTCACGCTAAAAGGGTTGTGGGCGTTTTTTTTTCTGCCTGTGGTCCTCTTAAATCTGCTGTTCTGATGGTTACGACCAAAGAAATGCAATTCTGTTCAATTTAACAGAAATATATCCCAAAACACAGGAGAGCTTATCCAGTCATTACAGTTTCCCCCCCTGCCAGTTACAGAGGCGTATTAAAACTCAGCATGAGGTTTAAAGACATTTTCGATGCTCATTTTAACATAATTGCAACCTCAACCTCAAAACAAGAGACTGTTTACATCGACTTCATTTGTCTTTCCAAACTAAAACCAAACCGGCATTGTTCAACTTAATCTTGGTCACATTTCCAAGAAACATTTAAACATCTGAGAAGCATCCAGTGTCGTGTCTGAACAAGTCAAGAGAAGCATTCTTCTAGGAATCAGAGAATAAATTCAGATCACATGGCAGTGATTCACTCTGTCATAGATTAATAACAGCCTGTTTTCCGAATACTGATCCAGGAAGCTGTTTGAGAGACGACTCCTTCACATGACTTAAGAGTGTTAAGGCCAATGCAGATGATCTTCCATTGATCTTGTATTTTATGGAAATACAAGAAAGATGGACGGGCATGCAGCCAGGATAAATGGCTGTCTGTCAGTAAGTGTAGAGATCCAGGAATATGCATTTATCCTGCGACAGGACTGCAATGGGAACTCTACAGCAAGATTATCTGAGCAGGTGCATTAAGGGGCGACTGTTTGGTTTTTATCGAGAAGACAGGTAGCCAAAATTTGAAACTAAAACATAATGACAGCAAAAATTAAAACCTCAGTCCCAAAGTTTAGAATAACAAAAACTCCAACACACAACTTCACACGAAAACCTGCAGCAGCCCACTACAATGATTGCAGAGAGTCCAGCAGCCTTCACTTCTGTAACGCTACCCAAGCTCCTTGTATCACGCAAGTTTCCTCTCCTGAGCCTCCATCAAGGGTTCTTCCCAGGGCCCAACCAGTTCTCACACGATCTGAGATGGCGAACATGTCTGGGTGGAGTGTTGTTTGTCTAATATAATCAGGAAAGCTTAGATGTTTTCCCAGAATACATTCTCAGCTTCCAGTTTGGGGCTTTTGGAAAGAAGTCTTGTCCGTGGAGGAGATGTTTCCTTCCTGCAGTAGTGAAGAAATGAATGGTCTTGTTGACCACTTCTGCAAATGCCCTGAGCACCTGGTCATGGCATTAGTGGTAGTAGTGGCTGCTGGCCAAGACTCTGATGGGACCCTCTTCCAGCACAAAGAGGGCAGGAAGGCATTTCTCTTGCCCAGTAGTAAGGCGTCATCAACAGCCTGGACCAAGAACCTGATGCAGGGAAGATCGACTGTCTTGCTGACCTTCTACGGCCATGTTCACTTCTTGCTGTTTTCTTTAGCTTTGCCAATTTGCTTGCTTGGAAAGTAGCTTCTTTCTGATCACCCTCTTACTGTCCCAACAGGAGCCTTCTGTCCTAACTGTGCCTACAACTCTGACCACACTCCACTTTCTGCCTTTGCTGACCTCCATGATAGCTGCCGATACTTTGGAATACTCCCTGGAGTCTCTGTACTACATCGCCTCTATTGCTCGTGCCATCACAAATTCTTTCAAGTGGCTGCTAAAGGGGGAGATGTGGGGTTTTTTAGTGGACACGTAGTGAGAAGAAACTGCTGATCTTCTTCTCCAGGGGTTCTACAGTTGCAACCCAGATTTGAACATCACAGAAAGCCCAGTCTCAAGGTGTCTTTCCACTGTTTTCGTCCCTGACTCCAGTGGTTCAAAGCTTATCCTTGCTCCTGAGATGAGCACCAGAAGTCTTCTTCACCGGCTCTTTCTGTAGTAGCATGATCTTCTTGACTAGTCTCCTCACCTTCCACATTCTCTTTCAGCCATTCTCTGACCTTAGTCAATATACCGACATTGGGAAATGCATGATTCTTATAACAAGGCTCTACGAGTCATGCCGGCACCACTTTGAGAAACATTTCATCAGGCTTTCCCTTGTGACCTGCCTGGGTGTTCCTCCTACAGCACATGGAGCTGCATCGATGAGGTTGCCTCCATAATGTCCCTCACGTGGCGCCAAAAAGCTGCTCTGCTGCGGCCACAAAGTGCTTCTAGCCAACATCAGAGACCACTGTGAATGGGTAATTTCAGGGTTTAGTTTGAACATTGGTTTAGATCTTCACCAGAATTTGGTTTCTTTCTTTGTTTTTTTGTAGATGAAGTCATTGTCCTCAACTGAGAATCAGTTTTCTGATTCTTCTGTGTTGTTTTCATAAACCACAGGTTGATGAATCCCAAGATGGGACCACAGGTTTGAGGAATTTGTACTTAATTTTACGTTCTAAGCTACAGCTGCAGTCAAAGAATCATTGTCATGTGGTGGTTCTGAATTAACTTTTATTTCTGCCTCCATTAACCTCCCAGCGTGTCTCAAAGAGACAAAGAGAGAAGAAGGCAGACAGGTACAGAAACAGGGAGTCTTCCTCAGCTGTCAGATTCCTGGTTAGCAGATTTCACATCCGTCATCATTATTTCATTAAAAGAGAAACCTGAGAGATGCCAGCTGGCAACGCCATTTACACAGATTATTGTACTGTAACCGCTCACACCTATGAAAACAAAGTGAGGACCTTCATACCGTGTCAAGACGTCACAGGAAACCACAAGTAGGAAGAAACAGATTATGGTGTTACAGTAATCTTGTTAAAAAATAATAACACTTATCTCCCTGTAATATTTCACAGATACCGGAGAGAAAGATCAGATTCCAGGTTTATAAAAGTGAGACGAAGACTTTTATTTAAATCTAGTATAATGTCACGTTGTGTAATTCAAATGATTGTCGATAATCCTTTGAGGAAGGCACAAGTTTAAAACCGAGCACCTGAAGGAAACAGAAGAAAAGGCTTAACAATAACCATGGTGGGAAAGAAAGCTACATTTATTTCATGTGTTGGCCAAATCGGCTCTAAAATAAATCAGAAGCTAAGTTGTTAAGTTGCTAAGAACAACTAATAATATCTCAGTGTTCCTATTAGCGCTTATAAAGGTTATTCAGTACCGAACTCACAGCTTTTTACTCCATTTTCCCTCGAACTTTCTTCAGATGTCAACATGAATCAAGGCTAATGCTTTTTTGGCACAAATGACGTCTCAGTAATACATAAAAAGGTTACAAAATAAATTGGCCAGAACCAACTCTGGCAGCACTCTACACACCAGAATGAGAAAGTAATTTTTCTTCGATTGTTGGGGGCATTCTGAAGTTAAGCAGGGAAACTATTTGCTTAAAAGGTCAAGTGCTCAAATCTGTGATCGAATGTTTGACAGCTGAAAGCTCTCCGGCTTACTTCTTCGTCTTACTGCACTGTTCAGAACACTCTTAATACAAATACAAAGATCCAATGCATTAATGTAGACCCCAACAAAGACTGATAACTGGGTTGTTTAATTTGCTTTTTGCTTTTGTTTTAGTCGCTCTCTATGAGTCATCTGGGTTAATCTGTAATAAATTACAGGGTATTCCATTTCTACTGGCATGCATAACGCAAAGTGACACATACTATCTGAAGGACTATTTCCACCAAGTTATTTCCAGTTATGATTTACCATTACATACAACAAGAAACATTTCCCTGTGTTTTGGGATATAACAAAATAAAGACTCTTCTGGGCTTCTGTGAGGAATTACTGAGGCACATCTGAGCTAAATGCTAACAGAAAAAGCCACATTTGTTTTAGCTGTGGCTCTAAAACATACCAGCCGATGACTAGCCTCAGACACGCCTGGCTGTTAGTTTAATGCTAAACGTTATACAATAATACAGAGTGACAAGTGTGGTCTACTGTCTCTCAGGTGCCCTGTTGTACCACCTGAGGTGCTACTGAAGTTCTCGAGAAATGTCACCGACACAAGTCTCTTTATGTTTATTCCACCTGGCAGTTTCAGTGGTTGTGATATTTAGCAGCACTTTCTTTGATTTTCTCCACGTATGTACCCATGTTTGTGTGATCGATTCAATGCTCAATTATCCGGTTTCATCCCGTCCAAATCACTGACGGCTGAAAGCGATTTACTGAGCGAGCTGAGCGAGGGATCAGAGGTTTCACCTGGATTCACCTGGTCAACCAGTTTCATGGATAGTTTGTTTTCTGTATTTGGTGAGTGGCTGTGTTCTTAGGAATCGCAGGATTTCTGGAAAGCTGAGCAGCATTAATGGTTCCACAGAGAGGGACAGTAAATCCCTGAACAGAGAGGGACACCAGAAACACAGGATGGATTTCCTGGCCGACTTACTGAAAGCTGATAAGGTGTGTGAGTGTGCGACAGCTTCTAGTGTGTCGGTACACTTAAGGTGTGTGCATGTATATGCTGTGCATATTAAAGTCTCTTGTGTCTTGTCCTGCAATAATGCCATGAAGAAATGACTGTATTTTTATGAGATTTCATGACTGTGTGTGAACGGGTCTCTACTTTTTCTGCAGTGCAATTCTCCCTTCACATAATAACAAAAACAGAAAGCCTATAAATTCTTTTTTTTGCGTGTGCAGACATCTGGTCCAATATCAAACCACATCTTCTCTGACGGTTTCTGTATGTGTTCTTGCATTTTTATTCATCCTGATCTATATTCATAAGCGCAGTCGTGTCAGTGTGAGCGCATGAGAATTATGTGATATCCATTGTTTTGCATACATGGTTCTCTGCCCAATGTCATCACAGCCAGTCAATCAGGCGTTGCCTTGCAGAACTTACTGGCCCGCAGTTTCATAAGCCACCAGGTTGACTCAGGACAAAGCATCACTGTTCAGGTGTCGTTATGCAACGCCTCGGTCTCGTGGAAATCTTACATTTTCACTTTTGGCTTTTGCTTTATTTTCACCTTGACTGACATCATCCTCCAACATGCTGAGGGAGTGATACGACCTTCGTGTCTGTGGAAACCATTCAAAGCCAATCGTAGAGGGTTTTTTTTTTCACAAATCTGTTAGCGTCACCTGGAAAATGAGAATCGGTTTTCTCTTTCTCCAGCACGGCAAAAAACTATCCATCTTGACAAGTCATTTAGTGTAATGTTGAGTTTTAAAATCTTATTTTCTCCAAAAAACAGGGAGGCAAAAACTTCCAGAGGGGTGAGGTCATTTTTTACAAAAGCAAACTCGCTTGTTTGAGTAATTTTCAGGTGATATTATCTTGATACCTCTGGGGTGATACGATCCCTATTTGACCAGGTCTTTACTTGTTTAAGAACATTCCTAGACCAGGAACCAGCGAATCTATCTCACATTTTCACCTTTATTTGGGGAAGATACATACAAGTTTAAGATAGATGTTTTTCTGCAGGGTGAAAAGTATACGTCTTCAGAGATTTGAGGTTTACTTTTGACTGCAGTGATAATTTAATATCCTCCACTGTCTCTTCATTTCCAAGCTATTAGTAACTCATCTGCATCGAAGCCTGACAGCTGGACGGACTTCAGTCCAACCCATTTCTCTTCCAACAATCACAAGTCAAAGCACAGAGCACCTTATGGTGGCTTTTCCTCAGTTGTCTGTATCTTCAGTATCAAGTATTCCATTTAGTTTTATAATGTGAGGTAAGATTAAAGGACAAATGTTCAAAGTGCATCTCTGGCTATTTGTTAACTACTTATTCTCCAAAATACGCTTTTTAAATTCTATTTCATCTTATCTAAATCTAATTTAAGAAGGATTGTTGAGTCTAAACATCAGATGTTTATTTTATCATTTGCACCACGTGAGTGCTCAAGATGTTAACTTCCTTCATTATCACAGAAGTTACATTGACATAAATCTATATCATTGATAAAGATTTTACCAGTTTAACGCTATTTTCACTGCTGTTTTTCAAATACAAGATTTTATTTTTATATTACTTCTCATCTCAAAGGGGATGGTTTCCTTTGGGCATATACTCTGTTTCTGAATAAAAACTGGTAGTGATAGCAATTTCTTTAGATGACCCGCAGGCGAATCAAATGAAAGATATCAAAATAATGATCGGATTTCATTATTATCATTTCTGCAAAATCAGGACACTCACAGGATTCAAACTGACTGAAATGATCAAATTCACAGAAACTACATGCTGCTATAGGCCTTTGGTAATTTGGTAATTTGGTAAACCTAAGATTATGAGCTCTGATCATTTGATCCTGGGTGACAGAATGACTTTACACCGACATATTTTTGACATAACGCAGAGGTTGGAGCTGCACAGGGATGGATGTTCTTCCTGATATATATCTTCTGTGCAAAAACATGTTTTATACTCTTCTTTGATGAGGCGTATTTCAGTCAACATATTATCTGAACGATCTGTTTCATTATTGATGTTGACTCTCATCCTCTTGCCACAAATACGAGGTACGACATGATTATACTTGGAACCCCTGATGATTTTACAATGCAGCTACATGAAAACAAAACAGCGTAACAACTTCCTATCTATCTATAGCGTAAGTGGAAAAACAGTGAACCACCATCAGTCTGTCTGTGTGTGTCCAAACAGAGCAGTGAGCTCCGTCCAACAGCCTGTCAAAGACGATGTCAAACCTACACGTAAGAGATGTTATGTAATATTACGTATGTTTCTGAGGCACGATCAGTAAGCAAAGACTTGTCATCGGAAAACTGAAGTTACGTCCAATGTCCAGTCTCGATATGATGAGCATCCAACTAACAGACAATATAATGACAGGCTAGTTTACACTAACTGCATTAGCCTGTTATCATCGAAGGGTTTCCATCTAGTTTTCAAGGAAATTTCATGAAAATAGACCAACTAAACTAGAGGCTACACAGTGTAGTTTGGCAGTAAAGACTACAGTATGCCTGACTGAGTAGAAGACGCAGGTTGCAGATGTGTTGCCAACTGCCATTAAACGTCCAAAAAGAAGAAACAAATGGAGCTGCCTTGGACATCAACTAGAGAAAAATGGAGGGAGGAGGAATCTGGGAGGACACTGACAGCAGTTACAAGTTGCTACTCTTCTTCTCTTGGAGCGTAAATAACTGTAATAAATGTTCGTTATGTCAAAACGTATTCTGAGGTCTTTCCATCCCGATTAAGTGCATTAACAATGTTTTAGAAAAGGGAAAGCCAAAGTTAGGGTTTTGTTGTTTTTTTTACTCGATTTTTGATGTTTCCATCAACGTTTTTTAATACGATACTTCAACATGGACATAAAATATATTGATGGAAACCTTTATATATATTTATATGTTAACAGCAGTGACAAACATCTGCAACATCTCTCACTGGAAACAGCCAAACAACGATATACAGATATAATCAAGATGTTTTTTTGAGTGTGCTTAATGGAAATCTCTGGGTAGAGTTTGGAGTGTTTAACCCATTAGCTTCGTCCTTGTCATGTTACTAATTGGCCTCAATCCTCAAACCGGCATTTAATCATGAGGAGGCAATCTGCAGTCAAGGCCTCTGTGTGCAGGACATACAAACCCTGATGGTTTTACCACATCATGTTCAGAAGAAGCACCAGTCTACTCCAGCTGAAATCCTTCGATTACATAATGAGAATTGATGAGATAAAAACCAGACAGTACCCAGAATATGTTGTGAGAGTATTAAAATGACGGGTTTCCAACTTGTTCTGATCACCTGCTGAGTTCTGGACTTGTTCTATCTGTCCAGTGTGAACTACAAACCTGCAAACCTAGTTAACTGTGTTTTATTCTACCACAGTAAATTACAGTAAACTGAACAAGAGCTTAGGAAAATTTTGGTAGAATTTGGGAGATTTGTTGTGCAAGCTTTGTATTTTAAAAGCACAGAGTATGTTATCAGGATTATTGTATCTTGTTGCTGTTGTTGGTGATGTACGTCTGTTGGTCGGTTATTTGGTGCTGGCAGAAACATCTATGCTGACATTTGCATTTAGTGTCACACACCATCCCGCATGAGTGCAGCCTGACTGCAGACTCTGAAGTCTTGTTATTTTAATATCATTATTTCAAGGTGCTATTAAAAATAAGTGATAATCTAAACTTCACATTCAGGTGAGTTAATAGAAAAAAACAATCCAACCCGAAGTTCTTCTTTTTCGTGTGTGTATCTGTTTGTATGTTATCGCAAAGTATTTGAATTGCAAGGTTCATCTCTGCATCTAAAACAAACATATCAACTGAACATATTACAGGACGCCACGTTGCCTCCTACTCATCGAAATCACGTACATCAACACCACGTATATGGGCTGAACCTCTCAGAGGAGCTGGAGTATTTTGACAGCGCTGTATATGTACATAGGAAAACACACGCCTACAGTAGCTTTACTCTTAGTTGTGGTTACGTAAGCGTAATAACCCTTATTTATGGGTGTTTGGGGTTTGTTTTGACACTGCAGCACAGATGTACTGGTGTGTATCCAGCGGTGAAGTTTATGGGCCTAGCCTGTCACTGTCTGGCGGTGTTTTGGTTCAGGGGGAGTCTTCGACTGTCTGGCCGCTGTTGTTTCAGATGACAGGAGAGGTGAGATGTTGACCAGGATTCAAAGTGTGTCTGATTATGTTGCAACGTGGTGAGATGCCGGGCAGATAGAGCAAGTCGTACCAAAAAGGTTGCATGTTTGATTTCCCAAAGAAACACGTGGCCTTATACATGAGACTCTCTATCAGTAAAACCAACGATGTGCATGCAGTGATAGGTATGAAAGATTAAAGTGTGAGCACTCACAGCTTGAAATGTTGCTGTTTTGTTTATTCCAAAATTGTTGCCATTTGAAGCTTTTCATATTTCTACCCAAATTACATGGTAGAGATGTGACACTTTCACGAGGAAAGCTAGATATAAAAATGCTTCTTATTCGTGCTAACAGTTCAGAATCAATCACCTAACGTGAGTATCAATGCTTTGAGTTTAAGTGATCACTGCAGCCTTTTTTTTGTTGTTAAACTCATTGAAGTGAAGCTGCTGTTTGGCTGCAGGAGGTGAAATATAACAACTTAAAGAATTCAATATTTAGAGGTTAACTTCAGATCAGTTTTCACATTTATACAATTAGCCAGAGAAAAATCTGCTAAACGTCTTAATGTTCAGATACAACCTGCTTTATACTTTGAAGAAATTACCCCTAAGAGATTTCCAGTGTAAACACAGTCTTCTCCTATTGACTATGGATCTGCTCCACCAGACCAGTTGGGACCTCAGTTGCTTAGAAAGTGGAAACTGTTTCTTCTTAACCTCGTCCAGGATGTAAATTAGTGACTTTCCAGGCTCAAGACTGATGGTCTGTCTTCTAGGTTACTGGGTTTATGATGCATTTTAGAATTAGTGAAAGTCCGACCATCGCTGATTCTTGAACGTAACTTTAAAAGAAACATTTCTGGACAATCAGAGGTTTTGTATGATGAACTTGACTCTGCTCAGTTAGAGACCACATGTTTACAAGGTGTTAATTTGTGAAAGTATGAAGCAGGTTGTTTCTGAAAAATGGTGATGCCATGTTTCAAAATCGTTTTCAGCTAAATAAGTAGCTAAATAAAAAGAAGAATATGCTTGATTTAAGCATTCAAACAGCCATTGTGTAATGTTTTTTTCCAACAAAACATTGCACAATGGTTCTCAGATCTCTATTCCAGTTATTCAAGCTTCAGAGAATTGTTGACGTCTTATCACGCTTGTTCTAGTTGACAGTGCCAATAATGTCAGCTCACAGAAGATTAATGCATCGGTAGTGATGCAACAGAAATATGGGGGATTTTCTCACTTTAGTGAAAACAACCCAGCAGCATCACACTTTGCTTTCCCCTCTTTGAAGTTTTGCAAGAGTTAAACAAATCAAAGTAAAAGCATTCCTGCAGGATGTTGATGAACATGCAGAGAGATTTCCACAACACCACCGTCTTCCTGTAGCCCAGACATCTTTTAAATCATCCATCACTGCAGCAACGGCTGCATGTTTCAGCTTTAAACTGTACGAACAATTCGCTAACAAGATGACAAAAGCCAGACTACATTTAATTGGGACTTTACATCCCATGCTTTCTTATAAAGCAGAGAATTACAACGTGTCAATAGCGCAGCCTTGGGCCGGTTGCTCCCACTTCCTCCCTCATATGGATCTCCCCGCCGCTCCATCCAGACATGTCAACAGAACACACATGGAGAAAACCAAAACCGGCTTTATCACACTTTTCTCCTACTGTGGAAACACACTTTGGCACTTTTGCAACCTGACAAAATTGGACCACACCGTGTGGTGACCAGAGCGCCATAATTCAAGTTAAAACTTTGAACGGTGAAACCTGCACTGAAGACTACTGTGCTGGAAAACTGATCTCTCATTTAAAGTTTTTTCTATCTTTTCCCTTTTTTTTTGTTTGCGAAGGGGCCCTGTAAATCATGTCCTTTATACCTCCGGCCGGGGGTTCACAGCCTCACCGCAGGGTGGGAGGAGAGCATGATGGGAAAAACATGATGGGATCTCACTTTAGTGGGTCAGAGAAAGAGACACAGAGGAAGAAAAAGGGCAAAAGAGAGTGAGGGGCTGTGAAGGAGGTAGGACGATCCGTCTACACTGGATGAGAGAGAGAGACATGGAGACAGCAGGGGGTAAAATACTGAAATATAGTGAGACATAGAATGAGACATAAAGGGAGAAGAATATGAAGACATAAAACCGCAGTAACGGCAATAAAAATCAGACTCGCTATTTTAAAACATTTTTAAGCAACCAGCGAGGTTGAGACCCGATTCCACAATGGTCATAAAAACACAATAAAACGCAATAAAAATGTAAATATGTGATAGAAATGACAGACCTCTTCAATTACCAGCACTGGGAAAGAGCAACGCTGCAGCCGCAAATATAGATCGTTCAGTCTTAGTCTTATATATATATATATATATATATATATATATATATATATATTTGAATGGGAGAAGCTGTAACACAAGCAATTTCCCGTCGGCAACCAATAAAGTATTTCTGATTCTGACTCTGATACATGTAGCTGACGCCCTGTGCCAGGTAAGTGCATAGATAAGGACAGTGTGACTGAAGCAAGATTCCAAAAATGAACTCATTCCAGCCTCTATAATTTTGCTACGTGCTGTTGTACTTTATCTTATATGAGTTTACAGATAAGACTAAAATGAAATGTTGCCTCATCATGAACAAGTGAAATCTCCTTTTTAAAAGGGCCATCAGAAAAAAAATTCTTTGACCTGTTTTTGGGCCCAACTAGTTTTTGAAAGTTGCGGAAAGACTTTTAAGAAGTTGAACATACAGAGAACGATTTCTCAACAATACTGCGTGAGGTGAAAGTGACAGGTAGGACAGGTGGGACAGGTGGGGCAGGTGGGACGGGTGGGACAGGTGGGACAGGTGAGACAGGCGGGAAAGGTGGGACAGGTGGGACAGGTGGGACGGGTGCATGCTGGTGTTCTGAAAACAACAGGATGTTATTGTAGTTCACTACAATGGAGCAAATTAAGGTGCTTTAAAACACTAAACGCCTGATTGCTGAGACTTCTGTACTTCTGTAAGTGAAGCCTTTGACCAGATGTGATAGAATTGGGTCTTTAGTTCTGTGTGATTAATACTTTTCGGAGGGATGTCGTTATCTCCAGTGTCCAACATGAATTAACGTCCCTGAATCAGCTATAAATCATAGAACAAAGTCTCAGAAGAGAACTCTGCCTGAGAATCAGTATGTTTGTAAGTTTTCTTCAGTGTGTGAGGAATCCAGTGAACCTGTCTGTACAGTTACTGTTACACTGCAAGATGAACGTGCTAAATGCCAATTCTGCACTTTAAAAGGTGCCAATTTGCCAAAATTTGAACAAATGTAGCCAAAAGAAAAGTGGCTCGAGCTTTAACCCACAGCACGACTCACTGAATCCATGGCACAGCCGTCTTGATATTGTTGGACGGGGTCAGACTTCAAAACTCTTACTTGATTCTCGACCAAGCTCAAGCTCTCTATGAAGATCAACAAATAGGTCAGTAAGTCTACCAACATGTCGGAAAATGTGGTAACTATTAGTCTTCTGCTCCAGTAGCCTATTTACCAAAAGTAAAACCTGGCCAACAGTGATGTCTCACTCACCACCATTGGATCTCTTGCCTCTCTCCTCCACATGACCCCTTCACGGCCACTTTGGGTCGCTCATGTGCAAATCGTCTTTGTGCGGGTTTTATATGCTTTTCTGCTAAAACCGAGCAACGATTCCAACTGCTCAGAAAATCCTCATGAAAGACACGAGAACGATTGAGAGGAAGCGAGAAAAAGCAAACTCAGCAGATGTGATTTCCTAAAGTTGAGTTTATATGCGTGGTGTTTTAATACTCTGCGGTCACCCAATACCCCGAAGCTCTTCATCCATAATTCCTAGATATAAATTTGGTCTCGACATCTAATATTGGCTTGTCTGCCGATGGTGGGTTTTGATGATTGATGGCACGAACATTCAACAAAGTCAGTTACAACAGCAGCAGTCTGTTTCTGTGGAGTCAAACAGTAGGACTCAGATAATGTATCATCACAGGGCGGAGGCAGGTCAGACGGTTCATGTGATTGAATTGCTATACAACCAACATTAATATAGATCAATACTAGGTCAATACTTTACATCGGACCTGCAAAATATTAATTCAACACTGAAGGAAGAAGCACAGCTGTAACCACAGAAAAGCTCTACTAGCATAAACACGAGTAAAGCTCCAGCCAAACCAGAACGATCCATGTGCTGCATGGATATACAATATCACCACTGACCTGCAGCTTCCATTAGAGGACACACACACACACACACACACACACACACAC
>CAEMYA010000643.1:98249-119761 GCA_903131615.1 Diplodus sargus
TGTGTGTGTGTGTGTGTATTTGTGTTTGAGGGAAAGTAAGAGAAACACGCAAGTCTGACTGTTTCAAAATAGATGGAGTGTAACTGATGTTTTATTTTGTTGTATTTATTGTGTGTGATCTTATCTGTGACTCACTGCCTGTGTGTGTGTGTGTGTGTGTGTGTGTGTGTGCGTGTGTGTGTGTGGGTGTGTGTGTGTTTGTGTGAGTCTTAATACACACGAGTTGACCCCTCTTTGGGTCCGTGTCTGTTTATCAGTATTTCCAGAGATTCACTGTGGTCAGTGCTGAACCTCCCGACTGAAGCCAGAGAGTCAAAACAATGACCTCACATGCTGTCGCCATAGCAACGCTGGCTGTTACCCCAACAGCAACAAACTGTGTTGTTTTGTTTACAGGCTTTCTGGTCCATCGGGCCGACATGTGGTGGCCCCTGGGCAGCCTTCGGCCTCTTAACATTCACCCGGTCACTTAAATCAATGCGCTCAGCCTCACTTCCTACTTTCTGTTAGAAAGTTCAATGATGTAACTTGGCTAAAATAGCAAATTCCAGCTTGTAAACCGGTACTGGATGATATTTCTTAGCAATGAAAGTTTGTGCTTGCATGTAAAAGAGATTGAATATGTTTCACAACATTTACTGATATGAAGAAGGGTAATGGGTGCAGCCAAGGATTGTACTGGACAGGAATGCATCTTCAAACCATCTTGAGTGTGTGACCTATTTTTCTGTGTTGTGTTGGAGGTTCCATAAAACCAAATCATATCAATTTCTATGTTGACTGAAGCTACTATATTGTTCATTTCTTTAAAAATGCTGATGGACACTTGAATCAGTTCATATTGGCTCTGCACCCTCCAGAGTCTCAACAGTGGCTGCTCACGAAACAACTTAGCACCGATTCTTTTTTTAATTCAGTATAAACTGATAAAGACACAATCTGAAATCTAAACATTAACAAAATCTCAACTCATCACCAAATTCAGGAACACAGGAAGCTGATTCCAAACAGATCTTTTATCACTCTGTCAAATTCTATGCAGATTTGTTCACATCTGAAATGTTTCTAAAGACAACAGTAAATGGAATTTCATTTTGCTTATAAGTTATATAAGATTTAAGCTCTCCTTGATCTGGCAACACAAGTTGTTACTGGGAGTCCCAACAGTTCTCTTGGATGTAAAACGTGTATCAACAACAACTTGCCTTTCGCAGCTGCGCTGCTATTGTGTCAGAAACACAACAGAAGAGGTGCAGCTGGTGTATCTTTCACAGTGCAACCACTCAAACAGTGGGCTGAGAATGTTTCTCTGGTGATGTTATTGAAAGTTAATAATTAGCTTTTTTTCTATGATGTCATTATCACCTACAATCTAGTGTAAGAGGTGTGATAACCCTAAAGGCTGCAGGAAGAGGTTGTTGCCTGCAGCTCTTCATCTGAGAGATAATTAATTTCTTTCTGCCTTTGCAACATTTTTTAAATGTTTCTTTGTTCCTTGTGTCAAATTCAATTAGTTCAAAACTGCACTGCATGAGAAACTAACACGGCTCTGATGGCTGAAGGTGAGACGAGGCTTCTATCAATAAGATCAAGTTGTGAGATTTTAACAGATGTGCTCGTTAAGTCAGTTTTGTCGCATGCTAACAAAACTTCCACATTGTGACGACGACACTAAAAGATGAAACCTTTGCGTTTCCCTTAAACAGCATTAAGACCACGATGAACACAACTATAACTCTGAACTTAACTCCCTGGTTTAAACACACTAAGAAGCCTGTTTGACAGCCAGACTTATTCTACTCATATATCATCTTTATTACCACTGAAATATATAGGTTGCTGGCAGTGCTCCCAGCTTCCCTCCTCAATATGTACCCACATCTGCGACTCCCGGCACAGTTGCAGCGCACACGTGCCACAGTCGCCTCCTTGGCCTCAGGTCCTCGTGGTGTTTCCTGACCTATATTCTGTCAGACTCTCCTCTCCCGGGGTATTACAGCTTCCTTTCAAACAACACGCGACTGGTGGTTTTCCAAGACAAACACACTTTCATCTCTGACACAGACCAGTGGCAGCTAGTTTTTACATCAAGACCTGAAGTCACTTTAGACTTTAGACTGCATATGCTGAAAACATAAAGCAACTGGAGACTCATCATAACAGCCACGATGCCCGTCAACATGTACAAGCTGTGACGCATG
Organism: Diplodus sargus; assembly: GCA_903131615.1. Lineage (NCBI taxonomy): Eukaryota > Metazoa > Chordata > Actinopteri > Spariformes > Sparidae > Diplodus > Diplodus sargus. Next base: position 100,451 of record CAEMYA010000643.1, read on the forward strand.
AGTACTTAGTAGCGACAGCTACATTGTTACATGAGACTCTACGCATCTTTACACCCAGTCTTCATTTTTATCTCAACTACACATACCTGTAAAGTTTCGTGACAGACATATAAACACTAAAAATACTCAAAAACTCAACTTCTGTGATAGTTCCTGCTACGATAGAAGTCTCCAGGATCACAAATGTGGGCTGACGCTGTCACAGCTAGTAAAAATAGGCCGTTGTTCATCCGTGAAGTTGCCACAGCAACAGCAGAGGCAATAATGCAACAACACAACGGGCCATAGACGATGTGTGAGAGAGAGTCTGTCACATCTGTGTCTGGATGAACAAGAATCTCCACCAACAATAACAGAGGACAAGGCATAAAAGCTGTGCTGAAGTGTGACTTCAGTATAAAAATTCCAGATTCTCTCACATTCAGGCAGTCAGGTTTCAGAAATGCCTTTATTCAGGCTCCAAGTGAGTAAACGGACCTTGAGAGGAGATCAAGATCAACAACAAAGATCAGCTCAGACAAAAAAATGGACAAATGAGCAGATTTCATCTCACTGGGAGCTACAGAAGAACTCTGTAACTGGACCTTGAATGGAGACTATCATGAAGATACCTACTAGTACTACTACAACTATCCATAATAACGTGTCCCTGTGGGACAATTCAGCCCTCGAGGGGAGGTGAAAGGTCAGAGGTCTGAAGCAGAGCAACAGACCAGGAGCTGGTTTACATTCAGGGGCTTGATCCATGACACTGCAGCAGTGAGGATGTCTACAGACGTGGCAATATAAAGGACAGTCTGTTGAGTGAGTATGACAGCCTGCTGCTGTTTAATAAACATATGCATGTTAAAATAAAGTGATGACATGTCCATACGGTCCCCGTGAATCCACTTTGTGAATTAAGCCAGACGTACTATTTGTCCAAGGGACCAAAACTGAAAACCACCCACCTCATACTTCTTCTTCCTCGCATTTTGCTCTACGCCCCTCGATAAAACTGAATACAGTGCAGCACTGTTCAGTGTGCAAGAGTTACGATGGTGGTGATGAGTTAACTTTCCCTTTTCAAATGCCACTGACTGCAAGTAGACTGGACTCTACAGTCCAAACAATAAATTCTGGAAACTGAGAGAGGTGGAGCGGGGGCAACTGGTCTGTGTGTGTGTGTGTGTGTGTGTGTGTGTGTGTGTATTGGTGTGTAGGTGTGTGTTTGTGTTTGTAAGAAACGTGACCACATGGAAATCATTAGATGTGGGCTGATTCAGCATCCTGGCACATTTGTGCATTTGCACGCAAGTGTGTGAAGAGCTGTCTGCCTCCGCCAGGTTCAGTAAGTTAAGCACCACACACCCCCAGCCTCCACACACACACACACACACACACACACACCTTCTATAACCTGGCTGAGAGACTAAGGACACACAACACAGGATGCAGGAGTAAACAGCAGCTGTTATCACGGCTGCCTGTAGGTGTGGTAGACTCACATCACACACTGTAAAACACTGACAGACACAGCATCGTCTGTTCACGTCCAGTCTCAGCCAGAGTTTTTGGGTTTTTTTTACCGTAAACGTGACCACAAACACTTCATGTTTGTCACTCTGTTTGTTTTTGCAAGTTAATTTACAGTAATTTAATTGTTCATTTTGAGAAAATGTGTAAAAATGTGAGACCGGTGATCAATATTAAAGCTTAAAAGACGAAATGCTATTAATGTTCATTGCATCGCCACCAAAGACATGTCGATATTTTAGGTTGATTAATTAAGCAGAACAGTTATTGGCGACTAGTATAAATACGTATTAGTCCGGAACCTCTCAGTTAATTTCTAAGGGCCGTGATCAGCAAGCAGAGACAAAAAAGCCTCTTGAGGCAATTGGATGGACTTTAACCAATTAGAGCAGAGCGGGCTATGTGACATTTGACTTTTCAAATCTGGACCAGAAACACTTCTGAGTAAGTCATCATATCAAAGCCCTCCCACGCTAGAGAAACAGTTGAAAATGAAACATGATCCCACAGAATCATCTGGTTTCCTGGCTAACGTTGGTCTTGGATTGGAACTGGAAGACTGTGACAAGCATCTTTTGTTACTGTCTTACATTTTTTAGGCAAACAAAGACATAAAAATTAACAACTGTGTACTTTGTGACAATACACTGACCGAATGACTGAAGATGCTGCCAGAAAGTTAGGATGTAAATGATGCAAACAAATCGAGGTTTAGGTATTCTATACACACCTGAAATAGTCTGCTGCAAAAACAGGAAGGTATATTAAAGTGCTGAAGGTATAAACCTCCTGCTAATCTCTGACCCAGTGCCTTCAAACACATCGACTCTTTGTGGCTTAAAGCCTGTAATTCCTCGACATTTTGCTGGCTGATGCTTTAGCTCACCGGCTTTTAAGAGGCCCTGAAAAACACATCAAAGTAGTTATGCAAATTGACTGTGACACAGGCAATATAACTTCCTACATGAGTAAAAAAACAGTAGCGGGATTGGATCTAGCAGCTCAGCTGCAATTCAAAAACGTGACCAAGAGACATTTGGAGAAATCTAGAAATACATTATTAGCCTCATTAGTCATATTTGTAGAGAACCACAGCATCACACTGTGAAATGACACTCTACCCACAGAGTCGCACACGACCCCTGGCTGTGCATCTAGAACTGCTGAACACATTAGCCAGTTAATGGGATACTTAAAAAGAGTGGGAGAGAAGAGGAGGAGAGTGGAGGAGGGAGAGCCAAAGTCAAAGGCCAGGAAGGGGGCAGGGAAGTCATCGACGAGCAGATAGAAAGTGCTGAAAGAAAAGTGAAGCAAGTTGAAGAGGGGAGTGGAGCAAAAGAGGGAAGGAGGGGGAAGAAAATGGAAAGGAGGGAAAGGGGTGAACCTCTTGGAGGACATAAATAGCTGAAAGAGGACTTGGAGTCTCGCAGTCACTCTTCCCGACAGCCACAATCCATCGCTCTCCTCTCCCCTTCTCCTCACCACCAGCCCTCCTCTCCACTCATCTGCTGCAGCCCTTCATTCATCTGGACTCTGAGCAAAAATCAGTGAGTAGTTTCTGCACCACATCTTCATCCGGTCGCCACGTGATGCTACAGAGATGCTTCATTTTTGCAAGACTGCATTCATCAGTCTGCACAAATGAATAGGATGAATGACAGCTCTATTATAGAAGGCGATGCATGTATGACAACTGGCAATTATTTCTGTACTAATGAAATTCTGTGCAGTCACATTTAGACATTTATTCAGATACAATAAACACCTGACAAAGACGGGTGAATGTAAAATATTTTATATGGATGCAACATGTTATACTAACAAATAAATCAGTGCAAAGAAATCCGGCTCTACTTCTCTGAAAATATGTAAATTACAGCAGAGCCCACTTTCATCTAATCAAAATGATAAAATGATTCAGAACACGTTTTTGTGAGAACTTCACACCTATTAACTCTGCATTAAGCAGAATCCACTCCATCAGGTGATGTACTTGAAAAAGCAATACAGTAAACCTGCTGATCTCTCTATGTGCATGTTGTTTACGTTCCTCTTAGAAGCCATGATGTGCTTCATAGAAAATGAACACAGGACCCACAGGGGGACGTTTAGCCACAGGACTCTTCATTAAACACAGACTGCCGACAGATGTTCATGAAAAAAAACACAACGTAATTAAAATGTTCAAAGAAAAGGACTCATTTAGTCAGTGAAGGAGCTCGGGGAGATTGCAGGACGAGTGTCAGGCTCTCTGGAGCATTACACAAGTTAGTGAGGATGATATGATGAGAGTCGGTCAATGTATTCAACGCAGGAATGTGGAGCTCACCAGGCTGTTACTACAGCAACAACAAAAGCAAACACTCACAGTTTGTATCTACAAGATCTCCTCCTGCCAATCCTACAAAGCTTTACTGAGTTTACACGTTCAAACAAATGGACTGATGGAAAATCAGCGGAGAAGATTTAAGTGAAAAATGTTCCCCTCTGACTCAGCTGCCCCACTTGTTAAACTCGACAGCGGTGCTGCAGCCAGACGCTTTGCCCTTTCAACAGCTCTCCTTGTCATTCTTGTCATGTACCAGCTCTGACAGGAAAAGGACAACTCGAAGCAGAGATGTCAGATCAGACAACGGCAAAGCTTCACAAAAGGCGGCGCAAGTGCACAAAAGCGGAGAATAAATCTTCTCTGGCAGAATGTTGAATATTTAAAATAAGACATTTATCTTAACAGTTGTGAGAAGCTGAAGTCAGATTTCTTGGGATTTAGCAACAGCAGAGCAGACAGCATGAACAGTGTGCAGTGTGTGGAGGTCACACCTGTACAAGACTGCAGCTGGATGACTCATTTAGATAAAAACATAACGAGTGACTTTTCTCCTTTCTTTGTCCTTCAGGTATTTTGTCCATCCCCCAAATCAGCCCTCAGCATCATGGACACCACAGGGAAAATCCTCTCCATCAGCGAGGCACTCTACCGCCTGATCCTCATGATGCTGACACTCGGCCAAGGCGTTCATTCGATGCCCGTTCCTACAGACGTCCCCATGTGCACAGCCTCAGAAACTGCTCAGTACAGGTTAACGTTTACCGGCAAGTGGTCCCAGGCAGCCTTCCCTAAACAGTATCCCGTGTACCGTCCACCTGCACAGTGGTCAAACATCATTGGTAAGTCCACAGCAAGCTGTACTCTCTTTGGCCACAGTATTGATAGACGGTGTTGAATTGTATAGTGACTGGGTTGAGTATGAGGAAGCTAAAGTAGGAAACTACATACAGAGAAATCTAGAGAAGAAGAAGAAAGCTCCGGATTGGTAAGAATACCGGAAGTACATGGCAGAAATGCCTCCGACTGACTGATAGTGATTTGTGTGTCTACAGAGATGCAATCGTCTCGAAAATCCGCCCAAGACATGACAAAATATAAAAACACAACTTATACAGCTTATATCAACCTCTGATAGCTGCGGACTACAACCTGTTGCAACCACTGACTTCCTCCCCATCTCTCTGTTGCCAGGGGTGACTCACAGCTCCGACTATCACATCTGGCAGCGTAATGAGTTTGCCAGCAACGGAGTGAGGGAGTTTGCGGAGAAAGGCGAGGCCTGGACGCTCATGAAGGAAGTCGAGGCGGCCGGCGAGCGCATCCAGAGCGTTTATGGGATCCTCTCCGCTCCCGCTGTTGTGGGAGGCACAGGCCAGATGAACACAGAGTTCGAGGTCTTCGCCAGGCACTCCTATGTAAGTCACTCAGCACCTGGTCTTCTTCAGTCTGAGTCAGGAAACGTAGTGTATCAGAGACCTTTTTCTGACGGGTGATGGGTTAATATCATATGAAAAGGTGGTGCCATGTTCTGCTGAGCCTCGGTATTTAAAATGTTGCCAATCACAGCTCGTTGCAAGATCAAGGATAGCTTTTCTTTCTCTTCATATGCAGCTTCAGCCATCAGTCTTATCAGATATTACAACTTTCTACCAGTAGACTCTTCTAAACAAGCACATTGATGGATGAACATCAGTTTCTCCTTGCAAAGATCCCAACAGGTACATTTTGACCCACCATACTCACTGTCATTGAGCAGAGTACCATTATATTGATTCAAATAAGCGTATTTTACTCTCCGAGGTTACACTTCATCAGTGGCGTGGTGACCCGTTCAAACTCTGTTGTGAAGTTGTTTCCATGGGGCACAATTCTAACAGCCAACACTATAAAAATGAGACCAGGGTTATAAAAAAAACTAAAATTACCTAAAATGTTACGTTAATGCCCCAAGTGTCTTTCTAGCCAAGTAATAAGTTGCCATACTCCTGCTAATTACTGATCATAAAAAGTACTTAATATAAGAAAGAGCTGCATTATGCTTTTTTTACAACGTAACAAGGCTGATGCAGCAAAACAGTTAATACAACTATAAAACCAGCTCCGGGCTGTTCTTTCCATACGCTGCACCCTAAAGAGATCTTCCGAAAATGCAGCAAGGCGAATTTATGGCTTTACGAATTATGTAAAACTCTGCAGGAGTTGGCTGTTAACCTTCCTGCTGAGGAGTGTCTGGGTAGATCATTAGCTCGAGGGCACTTCTGACCAAACAAGAGTCGTGTCCTTAAAGTGAGACAAATGGAAAAACGCCAGTTGGTAAGTTAATAAGTCGTAAAGAAGATACTCACTGACTCAAAACCATCGCGGCTGAAATAACCCCACGTTTGGGGAGGTGGATGACTTATTGGACTATAAATTGCGACAGTGATTATACATGTTTCTAACTGAACACATACAGGACAGTGAAATACTTTATCGTATGATATACAGACCACATACCGTTGATGTAAATGGGAGCAGCAGAGAGCTGCACAAACTGAATCAAGTGATGTCACCTGAGTCACCATCGAATTTTTGAAGAAGAATGTGTGGAATAAAAATATGTATCTCTACTTCTGACGAATCGATTTGGACACTTTTAAACTGTCCATCATGAGTTGCACACTGCTGAAGGAAAGCAGTGATAAAACAGTTGAGTACTTTGATTTCCCAGGAAGAATCGAAGGATGTTTTGTGGCCAAAAACAGGATAATAAAAAGTCCTCCTTCTACCAGATCTCCCAAAAGTATTCAAGTATTTATTGTGGTCCCTTTGGTGTCGTAAAGTTTAAATCAAGAGTATAAATGACTGATTAATCTGAATGTGCAACAAAGTGAATTATAGATGTAATTTACTGAATGTGAATGAAAAAGATTTAATCACGGAGCACGATGACCCACTTTGTCCTTTGTGTTTTTAACCCATTTTCCGAGTGACACGACACGGCTGAACAGTTTCCCACACTCAATATGATATATGGTGACAGAAAATAACAAACCTTTTACGTTCTCTTTCCCACCCATGTCTTTTTCTTCTTATCTTCATCTCTTACTACAACCCACCTCCTCATTTCCCTCTCTTTCTCTTATTTTCTCTCTCTACGCTCCATCTCCCTCCCCACGCTCTACTTCCTCCTCTCTATCCGCAGCTGTCGTTTATCGTGCGTATCGTTCCGAGCCCGGACTGGTTTGTGGGCGTGGACAGTGTTGACCTGTGTGACGGCGACCAATGGAAAGAGAACGTGTCGCTGGAGCTTTTCCCATACGATGCGGGAACTGACAGCGGGTTCACTTTCTCGTCTCCCAACTTCGAGACCATCCCGCAGGACAGAATCACACAGGTAGGTTCAAACGCACGCCAAACGCAACATCCATCGATCCAAAGATCATATATCATGTGAATGAGGGTGTGAGTTCAATGTTATTCAATAAAACCAGCTGTGGCAAAGAGGAGAGCAAGTTTTATAATCATTCTGTTGTACATGAGGAAGCAAAATCAAATGAGTTAGACAATAGAAGATAAAACAAATGCCTTGAATGTGTTGTTAACCTTATAACTGACTATTATTATTATCACCTGAAAATCAGTGAAATTAGCATCTCATATGTCAACAATCATCCCATGACTTAATTAAAAGGATGTTGCAATAATGGTTGATGCCTCCTTTCACCTCCAGCAAATGAAAATATATTGATTGTTATTCTCTGTCCGTTTCCCCTCTACAGATCACGTCTTCCTTCCCCAGCCACCCCGCCAACTCCTTTTTCTACCCTCGCCTGAAGCACCTGCCTCCCATTGCCAAGGTGATGCTAACCAAAGTAAAGAAGACCAATCAGATCATCAGCCTGCCTGTGGAGCCCACCCAGTCCAACCAGCTGCCCACGGGAAATGAGATTGAGGACAAGCTCATAAGTAAGTCTGAAGAACTTAGACGAACCCACACGAAGAAAATAACTATACTGATACATGACTGACCCCCACCAGTGAAGGAAAAACTGAATGGTGCTGTTATTATATTGTTTGGCCTCAGAATGGAGCAGGTACCAGCGAGACAATGAAATATGAGGAAGGAAATCCAGCTGAAGAAGCCGATGAATGCTTTTAAATACATTGTCATAGCATAAAAGTTTATAATACTAACAGATAAGAGTTAACAACGATTTAAACATTCGCAGGGCTAACTGTAGAAATCGTGGCAATCCAAATGATCCACCAGGAATGTGCGGTTGCATGTTTAATTTGGTGGTGTAGCAGCAGTCGTCCCAGTTGGAAAAAAAAAACTATATGGTCTCAGTTGTGCGAAACACTAATGCAGGATTTGTCAAGATGCTGGGAGTTTTTGGTCTTTTGCTGACTCAAATGAAAGCATTTGGGAGCCATTACGGGCCCCACACAAACTAAATTACTTCCAACCAAAACCAGAGAAGCTGAGTGAGGTTAGGGCATCAGAAAATACCAGGGCCACATCTGGCATCCAGTGGAACAGTATAAGGATGAGAGAATGAGAAAGTCAGAGCATTTAAAGGAAACTATTATGTAAGGCAACGTTTGGGTCGTGACCCAAATAGGATGCAGACACGTACGTTTTAACAAGAGCTGGATTTGCTTAATGTTGGTGCTCAGACTGTTAAATTTATGACTCCCTGTTGTACAGATTAGTGGTAGCAGTTAAAAAAAAAAGAACCAACAGCATGGAAGATTAGGGAGACATGTTGGAAAAATAAAGATGAAGAGTGTGTCAGAATACAAGTAAACCTACGGATGCAGCAGTCAAACAACCTGTCTGCGTGACTGATGTTCTCCAATATGAGACGGAGGATAAAATAACCTTTAATAAAAACACAATTAAACCACAGAAAGCCTCAACAGATGACTTGACCAGGAACATATAGCGTGTCAGCCTGGCAGCAGAGCTGACAGCGCAGTAATCAGACTCAGAGTTCATGGTGACCGTAAAAAGTTTGACTCAGCATCAGACTGCGAGTCGTTCCCCCGACAACCCGTCAACAAACAACAACGAGGGGCCAAGAATCTGTTGGGGTTTCCTGCCTTGATCCCAATTCTCCGTCCTGCCCCTCCATCTGTTCATCCCTCCCTCCATTAATCTGACCATCTCTTTTAAGAGTCCTGCTTGGGGCTTAAACGACAACGTTTGTTAGAGATCAACAATCACCTGCTCAAGATTATATCTGAGAAAATGTGAAATAAGATAATTCAGCTTGTGGCTTTCAGAGCGTTATTATTATGACTTCATGCTTCCCTCCGTCATTAACGGACACACGAGACTATGGGAGTTTCGACTTGCTTGTTCCATCTCTCCATCCGACTGTACATCCATGATGCTTCCGTTCCGCCTTCATCCTTCTGCTTTTCTACTCTTTCACCTACAACTAAGTCTGTGATACATATCAGCTGTACAGGAGCTCCCAGTAAGGTAGACGGAGGTCGCTCGCAAGTTCCTGATGTTGGAGAAAGCGAGCTGAAAGGGCTGAAATGGCCGCTTGGTACCTGAAGACAAAGCCAAACAGTCACAACTACTGCTGGTTTGATTCCAGCAGTCGACCTTTATTGCATGTCTCACCCTTCTCTCTTCTTATTTCCTTTCTGTCTCTTTACTGTTCCAATCCAATAATGGCAAACAATGTTCCACAAAGGCAGCTCCTTCTATATCTTCCATTTCTGTCTGCTGTAACTGTCTCATTAAGTGGTAGCACTGCTGACAAAGAGCATTCACAGTCACCCAGAAAGAATCAATGTTTCAAACGTAACCCCAGCAGCACAAGCAATGCAAGAATCTATAACGAGAAGCGATGGGTTCATAAAAAGCTGCACACACGGCTCCCTGGTACGACTGATCCGCTCCTTTTCATTCTATCCACTCACAAATGTCAACCTTTTGCCACTTCCTGACAATAAATACAGTATATTGAAAAAAGGAGGTAAGACTGTAGCAATAACTCAGATCAAAAATGAGTATTAATGTGATTACAATGCCCTCCTCTCCCTCCAGATACCCCTCTGGACTGTGAGGTGTCAGTGTGGTCTCCTTGGGGTTTGTGCAAAGGCAAGTGTGGAGACTCAGGCGTGCAGCACCGCACACGCTACATCCTAATGCACCCTGCCAACAACGGAGCGGCATGCCCCCTGCTGGAGGAGGAGAGGAAGTGCTTCCCAGACAACTGCTTATGACTAAGCCAGGAACGGCGGGAGAAGAAAGAGAGGAAGGAGAGGAGAGAGAAGAAAGAGAGGAGAGCCAGGAAAGGGAGGAAAGGACGGAGACGGAGAAACAACAAAAGGTCCGCGGCGTATTCTCACGAGGCATAAATATGATGAACTCCCGTCTTTTCTCCCCGTTTCTGTGGAAATGTACTGATTGATTGACTGACTTTTAAATCTGGAGAATCACGCAACAAAAAAAGTCTCATCCTCGAGTCACTTTGATAGATCTGACAGTACAATATGAGGTGTAGTTTGGCAAAATCGCTATTAGACACCAATTCGGTTTTGGCAGATTATCAAAATTGTCTGGGGAGAGAATGACGCTGCTTCAAACATTAACTGAACACATTTTCACATTATAATTGGGGTTTTAGATTTGACATTTCCAGCGATCACAGACCTTTGTTCGCCCACAGTGGATTATAAGTCCCAGCAGCTTTCATTTAGTGGATTTGGAAATAAATCCACATAATTATACTTAACAAATCCACATAATATCAGCTTTGGATCAGTGGAAAGCAAGACGCCTCAATAGTTTCACTGGCAGAAGTAAAGAAATAGATGTTCGGTCCTCTAAACTACGCCAAATTCAAAAACATGTTTACAGAGACATCGCAGTTGTTTTCCTGAAGACAAAGAATATATTTATTGACAGGATTTTAACCTGTAGTGTACAGTATATCAAAATCTGAAAGTACTGTGTATTCCTTTATGTAAGTGAGATATAAGTTCAATACAGGAAAAAATGTTTTTGTAAAAAACAGTAAAAAATGTACAAAAAAACGTTTGTTGTCTGTATGTTCAATAAAGTGTAAATATATCTTAAGATGTCGCCTCATTTATCTTCAAACTTCAACTTCATACCACACAATCACAATAATAATTCCTTCTGTGGAGCCTCTGCTCAGTTAATGTTTGACCTTTTAAATCTGAACCACACATTTGGGCTTACTTACATTCGTGCTCCCAAGGTAATATCACTAACACTGAGGCTGCAGGATCAAATTGAGTGGAGAGAGTAATGCTTTAAACTGGATGACCCGGGTTCAAGCCCCCGGGTTGGCCAGTATTCGCCCTGATGAAGTGTTGCTCATAAAATGGATGAATGAATAAAACAGTTCCCCAAATGTTGATTTAGATTATGAGGCCTGAAGTCTCACAGAGCTCACTTCACGCTGTGACGTCCAGTGCAGCACATCACAGTTTGAGGCAGGAGTTTAATTTAACAGGCAAAACAGACGCCAATTACACGAAAAGTGACCTGGAGGAGATTTCTGGGCAGGATGAAGACAACACAATTACAAACAGATTCACAAATTCGTCTTTAGCGATATTGGTGTGAATACGTCAACAGATGAAGTCACTTGTGAACCTCTCCTTTCCCACCAAAGCGACATAGGAACTATACTGCAGATGGTAGATTGAACAGCAATAAGAACTAAACATCTGGAGCATGAAGGCGCTCCTTCTGTTTTGAATGACAAGAGAAAGGAAAAGTACGGCGGCACAAAATCAGGAGGAACAGGAGAGGAGCAGATGCAGAATCTGGTTTTTCATAACGGTACTTTTATGAGCTGAGTCTAAGAGACAACTGCGCTGAATATCATCGAAATCTCAAGCAAATAAGCAAAGTCCAATATATGTGACAGCATTTTAATGAAGAACGGTGCTGCTGCAGCTCTGACCTACAGATCCTGTTACAGACCCAAACAAACTTCACATCATCCTTATATCCTTCGTCTGAGAGAGGAGGGAGTGAATACGCCCAGTACAACTATAGGATCATGAATACATACTGTCTGTGTTTATAGATTTGAGTCCCCCTTCATCAGGCTCACAGTGGTTTGGTCCACTACCAACCTTGCACACACATTAGCACTCGGTACGAGTGTATGGAGCAGTTTCTACGGAGTGTGTTTGTGTTTGTGGTGTCTGACCTTTAGTAAGTAGCTACTTCGCAAACGTTACCCTAAAACAAAGGATCGGTCTGACACTTGTGTCTACTTTCGACCACTCGGTAGAACAAAACACATTTACAGTTCTGACTCGACTGCATTCTGTTCAGTCCATTTTCTCACAGTTGCAGCAGGCATAGTTTTCCTTCGACCTCCTGCAATAATGTTTATAATATATAAACTGACACGGCAGGAGGGAATACAGAATGCGCCGGCTGAGCGAACCGCAGCTCTGTGCGATTCACGGTAAACTGCAGATTATTGGTACTATTACAAGTTATGTTGTGGAAAATGACAGAGAGAAAAATATAAATCACATTTGTAAATCGAATCTTCAGATATATGAAACACGTTGATTTATTATTCACACTTTCTGTGAAACTACTGACGAGTGGGAGAAGAAGGAAATCTGATTCTTTGCTTACTTTGACGCGTAACAGCTTCTGCAGATGCTGAATATGAGACGGGCTTATTCTGTGTGTGGGGGTCCACTTTATAAGTGACCTCATCTTGAGTAAGCATATGGCAACTATTGTATGTAATGGTTTGGATCGCAATTTCCTCTCAGTTTTCCAAAGAGCTCTGGACTCTCTTGCATACTGTAGTAGCTCTGCGACACGAGTAATCCTCCCTGCTCAACAGTTTAAAATGTGAACACTATATTTTAAAATGACTAATAAATCCCAGAGAAATAAGAAATAAGCCTCTAAGCCAGATGAGAAGAGCATTTGTGATCACTAACCATCAGTCATCACACCACAGTACAGCGCGCTCATACATATTCTCACCCTAGAGTACCCTGGAGGGACAGTGAAGGCAGATAAACACCTTTTTGAATATGTTACTTGCTCATCTTGCATCTTGTTGATAGCTCGGGATGTCTCCCTGAGGGCGCAGCTCAGCATCTATCACTTTCAATTTAGTGTGGTAAATGCAGAGCTGGCACTCGTGGAGAAAAGTCTACTTCAGTATCAACAGGAACACGATCAGTAACAAGCCCCTGAGCGCTTACATTATTACACTAATTGGTCGATTTTTCTACATAATTGCTGTTGAGACATATACGCGTGTCAGAGACGTGTTTGAAAAGCTCACTCGTGCTTCCATGTCGGTGCATTAGGAGCACACTGGTGGTTCTGGTCTTAGCAGCCTTGCGATTGGCTCCCAGGTGAACCAGTCACAACACAACCAGAAATGTCTCGTCACACAAAGCAGCACCTGTGAGTTTCTCACACTCTCAAACGTCTCTCTTATAACCATTCACACTTTAAATACATACGCTTCAGGACGCTGGTGTTTGGTCGTGGCCGATGAAAAACACCTCAATCTTGAAAAGTCAACTGGAACGACAGGCCAAACATTTGGTCACCGCTGAGTGTGTTGTAACTTAATAGATCATAGTTAACTGAGAATGGGTTTGCGAGGCGTTGGCTTCCTCCTCCAGTGTTACCTGATGTTGGCAGCAGCCATGTATTTTGAGCTCGGAGAGCAGGAGGAAAAATGCATCATCGAGGAGATTCCTGAAGACACTCTGGTCACTGGTGAGTCCTGGAGAGGGAATATTCCTCCTGAGTGTCATTTACAAGCTCAACAGAGGTAATAAATGTGGAATTAGATTCTTGAAACTGTTCTGTGAAGTGACACGTGACGGCTGAAACACACAGTAATGGACTCCCACGAGAGTGTGCCTTTTATTTCGGGGAGTGCAAAATCGATTAATAACTTCCAAACTGCCCATTTAGTGAGATATTCAAGAAAAATGATTTGTTCTCTGCTTCCACAACAGATTTGCCGTGAAAATGTAAAGAGCATTTCATTCATTGTTCTCACAAGAACTAAATATTTACTACAATTAATCGAGTTTCACCTGATTAACATAACATGTTACTATTATAAAATAGAGAAAGAATATATTTAAAATGACATATTATTCATGCTCAATCCAATCCATCCAAATATATCCGTATTATATCATAATTGTGAAATGACATGTCATGCACTGGGCAAGCAAGCTTGTTTGCCACGGTTAGCAACCCATGAGTCCAGCATGTGTTGTTGTTGTTATATGTCATCAACACCTGTAAATGTCCCATGCTGCGTTCATGCAGGCTCAGAAATGCTGAAGCATACAGAACAAACATTGGTTATAAAAACCTGACACCGATAATTCCCGATATTACATTTTTAAGTCAATATCGGCCGACATCCCTACATACAATAATATCCTACAAAGACATAAAATATAATTTGGTATCAAAACTTTCTGCCAGTTTCTCCTGACAACAGCAGGTGGCGCTATCAGTCCTTTTACTTATCATCCAATGTTTAATAAGTGTATTTTGGATTTGCAGAACAAAATTCTTAATTGTTGTATAGGTGGTTTATATTTGCGATCCACACTGAGTTTGTTAGATGTTGTTTTTGCAGACATTTTGCTCTGTAAGTGCGACTGTGTGATGTGAACGGACTGTGTCTTACCTTCAGGGTATTTCTTGTTGGAGGCTTGGGATTTGAAGAAGGTCACCCGCTCCCCTCACCTCGGCGTCACACTGACAGTCAGAGACCCAAATCATGAGGTACTGCACTCAAAGGCGGAACATTACCAAGCCAGCGCCAACAAACATGTATCATGATACACTAACACACGGGCCGGCTGTCCATTTAAACCCTTTAAATAAAAACTTACATTGCTTTTGTTGACCTGTAGCTGATGAAAAGTTGTCCTAACAGTGTTGTTCTTGCGCTCTAGATTCAGATGTCCAAACGCTACGGTAAATTCAGCAAATTCACCTTCACAGCTCACGCGTCCGGTCAGCACTACTTCTGCTTCCAAACCAACTCCACCAGGTTTTCCGTCTTTGCAGGAGAGAGGCTGGTGAGACCTACGGACACAGAGAGGGGGATTAATCAAAAATGAAATGCTATGACAAGAATCACAATAATTCTGATAATTTGAGATAACCCCTTAATTTGTCTCTGTCGTGTCGTACAGAAGCTACATTTGGACATTCAGATGGGAGAGCACGTGATCGGCCACGACACTGACAAAACCAAAGACAAGATGGAGACTCTGGAGAACAACCTGAGCCACCTCCAAGATCAGATGAGGTACATCACCATGCAGCAGGAGTACCAGAGGGTGAGCATTTCACTGCACAGTCTCCAAGAAAATGTATATAATGTGAGTATGTGATATCACTAAATGGCTTGTTAGAAAGCTCAGCAGCAAGAAAACAGTTCCTACATGAAAGTGGTCACAACAGCTCTGTGGATTATCTTGACGAGCAGGGTCATGATTTCTGGAACAGACATTGCTGATGAGTTATACAAATGTTATTTTTTGGCGCTTTCAGAACCACAAGCTGCGTGCTATCCAGTTCCATTGGATTAGACAGAAGCCATACGTCCCGACGTCTCCATGGATAAACAGCATGTGCAGCATCAATGTGTTGTGTTCTTTACTTTCATGCAGGAGAAAGAGGACAAGTTCCGGCAGATCAGCGAGGTGACCAACAGCAAAGTGCTGTGGTGGGCCGTGGTGCAGACCACCATCCTGCTGTCAGTCGGTTTCTGGCAGATGAAACGACTCAAAGACTTCTTCATTGCCAAGAAGCTGGTCTGATGATGACCTCTGACCTCTGACCTCTCCACCCGAGGCCTGATGACCTTATAGCATCTCCTGCGACACCTGCAGTGTGTAAACTGCACGCTACAGAAAACATACTTCGAATATACGATACGATACACATCAGCATTGATTTGAAGAGTTGTTTGTACACGACATGGTCAGTCTTACCAAAACTAAACAATCAGAGTCTCCCCTGTAATGTTCTGTAGCCGTGGTGACGGTGACCTTTGGTTTTTGCTCCTCGTCTATTAGTGATAGTCTTAATTTTGTTTTTAGAGCTATACGTGACTTAATATTACCCACTGTTGTTCATTGATCATAATTAAAGGGCTGTTTCTACACACACGGCCTCCGCTGCTTGTTTGTTTGTTTAGTTATCTCGATTTTAATGTGAAACTTTCCACTCTAATAAGCTGTGGTGGTTCCGTCCTGAATATGGGAAAACCACCACTCCTAAATGAATGTAGATAGAATACTGTAACAGTATTTATTTTCAATATAGTTTTCTGGAGTTATTGCTCAAATATGTTTTTCTTTTCCATCTTCTCCACTCTCTGTTTTCTTCTCTTCAACTTTGTCGCCCTTAAAACAATAATACATTTGGATTGAGTTCTTTGTAATCTTAGCTAATGATAGACTGATAAGAATATTAGTTTGATTATAAGAAAAATATGCACCAGATTCATCAGGACTGAAAACATAACAGCTCATGACACAAAGGGAAAATAAAAAAGTCATTTGAAGGAGGATTGTTTTGTTGTTTTGTCTTATTTCTCTTTTGAAGGAGTAAGAAAAATAAATGAATCAAATCACATATTATAAGTTTTACAAGAGATTCAAATACTCAAAGACTCTGTAAATATAAATTAACTAGCAAATGTTCGTAGCTAGCTAGTTAGATGACTAGTTAGCATAGTGTAAAAACATAAAATGACGTTATGTGCTTGTAACTTTTATGCAAATTTCGACCTTGACTGATAATTAAGTAGTTAATTATATAAAGTGTATTATATATATTGTTAATATATTCATGTTGCTCTACTTACAGACACAGAGTGAAGTTAGCCAGCTCCGCCGGTGGTTGAGTGACGTTACACAGGAGACGTTAGAACATAATAACCGTTATTTAGCTTGCTAGCTAGCTAGCTAGGTTAGCTTTGCGTTAGCAGTATGCTGGGTTCACTGCAGCGGGATGACCAAGGTAACACAATAAATCTGCATGTACTTATCTGTAAAAGTGGGTCAGTTGTGTTTTAAAATAATCCTGAACTTAAGTGTAATACAGAAAACATTTAAAAAACATTTAATGAGCAGCTGTGATAACATTTGGCTAAAGTTATTAGCGCTGCTAGCTAGCGCAATAATTAGTTAGCAAAGTGAGTTAGCTTGTTTATTTACTTTAACACTCGTCGTGTCTTGCAGGTGTTCAAATGTCTTACTGGGTTTGCTGCAACTCCTGCTTCCTTTCCGCCGGTGCTGACAGAAAACTGGGTGTCACGACCTGCGGACATGTCGTCTGTAGTGTGTGTTATCAGAAAGGTAAATACAGTTGATTCAACACAACGAACAGTGAAATCCGTCACTGTTTAAATGTCTCGTCTTCACCTCAGCTGTGTGTACTTGTGTGTGTGGTTCGACAGAGACATCTGTTGGGCTTCAAGTGATATTACACAGATTCAGTTTTACTCTGAGGACATTTATTCTCCCTGTGAGAGAGAAATCTGTGATCCAGTTCTGCCTCTGGCTGCTTCTTGTGTTATCCACATGAAATAATACCGCTCAGTATTAGATATTGGACCTGTTGAAGTTCTCCTGGAGGCCCATGTGGTCCCACTGATCATATTCACCCTCCACAGCTGAATCCCTGATGGACCTAATCTCAATAAAACTCTCCACAGTTTGATTATACAGTATTTTAATCCACCCTGGTTTACAGACTCACACCCAGAGGTCACAGTTAATTAATTCTGGGTCTCTGGGACCATGAGAACCCTTTTCTTTGTTCAGTTCCTGTGTTGGATTGAGAGCCAACATGATTCTTTAGTCTTTATAATAATATATTTTGTCATTTACAGGCAGCCAAGGCAAGTGTTTAATATGCAACGCCAGCTGCCAGGTGTCGCCGCTCTCTGACAAAGTAAGCATCTCTCTCCTCGTTAAACTGCATCCTCAGGTTGGATCAGATCTGAACTCACATCGCTGCACAATCACTGCTGTCGTTAAAGTCACGTTCAACGTCTTTGTTTGTTTCAGAGCAGCTCGGAGGTGAAGGCGCTGTTCTCAGACATCGACGCTGTGGCAACGACGCACTTCACAGAAATCGGCAAAGTTTGGTCATTTTCTGTCTTCTTACCTGTTTGTGTCAGCTGTGTTAAAGCTCAGTTATGAAGAGTTTTCTTACAGAGCAGTTTCTTTTCTTTTCTCAGGTCATAATGTTCCAGGAGAGACACCAGAAGAGGCTGTTGACTCACTACCAGCAGAGGGTGAGAGACGTCTGCTGTGTGTTGCTGCAGTGTGTGTCTGTAGGTGTGTATGTGTGTGTGTGTCTTTGGAGGTAATGCAGGTAATGTTCTACAGTTCTGAGGTTCAGTTCTGTTCTGTTCCATTAAATTTCAAAAAACCACGTTGAAAGAATTCAAAAGATCTGATTAGTTCCCTGTTCTTTAACAGACCCATAAAAGTCTGACAACATGAAATAATCAAACACGCAGAATGATTTTATCAATTACAGAATGAGAAACTAGAGGAGATGTTAGTCAGGATGAAGCAAGAAATGCAGCACGTGACAAAGTAAGTTAAAGGTTTTGAATCATTGTATCATCTGCGATTATAAACTGCAGTTTATTAAAAGTAATTACTTCTTCTTTGAAGGAAGCTGAACGAGCAGAGCGCCTACATCGCTACGCTGGAAACCTCTCTTCAGCATCAGAGGTGCGTGACACATGCTGATGATCTAATAATGGGATATAATAAGATGAGCAGCTTCTCTTGTTATCATTTCATGATAGTTTGCCTCTGCGTCCTGAAAACACACTCTCTAACTTTGTGTTAACGAATGTTTAGCTGATGTTTCATTCATTCATTGTTTCACATCGTCAGTCGTTGTGCGTCAGTGCTCACGATGCTCATAAAATACTACATCAGCATTGGTGGTAATAATCTGGCAGTAGGTGATGTTGTTGTTGTTGTTGTTGCCTCGTTGCTTTTGCAGCACTTTTTAAAGTTATTCACAACCGGCTGGCTGTGACGCCTCGGCGCTCACCTGGTGTCACTCCTGGCACATCGACTCCAACCAGCACTGAACTGATCTGAAGAGCAGAAGAAATGACAGAATTGCTATTTTTATTTCTTAGTTCTTAATTATAGTATTTGAGTCCAAGTTCTGGAGTAACGTTGAGAAGTATCTGACAGTTTAATACAAAGATCACAGCCTCCAGTGTCTTCTGCATTTGCACTGAAGCTATAAATGTATAAACGTTCAGTTAAATACAAACTGAAGGAAGTAAAGAACTGCAAGAATAAAAAAATCTCAGTCCAATATTCTCATCAAAGGTCAATTGTCTGTCTTAAACACACCTTGAAGGGAGACTTCACTTTATTCTCTTATTCTAGGAGTCAAACTACTAACT
>CAEMYA010000643.1:125385-140729 GCA_903131615.1 Diplodus sargus
TCCAGGCTGTACAAATGAGCCCTGCCACTTCAGAGAGCTAAAGAAAACTATTCTGATGTCAGCGGTAATTATTCAGCAGCATGTTCCCACAACTTGTCCACCCCTCCCTCCCTCTCTCTCTCTCTCTCTCTCTCCATCTCAATCTTTCTGTGTGTGTGTGTGTGTGTGTGTGTGTGTGTGTGAGAAAGAGAAGCTTCTCTCTTAATCTGATCCAGATTTCACACTTTGTCACTCAGTATTTCAGTCTTGTACCTCTCGGTGCTGTAAGTGTAATCCCCTCTAGGCAAGACACGACATGAACTAAATGATTTCACACCGGAGCTATTTGTCTTCCTGAGGTGCACACACAGAGTTCCTGTGCAGCCCTGCGGTGTCAGATCTGTGATCCCGTCACCGTCGCTGTTTAACATTTAAACTGAGGCGCTGATGAAGACGTTTTTCTTGAATATATGCACAAAAAAAAATCCACCAGGGACGATTTGTTTCTGAATCTATAAACTTATTTGCATGTTCTGTATATTTTTTTCATCCTGAAACTGATTGCTTCGATGTTCTGAACTGTAAGTTTTCATTTTTGAATCTGTTTGATGATCCAACAATAACCACGTATAACTTAGAAACAACATTTTAAAGATCTTGACATTTCACTCTGGTTGACTCCTTCCAGCCACATCAGACTGAAGTTAACAGTGAGCTCGTTATTGTTTCTTCCTGCTTCTATAAACCACGTAAACCTCATGTAGATCATTTCTAATTAATGATCAACACTGATCCATTTTAATCCTTTCCATCCCATTTGGATCTTCGTCAGGTCAAACTGTTTGACTCCCTGATAGTCTAACATGATGCACCAGGCTCGTCTTTGACTTATTGCCGTCCTGCCTGGAAACATCGATGTATGTTCTGCGGAGCTCTCTTGGTGTCAGTAACTCACACTGGGGGAAGAAATCACTTCAGAAACGCTCCACATTGTGAGCAGAAGGAATCTTTTCAAGACCCACAGAAATGTTTCTGACCCTGGTAGTAGTTGAATTGTTTTAGCTGGTTTCATGCAGGATCTGATTATAGAGAACCAAAGACGTAAGCAGTGTGGGATCATGGGAGTTGTTGTGTCTCAGGTAGAAGCGTATCAGGTTTTATTTGGAACTTTTACTTACGTTACATTCAGTCGTGTTCACTGACTTCACGCTCAACTCTCTCCTGGAAGAGAGACGGACGACCAAATACATTTTCCAATGCAAAATATATTGTGTCACAAAAAATGTTTATATTCTGATATTCTTTCCAGTCGTCCTTCTGCAGATGGTTGATGTGACGCTGGCCGGCCTGTAGGTGGCACTGTGGGCCATCTCAGCCTGTCGACATGTCAGCAGAGCTCCAGCGTGCATTCCTCTGCTGTTTGGACCACAGCTGCCTCTGATAGGGATCGACAGGATGAGGAAGGAGCGCACACACACACACACACACACACACACACACGCACTGCTTTTGAAGAGGCTGACATCGAGGAACTGTTGGACACTCGAGCAATTTTGTTAAACTTGAGCAGAAAAGAGCTGAGGAGCAGTTTATGAGTCGAAGAGGAACAGGTGAGGATGGGTGACCTGGACACACACACACACACACACACACACACACACACACACACACACACACTCACACACACAAACAGGCACCCCACATGTGAAGGCAGGCTGATGCCTTTGAAGGGGCCCGGCCTCCTCCAACTGTCCCATGCATGCTTGAGTGATGTCAGCGCGACTGTGGAAAGATTCCTTTCCTGTCTCACACACACACACACACACACACACACACATACACACACATGCACACGCACACAGACATGCACGCACCAACAACTTCCTTATCACACACAATCTCTTTTCACACAAACACAAACTAACTCTCCTGCCTTTTTTATACTTTCTCAAACAAATCCACACACACACACACACAGACGCACAGACACACACACACACACACACACACACACACAGCGACACACACTTGGCAGGATGTGCGGGGAGAAAAAGGGGGCCGAAAGACAACACCGAGATTAGGAGGCTTTTGTCACGGCTCTGTGGCAGACTTTAAAGGCCTTGGCTCTCTTCTCCTCTGCCAGATTTCTTTCTTTTCTCACCCTGTCTGTCCACATCCCTCTCTTTTCACGGGGGGGAAGGTAAACATTTGGTACAGAGAGACGGAGGAAGGGTGGAAGGGAGGGATGGGTGGAAGAAGGATGTAAGCCGCCTGTTGCCCCCTTTTAGCCTCCTTTTTGTGTTTCTGTTTTGCTAGCGTTACGCGGCTTTGTGGCCGTGTGGAGGATGAGCGCAGAGAGGGAGAGGTATGCAAACAGATCAGAGCTTCAATGCCAGCCAGGTGTCTGTGTTGTTTCCCATCTGGGGTGTATGCGAGTGTGTGTGTGTGTGTTGCATACACACTTTCCATCTCTGTTCCCAGGTGAGTGTGTGTGTGCATGTATAGCTGGTTTTCTATGAGTGGATGTGTGTTATGTTTTCTCCCAGGTGCACGTCTGTGTGCGAGCCCTTCATGGTCACTGACTCCATTCACCTGAGTCGTCCTTTCACAGTGAAAAGGCAGTTGCCGGTAAAAAAAAAAAAAAAAAAAGCTCTTTGGACAGCTTCTCTTCATCACCAACCGCAGCTGCTGTTGACTCAAGCGCCCAGGAATCTCCTCCATGGAGTTCACACCCTTTTCAACCAGCCAACCGCACGCCAGAACCCAGAACTCTGAGAGCGAGCAGCAAAGGGTCCTGCAAGACCTCGAGGTCTGCAGGACTAAACATTTGCTCTGGCAGAGGACGAGAGTTAGTCAGCCAACTTATCGGCCGGAGGAAGCAGGAGAGCTGCAGCAAACCTTCACCCAGAACTCTGAGGGCTTAAAAATAAATTCTAGTAAAAGGTATTTCACTGATTTGGAGAAAATGCTCCACCGCTCAGAGAAAACTGGACCTGCATAACTTTAAAGTTTGTAGCTTCACATCACATCATTTTTGGTTATTTGTGGTTTAAATATTTGTGAAAAATGTTTCTATTTGCTGTATGACATCAGTGAAGTTGAGTGAAGAATCCTGTCAGCAGCGACTTCAACCTGACGGAGGACTCGTCCTTCGTCTCAGCAGCTCAGGAATGTCGCGGTTCACACTGAAGCACATCTTTCCTCTTTAGAAACTCTTATCAGGAACCAGCTGAGCCGAGCCGTCCGCTGCCAGACAACAACAATCATGTTCACGTTCAAAGGCCTCCATCACATTAGCGCTGACGGCGGGAGGAGAGATTCCTGTAGAATCACACTTAAATCGACTGCAGCTCATCAGAAGAGTTTTATCAGATGACAAAATATGTTCCACACAGATTAAAGATGCAATATACAACATTCATTCATGACAAAGTCCAGAAACACTCGACAGTCGCTGTACTAGCCAACGTAAATACGCTGTGATATTCACAGATTGACTGAAGGGACACGTTTAAATGTGACATGAAAAAGACTTGAACACATCATCTGGTCTTTGAGTCGTATCAGTGAGTTGTATCACGACGCCGAGTCACGAATGTGTGTTTCTTTAATTGAGAGACTTCTCGTGGCGCTACGTGTATCTTAGTTATTGCAAAGGTTTTTTCTCAATTTGCTTCCAATCCACCACCTTTAAATGATACCTCTTCTGTTATTAATACGAATTTGGAGCTCTGGATGTTTTATAATCAGGATACAAAGGCTGAAGTGACAAAGTTTCACAAGTTTTATTTTCAAAAACTAAGGACAATTTAAAAAATGTGGACTTTCTGTTTAAAAAAACATGGTTTTAAAGGCCGAGAAAACAGAATTAAAGGACACACCCTCAGAAAAAACACACAGTAGACTTTAAGATAATGAAGCGTTCTGATTGGTCCCCAGTGTTTGTGTTATTGTTTCCAATTTATCTGAATGGTCACTTGAGGCCTCAAATATCTGCAGGAATGTTTTTACAGGATAATCTCTTTGAAACTCTGTATGTTTATTGTGAAAGCTTCACTGTACGTTGACTTCCCGACCTGGAGCTCAGAATCTTAATGACACTTTCACCTAATTAAACAAAAGGTTAATATAAATACACAGAAGATACTTTTGTCTTTGTTTTGCTCCAAGAATTTTAAAAAGATTAAACTTAGATTCTCTGGTCGGATCTTTTAAAGAAGTCTTTTCACGCCTAGAAATAAAGAAATAAGATAAATCGTCCTACATGCTACTTAAGCTAAATGACAAATGAAAGCAGAGACGGATGGGACGGGAGGTGTCGGCCTCCCTCACGTCTCCTCCTCCCTTCCTGCTCTTCACACTCTTCACTGATCTCTTCTCCATGTTCTCATCTCCTCTCTGTTCATCACTGAGCTCAACACATCTGTCAGCGGCTCGGCCCGCTGTCATCCTCCTCCTCCCTGCGCCTCCTCATCTTTTCCTCCTCCGTCTGTCCTCCTCCTCCTCCTCCTTCTCTCCCTCGGCTCTTCAAGTCAATCAAATTCACAGGAGGCGAACAGGAACACACACACAAGAAAAAAAAGCAGGAAAAGGCTAATCTCTGAGATAAGACGAGACTGAGAACAACCCTGGAAAAGTCACATCTTCGCCTCGCACGGTCTCAGCAGGCCTCAAGTGTTTTTGTTATCTAACACTTACAGAAATGAAAATGTCTTTAAATATCACATTAACTCTGCTGTTAATGTGAAGCTTATCGGGTCCAGAGTTTCTAAATCCCCGGGTTAGGTCAGAAAGTCATGAGTAACTGTCGACTTTGCAAACATGTCAGAACCGCAGATTCCTGTGTGATGATTCGCCTCTTTGTATATTTTCACTGTATTTTCTTTTCCGTTCCCGGTCGCTCGAGCTCGTCCTCAACCTCCAACCTCGAAATCCTGAAAGCTACGATCCTATTTTGGTTAAAATATACAAACATACACTGTATTTGAGCCATTTTATACATGATTTTCTTATTACATTTAAATTGAAGGACAGCAGAGCAATAATACAACATGTGCAGTATGTAGTTCTCATGAACCCTCCTGTACTAAATACCCGACGGAAAAAGTTAGCATTTAGCTGCTGAACACAGTCGAGTGTTTAGCTGCTAAAGAGTCACATATTTTTCTCAGGAGTTGGTGGAAAGACTCAAAGGAAAGTGAATATTTGAGCAGAAAACTCCAGATTGAGAGAGTGACTGCTGGAGGTGTAAACATGTTGGTCTTATCGTTCTTTACCGCGCAGTAATACACCTGCAGGACTTCAATCTCCACCTTCTTTACCGTCACTAACGTTGGATTGAAATACTCTGATTTAATTCTATCGTATGTCCAAGACACAGAATCATTTCAGGTCTGTTTTCTCTCCGTCACCTCACAGACAGATTCCAGTACATCACCGTGGGACAGTCTTCAAGTGAAACTTCCTCCGCCTAAACGGTTGCAGTCGTGAGAGCAGCAGCCGGCGTTTCGTCCGTCATCGTGTCCGTCTGCAGGAGACGACAGACGGACGTGCGGTCCGTGCAGACGGAGGGAGTGAAGGCCCGGCATCCGTCTCTGACTCACTGAGAGGAGAGAACGCTGCAGCGGGGCGGAGACGGCAACCGGGCGGGAACACACGGCAACACAACCAGAAAATAACAAACGACTTGAAACAGAACGATTCTCAGCAGCAGGACGTCGACCGTCCACACGTCCCGACAAACACGACCAGAAACAGCCAAACGTAGATTGAACTTTTTTGTTTTTATTGGCACCGATAACAAGATTACAATGGGAGAAAACAAAACTTTTAACCTAGATGACAATAGACTGTACAAGATTGTCGATACAAAGATTATCGATAAAATTTCGTATATTCCGTCGGCACGTATAAATACAGTATCTTACAATGACATGAACATGGTCTCTGCTACATAGCTTACATTACTATTAGAACACAAAATCCACTCATGCAGTATAATGCCCAATTATATGAAAATAAAACCAACATGTTTAACAGGAAATAAATTAGAAACACATGTTCTTTTCTTTTAATCTTCGAGCTTTTACAATGTTTTTCTGGGCCAATGTGTCGCTGGAGCTCCTGACTGGTCCGAACATTCTCCCTAAACGATCCGACGGATCCTAAAATCTCAACGCTAATGTCATTCCATGTACATGCTAGTGGTTAAGTGCACATATACACAGTCTGTTTACTGGCAGTCCTTAAGCTTCGACACAAACACAACGAGACAAACACGTGAGACGAAAAGACGGCGACTTTATCCGACGGTGGTTTTCACAGAAGAAAAAAAAAAAATAAAGCTTTTGATTGAGAAACATCGTTCCTGTTTGGAAACTTTTCCACCCTGCGAGCGTCGGAAGGCGAAAGATTTAAATAAAAAGAAACACGCTCCAGCTGTTCAGAGCGACTCCGTCAGCAGATGTTTCAAAACACGAGAGACGGGAGGACACGAAGAATGTGCGAACGGGAGAGACGATAATGTTTCAAGGACTATTTTCAGTTTACAGCTGAAGGAAGATAAACAGAATATGAGCTCACTCTTTCCTTTTTATCATTCACTTTTATGTCAGTTTGTTATTTTAGATGATTTTGGTTGTGATACGTGAACAGAGATGAGAGCTTGAGAGATTAACAATGAAGACGACATGTCTCTCTGTGTGGGAGCATGAGATTTGTTGAGTAATTAATTAATCTTTGTGCAGATATACAGTTGTGGTTCATCTTATGTGAAGGCTGCATGTTTTATTGGCTCCCTCACATTTGAAATATAAAAGGAAAGCGACTAGCTGGTTGCAAAGTTCTGGTCTGCAGGTCCACAAAGAAAACAAACCAATAAATATAAAATCTGAAATTGTCAGGAATCATTCATACTGATAAATATATTTGCACACTTTCCTCTTTGAGTTTAAAGATTTCTGTGCAACACTAAACGCTGCAGAACGAGCACATGTGTAACTAAAGTTCCCAGGTGATTTCCATTAATCACTTCCTGTCACATGGTTGTTTAAACGCAGCCTTGTAAAGTTCTCACTGTCGGGTCAGAAATGCTGACGTATTTTAATAATTCACATAAAACCTTCTTTATATGTCGGAACATCTGCGGACGGAGTCGCCCCGCCGGATCAGAACCTTTCACATGAAATCTAAAATCTTATCGTTTTACACAAAATTCATATAGTGGTTAGATTCATGAACGCACACACAGGAACGACAGGAGGAACATCTGAGAGAGAGCTTAAGAGTCCGACTGTGTCGTCAGTCAGAGGGTTCTGCTGAGGCTGGTTCTGCTGAGGCTGGTTCTGATGAGGTCTGGTTCTGGGGGCGGTGAGAGGAAAAGGTCCCGACACCTTCCAGGGGCAGTGAAACGCAAAATATTCAACAATACAACGAGAACAGGAGAAGAAAGCGGCAGTCAAACAAATACACCAACAAACCAAGTAACAGGAATCAGTGTGACCCGCTGCTGCTGGTTCTGGTTCTGGTTCTGCAGATCATTTAGATGCTTTAGTTGTAGTTTTTAAAGGAATCACTTTAAATTTCATTATTTTGGTCTTGAAATCTTTTTCTTCGATTGAGCTGATTCTGTTTCAAATGACATTAACAAAAGACCAAATATGTAAAAATGTATTTCAATACTGAGAAAACACCTTAAAACAGGAAGCACAGTTACCTTTCTGTCCACTGGCTGAGTGACTATTAAAGGTTTAAATTCAAATCTTACCATCAGCTCAACAGATGACCACAGTTTTTAATTTGACTGGCAAGTGAAGCAGAAACATTTTGATCTCATCATGTAAAACATGTTGTAAAGGTGCGCTGTGTAGTTTAGGAAAAAGGAAAACTCAGAAATGTAAGATTTACCAGAACAATAAGATAATAACACGAGCATAGACATATTTATTTGGTGACTATTATATAAAATATAGTATAAAACTGTGTTGTTCTCTTAGAAAACTATTTATTCAGTCGTGTTAATCAATTCAATGAGAGTTTCCTTCGTCAGAACTACAAAGTGCACCTTTAAAGTGGTCAGTGAAACGAGTGGTCAGTCAAGATACACAGAATCAGATCAAGAAATGTTTTCAAAGCGCTGAGAGAAGTTTACAGTTTGGATCCTGCTGATCGGTGTCACGTGGTGAGCAGATCGCTCTGCAGGTGACGAGACAAACCGCTTCCTCGTCAGGTAATAAAAGAAAAGACACCAGATGAAAGCAGAAGCTTTGTAACAAACCACGTGTGGAGAACTGAGCGACACGCAAAACCTCTTCTTTCATAGTTGAGGTCAAACTGTGAGGCGCCTTCGTGAAGACGAGCCGAGGACGCGAAGCCTCGTCCTCAGGTGAGTCCGACTGAAGCTCCTCTCTCTCTTTCAGCCCTCTAAATCTCCGAACAGGTTAACGAGAAGCTGTGACACATCCAGAGATCCAGCAGCGATCCACCAAATCTGGAAGCGATTCTCAGAAGGCACCGTTACATCTGGGCTCTGCTGATCTTCCCTTTGTGCTGTTTGGCTAAAAGAGGTTGAACGTTTGACACGAGGAGAACTGATATCCTTTATCCCTCTTTCCTTAAAGGCAGCGAGCATCAATCACAGCTGAGAACGAGGCGACGTGGAGAACGGGGGGAAATGCCGCCTTTTTCTCCCGGAGGTTAAAGGGGCAGAAACTGTCAGTCGGGGTTCTTACGGAGGAGATCCTGAACGCACTGTAGCTGCGGGTAAAACCGACGGAAGAGACGTCCGTGCTTCGGTTTCACAGATAGCAGCGGAAGCAGAAACCAGCAGCCGTCGTCCTCGCCGAGGATTCAGGGAGAGATCGTCTTGATTAGTTAAGGCTCAGGTGGGCTGAGAACGGCGCTGTACTCTGAAAATGAAGCTATAACGTTACACACATGCTGTATTGTTCTTTATAGATGATCCAGGATGAGGCGGCGTGATAAATGCCGCGTAACTCTGTTCCACTACGTACGTAAGTGGCCACACTTGGGAGATTCGCAGCGTAGGCGAGCTGCGTTTCTAGTTTACTGAGGAGGTTGCGGTTGTGTCCGAAGAACTGACAGAACAGAGACAGATAAAAGAAAAAGACTCATATAAAAACTCGGCTTGAATAAAACATGCTGTGGGATTTTTTCCTCTCATACATTTCACTGGATTCGACCTCCAGACCGGCTAAAAAAAAACAAAATAAGGATCTTTGTATTCTCTCTTTACATTCTTCATTGTTTGTGTCTTTTATAAATCCGTGTCTGCAGCATAATGAGGAACAGTTGCGTGATCCCATGTTTTCTGTTTCATGGTCTCCTGCACGGAGCTTTCATCAGCGCTAGCTAGCCCTCGCCGCTAACACTGGTAGTGGATGTGCTGGTGCTGGTGTATTTTCCCGTCCACGTGTGAATGAGTGTGCGTGTGAATATCCGTGTAGATCTTCGGGTAGACCTTCGGAGCCAATCCGGCGCCTCCCTGAGCCAGGAGCAGCTGCTTGTGGGCGATGTAGTCCTCGTACGTGAGACAATCTTTGTCCCCGCCGGCCGGCTGAGAAGGCGCCGCCGGGCAGACCCGGTCACGGTTTGTTGCAGGTAGACGCTGGGGGGCGGGAAGAGCGGAGGAGGAAGTAGAAGAAGAGGAGCAGGTGCGCTTTGATTGGCAGAACCAGAGGAGGGCGGTGCCTAAGATGAAGGCGACGCCTGCTGGTATCCCGATGATGACGGGCCACGGGAGGCTCGGGGACGTGGCGGTCGGGACGGCGTTGTTCTGCGGCTTCAGATCTGTGAGGACGAGAGGAATTAAGAAACGTATGAATGAGAGACAACAGAATCAGCTGTGTGGACTTTGACAGTTAGCTTAACGTGCTGCAGGCTGCTAGTCGCTAGCTGATGATGCTAGCTGGAGATTGTAGCTGAGGAACATCGTTGTTTAGCTGCAGATCTACATAAACATCTACACTTCTCTCTCTGTGTGCACGCTAGTTTCTCTCTCCGTCGGCCTCTGACCTGGCAGCACCGTCAGGTAGGCGCTCCTGAAGCTGTAGCCCATCGTGTTGGCTCCCAGGCAGATGTACATGCCGGCGTCCTCCTCCTTGGCTCTGGTTATCAGCAGCTTGTTGAGGTAGGATCCATCAGGACGCGACCAAACCTCCCCTGTGGGCAGGACCACAAACCGGTGGTCTCCAACCTTTAGGTTTAATCACACAAAGAACAAGTTTATTGAATCAAATCGATCGAATGTTTCTCGTTAAACATCAGATTATGTTTACACGTAGGTGTGTGTTCGTACCTCTATCGTGGAGTTAAACTTGTTCTCGTCTCCAGGTTCGACTCTCTTGAGCCACTGAATAACCGGCTTGACGTCACTGCGGACTTTACACTGGAACGACGTGGTTCCTCCGTAGTCCACGGTGGTGTTGACCGGGTGCGTGCCGGTCAGGATGGGTTTGGAGTTGGTGCGCTCTGAAGAAAGGAACACAGACACAGAAAAAAAGAAATGAGATTTAATATTCAACGTTCTATTTTTATTTTATTTAACAAAGAATAAGTGGTTCGTCAGATTCAGCTGTAATCAGACTTAAATCCACGGCGAGGAAAGAGCTTGAACTGTTTTTTATTCAGTGTGTTTGAACTGAATGAAAGTGACAAAAGAGCGCCGAGGCCCTGAGAGAATATAATGTGGTTTGCGAGCATTATTTACACAGTATCGCTGTATTCAGCGCCACATCCTCCCTCTGTGCTGCAGACACACAAACAGATCTCTTATCTTCAGCTCCTGTCTTTTCTTTCTCCGTTCATACAGCAGAATAAACACACCTGCCCGACATTCAATAGGCTCTTTTTTTTCTCTCACTATCAGCAGATCTGACAAGAACGTAACCTGAGAAAATTAGATTTCCGTGTGTTCCTGTCTGACATCAGCTGTTTCAAAACCTTTTCTTTAAAAATGCGTCTTCAGTTTTTGGATTAATTGAAGAAGTTGGACAGGATTGTTAGTTTCCAGGGACGTAAATACGTAAAGCTGAATACTTTCTGCTTTAGTTTCTTTGGTTTTCTTCAGTGCTTGTGTCGTGCGGCCGGCAGCGCTGCAGAGGGCTCAGAGCGCTGAAACATTAAACGCTTTAAATGTGTTAATGTAGTCGCAGCACGTCCTGCAGGCGTCTGGTGAGCACGGCTACCTACAATCAAATGCAAATGAACCGCAAACACAAACAACGCTGCCAGAACGCATCCAGCGAACACATGGAAGTCAAAAGTTCAGCGTGAAATCTCTTGATATTGTTTAACGCATCTCACCTCAGAGTTCTAGTCCAGCAGGTGAATTCTATTATATATTTAAGTGTCTCTGTACTTTGTGCGTGTTGTGCTTTCACACAGCTGTTAGAAAGAAAACCAGACGATGACTGACAGCTGGGTGAATCTCCGCTGATAGACAAAATGTCACATTTGACACAAGAGAGCATCGGTTTTGATTTACTTCCTGTCTAAACGTGTGTGTGTGTGTGTGTGTGTGTGTGCGTCTCTCAGGAAAAAGACTGCAGCTGCACTTTAATGTGCAACAGATGTGTCGAGTAAAGTGAGAGGAGCCGCTCGGAGAGTTTCTCCTCGACAGAGATATCGTGTTCGGCACCGTACAGTTCTGCTGCACCGAGCAGCTTCACGTTAAATCATCCAGCGATACGAACGCGTCAGGAAACACTCGCAGCTCATCGTCACACACGTTCCGCCGGCTCTCTTCACACTGAAACCTGCTGAACATTCCTCGCTGACCGGCCTGCTGGTGATCAATAAATGCCGCTGAAGTGAAAGTTCGGCTTTCAGAAGCTATTTTAAACTTCTATTCTTGGAGCGAGTCATTAGCGAGCACGCTGGTGTGTGTGTGTGTGGCCGGCAGCTCCGCTCTGCAGCCGACCGTCGTTAAATTAATCATTTCAGGCAGCGGTGAAATGAAAGTTTGGACGCGTAAATTCGACCTGAGTAAGACGAATCTTTAGCATGAAGATAACGACTTATTCAGCTTCACAAACAAACAGTTTCTCTCTGTTAGAACAAGATGAAATCTGTCCTCAGGTCGTTTCCACAACAGACTAATCAGCCTGATCGCTGCCAGCAAATCATTTAGACAGCAGAGGAGTAAAATGATGGTGTTCTTGATCGTCTGATATTAAGACATTGGACATAATCAGTGCATTGTGAGTCAGGATGGAAACACAAACTCGTCTCAAACCCTGTTATTAACTCAGAGCGGCTCCTCAGTCAGACACACGCTGTGAACAGCTTAATGTGTGTTGTTGTTTAGGTGGGAGACAAAAATGTGCTTTTCTCCTGCAACACTGAAACTGTCCACTTCCCTCTTTAACATTAATCTTCAAGCGAACTATCGAAGCTGAACACAAACAGTCTTTATCTCTGCAGCGTGTGACGACTCACGTATGACTTCCACCTTGTAGGTGGCGTTGATCTCTCCGGCTCTGTTGGAGACGTGGCAGGTGTACTTCCCGCTGTGCTCCGGCGTCAGGTTCTTCAGGCTCAGAGTCCACCTCTTCTTCTTCCCTTCCTCTCCCGCCGCGCCGCCGTCCTCGTCCGCCAGCGGCCGGCTGTCCTTCAGCCACACGATGTCGGGCCGAGGGTATCCGCTCGCCGTGCACTTCAGACGCACCGAGCTGCCGACCGGCCGGGCGATGACGCGCTTCCTCATCTTCGACGGCTGCGTGAAACGCGGACGCACTGCGAGTGGAGAAGAGAGAAAGAGTTTAAAACAAAGAGTGTCTCCTCTGGCTGCTGGTGCAGTTACAGTCTTAACTAAAATTGTAAAGGTCAAGAGATTAATAACACAGAGATTAATAACTTTCTCCCTCTCGGTGAGCTACAGATGGAAAAAAGACGGGGAGGAAGGGAAAAAAGAGCGAACAGAAGAAGTTATTAGCAGAGATAAACGGTTTACAGAGCAGTTTTATATTTACAAGCAGTGTTCAGCTCTGCAGACCAGTGGAAAGAGAACGGACCGGGACAGATCATGGGATCCATCAGAGAGTCTTAAAAGTGACTTTTATAAGAAGTCCAGAGCGATCAAAGCCAAGAAATCTGCAGCGGCTGCGAGACAGACGGAGAGCTCAGACATGTTTGAAGCCTCGGGAGCCGGTTTCTATCAGAGAAGTCGCTATTTCTGCTATCAGACAAATAAAAACAGGATTATTCAGAAGACACGTTGCTTTAATGGATCTTTATAAGACTTTACGATATTTTTCCTTGAGATTTCCTCTTAAAACCTTTCAGCTAACCTTCTGTCTGTCATCAGGCTCATCTGACAGATAAATATAAAAGTACTTTGTGTCTTTTTAATCAAACACAAAAGATTTGAGAGCAAAACTATTGACATTAATTGGTGATATAACTTTTGCTTTTCAGTCCAAAAGTTTTGTCTGCATTAAATTCTCATTACAATAAAAATTTCTTGGCAATTGTGTTACATGGAAGAAGTTACTGGACTGACTGACAGGATGCCTTTTTTAAAAACACATGTTATTAAAAGTACCTTGAGTGAAAATACAGACATCGTGTTGAGGCACCTACATGAAAAGTCTTAAACTATCCAAAGTAATTTTCTGGCAATAAATGTACTTAAGTGTTGAAGTAAATTAAACATATATATATATATATAACATGACTGTATAAACTCGTATTTCCTACGAGGTGTTTCTGGAGTTTTGACCTCTCTACACTCTTTCCCTCCTCCAGGCGCCTCAGACGAAGGTGAAGTTGTGCCGGGAAGCTCGACTCCACGTCCTCCATTGTTTTACCTCGTCAGGAATGCAGCGGCAGATAAGGAACATAGCTGCAGCTGCAACCTTTCATCAGGTCGATGAACAATACAAACACTCCACAGCGTTCTGCGAAGCTCCGTCAGCTCACAGACGATGATGATGAACGGCGTGTCGCCGCGTCTTTGTTGCTCAATCGGACGTTTATTGGTCGAAACTCTCGCAAACATCTGCAGCAAACTAATGAGATAACGATTCATTTTCCTCCCATGAATATTCTGCTCTGGCGTTTACGCGCCGTGAAATCAGTTTATCTCTGACGTTAATCATAATAATAATAATAATCAGCATCCAGACACACGACGCTCAGGCCTGAAACACTCTGACACGTGTTTCCACAAACAAGAAAATAGAATTAGAGGAACATCGAGTCGTTGAGAGCGAACACGAGATCTGGTTACGTAAGATTAACTAATGTGGCAGCGGTATATATACACAACCTAATGAGCTGTAATAAACCTAATTGTTTTGTTTGAGTGAACAATGTTTGAATCGTTTCCTCTTCAGATTCCTTATTTTCCACTGATCGGCACCTCTGGCTCCGTTTCTTGTTCACCTCTGCTGGTCCTGAGAGAAACCTCCAGATTTTCCACCTCAAATCATTCAGCCGTGAGAAAAAAGTACAGAAGAAGAACTGATTCAACTTCTTTACTCGAGTAAAAGTAAAAGTATTGAGTCAATTTCTAAAGTACTTTTAGGTCAGTGGTGCCTAAAATCTCTCGCCGGCAGCAAGAAATCTGAGCGGGAAAAGTGAAATTTTACACAAATCCAAGTATTCTTTAGACCGTAACATTAAATTTCAAACATTTTTAGGGATTTCCAGCAGCCGTACGAACCCTGACTGCTGAAATCAGTCTTGTGACTCAAGTAAAGGAACTTCATACCTGAAGAACCTACTTCAGTACAATAAAGAAGTATTTGTACTTTTTCTCAGAAAACATAAAACGGTCAGTTTAACGTCGTTCAGTGTCTCAAACATCTCGTCGCTCTGTGAAGCAACAATCAGTGAGAAAACAGATCAAAGAAGGAAATAAAAAAAAAGGATTTCGTCGGGAGTGAGGAGAGGAAATCACTCGCAGGAGCGCTTGATTTTTACAGCCCTCGTGCTCCAGCCGCAGCAGATAGCCATCAACCGGGGCGATAAATCAGCCTGAAACTACCGAAGCTGCGTCTCTTTCCTCGGACGCGGTTATTATTCCAGCTCCGGGTAAACAAACAGGCGGGAGAGTTATGTGACGGGTCGGCGCTCAAACGTGGAGATTTCACTACGGCTTCATTACTCAGCGGAATATAGTTCTCTGCTGACCGGCAGGAAGCCGGGCAGGATGACAGAACAAACAAACCCCGAAGGCTTTTAAGTCTCCACTTTTACCCCCCCGAGTCTAAGAAAAGCTACCGGACTGCAGCTGAACTGTGACCAGACTGAGTCAATAGATCTACCAGGGAGAGGAGGAGGAGGAGGAGGAAGAGGAGGAGGAAGAGGAGGAGCAGGAGGAGGAGGAGGAAGAGGAGGAGGAG
>CAEMYA010000643.1:148255-163582 GCA_903131615.1 Diplodus sargus
CATAATTCAGACGGGAGCTACCGCAAGTGAACATGTTTTGCATAACATTGGAAGAGGAGGCATTGTTCGGTGAAACCTGGATCCCAGGAGGGTTTATTTCTGCTGCAGCAACAATAGCTGCTTTTAGATAATGCAGTTTAACCAAAAGCTGAAGTTTAAACAAACCTCACTGCATGAAAATGATCAGAAACACCATAAAATAGCCTTCAAACGTCACACTGATTGTGATTTAACCCCAACTTTAACTTGTACGACTGCAGAAACATGTTCTAAGAAAGTTACCGCACAGAAGTTTTTCCGACGTTGATTCTAAGCTGAGTCGGATTCCGTTACCGACACCTCGACCTCGTTACTGTTTCCTGAACAACTCTGAGCCTCTTTGAGAAAAAACTGTTGTTTGTCGATCTGACTCCTTTGTACCAGCGACACGAGACAGGTGGAGGTGACATGAGACAGGTGGAGGTGACATGAGACAGGTGGAGGTGGCATGAGACAGGTGGAGGTGACATGAGACAGGTGGAGGTTG
Source organism: Diplodus sargus (assembly GCA_903131615.1). NCBI lineage: Eukaryota > Metazoa > Chordata > Actinopteri > Spariformes > Sparidae > Diplodus > Diplodus sargus. The sequence goes on from CAEMYA010000643.1 coordinate 148,782, forward strand.
TCTTCGAGGAGTTAACGAGTAACTTTGGGGGGACAAACGACCTCCAATTCAGAAACTCTTCCTTCCTTCCTCGTTTCTTCCTTTCTTTCTGTCTTTCTTGTCAACAGAAATGGCCGATCTTCATTATAGTGGTTCTTCATCCTCTGACCCTCCTTGCTTGTACATTTAAGGTTTTAACAAACACTCTGCTTCTCTGTCCTCAGTAGGATTGTTTAGTTTAGTCTGCAGGAGGTTTTGCACTTGATATATATGTTTGTTTGGAGCCGTGAGAGCCACAGTGACGGAAAAAGACAAATCAACGTAACTCAAACTTTAAAGACGGCAACGCGACGAGCAGAAGATTAAATATTCTAAATAAAGTTGTCTGAGGACCGAACTGACCTCTGGTGGAGTCAATGAAGAGTTACTGTAAGACTGAAAGATGCTATTTTGGTTTGGAGAGATTTGATACGATAATAAATGTTGTTTTTGGGCGTCAGACAGACCGACTCTCCTCTCTTCTCCTCCTCCAAACCCGTCGACTGCAACGACCAGCAGAACAAACACAATTCGTCCTCCAGCAGTGAGTCGGCCTGTCAGTGCGCCGACCCTCACACACTGTCATTATAACTCCATCGGCTCAGCGATACTCTGGAAACAATAAAACCACATGTTCTGTGGTTCTTTCGTGTGTTATGAGCTTATTATTGCTGCGTTTTCTACACTGCAGGGGTTTTTTGGTAATTGGTGGGTGAAGAAACAGACGATCTCCGCGACCCGACGTTCCACACATACCGTCCTCTCCGGCCACAGTCGTTTATCTATTTGGGTTTATTTGCCACGAGTTGCAACATCACTCGCAGTGTCGTTATAATAAATGGTTGGATTTACACGCAGCAGTGTTGAAATTGTGATACTGCGGAAACTTTCTGTCTGCAGCACGTGTAATCGATGAACACGTGGAAATAAACGGCTTTTTAATTATTTCACCTAAAAAGAAACAAATGAATAAACAGATTTATGGTGACATTGGACTTAAAGTTGGGAATTTGTTCTTAAAATGCTATTTTTCTACACCGGCTGACTGAAATAATGTATTATTTATCAAATACAAACAGTCAAATACGAGCTGGTTTCAGTTTGTTTGCGTTTCTCTCTGTTTTATATGACTGATACCTTCAGAGGACCCTGTGAAAAGCTTTATTCAACACATTCTGACAGTTAACACATTAAATGATGAATTTCAAAATGAAACATTATTGATAACATTTCACTTTTCATAATGTCTGATGTTTTTGGTCTTCTCGGGTTTAGAGTTGTCAATAACTCTTGTGATTTCCACTTCGACTGAGCGATATCTGCTTAAAATATTCCTGCAATATTTTAGGCTATCAAGACACACAGTGGATATCTGTGATCTGTGTTGTGATAATATTGTAGGAATGACTTCTGGTGCGTCAACAAAATATTCATAAGATCAGATTTTAATAAATAATCATCAGTAAAGTGGATCTAACCAGTCGGGTAAGTTCAGAAAATTAAACCAGTTTACTCTGAAACAATCACAAGATAACGATATCCAAAATCTAAGATGGTACAATGTCTCGTATCCATAAATTCTGCATCCCCCCACGTTTTTCCAGTCAGTCTCTGTTAGAACTCCTCTGATCGCTCGGCCTCAGGAGACGACGTCTTCTCGAAAACAATTTCACAAAATCCAACATCCGTTGTTTTGACACTCGCCCAGAAGAAAACAATCGGCGTCTCCTCGAGGGAAAAACAGCGAGATGTGTGTTAGCGTCCACGTCTGCACACGTGTTCTGCTACTCAACACACACACACACACACACACACACACACACACACACACACACACACACACACACACACACACACACACACACACGTCACTGTGATTTACTCTCTCTCCCGCGGCGAGGCTGTGTAGCCGCATGGAAATCATTATAACTTGTGCTGCTACACAGTCGTCCATTAACAGCGTGAGAGAGAGAGAGACACTGGAAGGAGCTGCGACGGAGAACGAGACGGAGAACCGAGCGGCGCTCAGACGAGGTCGAGAGGCGGCAGGAGGGAGATGAAAAGACACGACTCGGAGAGGAGAAGGCGACAGCGCGGGGAGAGATTTATTAACTGTAACCGCAGAACAGACAATCACACACTAACAGCTAACTGCTACTCTATGTGGCCGACAACACGGGCTGAGATGACAGATTAACAGCTTGTGTGAGTGTGTGTGTGTGTGTGTGAGTCCAGAGTATTTAGTGTGCAGTGTGTTCGAGGTGATGACATCGCCAACGTTCATTAAATCCCTGAATCACACACACAGACACACACTGAACCGGTCTCCAACATTTACAAGCCCTCATAAGGTAAACATCTTCTGCTGAAATGTTTCTGGAACGCCTGATCTCATCATCATCATCATCATCGTCGTCACACACACCCACCGACACCTGACAGGGGTTTCTGCTTCAAGTATTCAACCTCCCCCTCCTCCTCCTGCCCCCTCGGACCCCTCGGACCGGGCCAAGACAACAACAAACTCTTTACGAGCACGTTTTTACGAGGCTATTTACAAATGTGATTACACGTCGTGCCTTTCTGAGCTCTGGCGCTCTGAAATATGATTAACACACGTCAACGTTCGGCCGGGAATCGCTTCCAGCTTTCTGACCCATTTTATACAAACCTGTGTGTGTGTGTGTGTGTGTGTGTGTGTGTGTGTGTGTGTGTGTGATTGGCTCACACAAACACACACACACACATTTACACAGAAACTGTTTCATATAGCGATCTTGGTATGTGGTTGATTAAGAAAGGTTTGTGGTTGGCGAGAGTTTCAGCGTGAAGGCAGATCTAAGAGAGGTTCAGGATGTGAGTGTGTGTGTGTGTGTGTGTGTGTGTGTGTGTTATAACATGGGTCTTGTTCCTCTTTCTGCAGGTTCAGGTAACAAACTAAAGAAAGAGAGACTCATCCCTGCTGATGTATCAGTTTTGATCTTCAGCGCCTTCGACACGACAAACAGTTTCAGTTTTTCCAAAGTCACTGCATCCAAAAAAAAAGGCGTCCACCTTTATTCTTCAAGTGGAACAAAATGTGCAATGTTTAAGTCACAATTGAATTAGGATGCATAGAGAGAAAACTGCTCTGAGCCTGATGCTGGTGAGACACGACCCGAGTTTGTTCCAAGTCCTAACAGCCGGAGCTGGATTGCATAAGAGGCGCTAAATGTTTGAAGTCATATTTCAATTCCCTGCAGCGCCGATGTAATGCAAAAATGCTTTGGATCGCCGTCAAGAGCAACTCCGCGAGTGCTTTCCTCGACCCGATGCCAAACATCTCAACAAATTTAATTGACGCTGGTTAAGTAGGTTTTTTTGGAAGCGTTGTGCGGGAAACAAAGACGAACATCTACAGGCCATCAGCGCACATCCATCTGCTGTCTGCTGCTGATCCAGGGACGGGTCGGTCTGCAGGGAGTCCAGGGGCCTCGTTTATAAAACTGACTCAGAATCAGCTTCGATCTCAAGTTTGACTTCAGTAAAAACCATATAAGTGGTTATTTATGAAACCTTTTATGGCACAGAAATGCACTTGTATCTAAAGCAAAGACCAGACTTGACTTTAGTGATTCAAGGTTTATAAATGAGGCCCCTGACGTTCCTCCACCCAGCATCGTTACCCGCCTCCTCCTGGGGGATCCTGAAGCGTTCCCGACCCCAATACCTATCCCCGCAGGTGTTCGACCAACACTGAATGATTCACAACTCATTAGAACTAATAAGTAAACACACGAGACTTGTAAAACTGGACAGACCTGGAAAGAAAGTTGAAAAATGACTGAGCATCTGGTGAATAAGTTTCCTGAGTGTTCAGTGTTTCTACCATCAGGACCTCGATCGGCAAAACGCTGCCACGTTAAACAATAGTCACCGTGAAACCACCTCATTTCATCACAAAACAAACCGTTCTTTTGTCTTTAAACGCCTCTCATCATGTCTGAATACAGGGAGCCGCACATACTTCATAAATATGAAGCGCTGACCGCTCCGAGCTCTGAGCTTTTTTCCTCCAGCAGCATTATTACTGCTTTTATAACCTCGTGCCCCGCTGGTCCATCTGTGGAAGTTCTGCTTACGGCTGCAGCAGGAAAAAAACCCAAAACAGCCGCGTGTATTGTGAAGTTCGGACCGGAGATGTTGAACATTTCAGGCTTATCTAACCCATAATCCCCTGCAGCGCTCCACCTTCGCCGCCTGTGTTCTCGCCCTGCAGAGGTAAACACTGAGTGTGTGAGCTCTGCTTCACTCGCAGACTAAACAAAAACCGTCTGAACGCCAGCATCACGTTAGAGAGCGAACAAGAGGAATAAAGAGTGAAGGTGCATGCATCTGTGTGTGTGTGTGTGTGTGTGTGTGTGTAGAAGTGTGTGTGTGACTCTAAGCAGAGCTCTGTATTTCCTGAAGCCGAGCACACCGCAGTTTGATCTCGTGCCATGAATGGGCTCAACACACTAATTACAGCCACCTGTGTTTGTGTGTGTGTGTGTATATATATGTGTGTGTGTGTGTGTGTGTGTGAGGCATGAGGGAGGTGGGTGACTGTATGGCGACCTGTTTCCACTCCGTCCACGCACACATACACACATTCAGAGAGGGGGAAAATAACGTGGCGTCATCCTTTAAAGGTGCTGGTTGGTTTCCACTCTTCAGTTAACCTTCAGTGTGCGTGAATCAGCCCTTATGTTCGCTTTGGCCTCGGAAACGTCTCAGCGGCACGTCTGAGTCCTTCTGTCCAGCTCGCTGACGGGATTTTTTTCAGGTCCAAACACGCGAGGAAACTCAAATCTACTGGACCCGATCCTGAAGTGTGAGTGAGAGACGCAGAGTGAAACGGACGGGGCCGATTGTTTCATTGATCCATCAAAACCACTGACAACGCGCTCGCCACAAATTGCTCGCTTTGAAGCTGCGTTTTCCGTGTGCGCCACGAGGCCCGATGACGCACGTTTTCACCTTTTCCAAGTGCGCCTGAGACAAATTGCCTCATTACAGAAAAGCAGCTAGAATAACACGATGAAACGGACAGAAATGATCTGAAACGTCCTCCTCCGCTCGAAACACGGTTATTCATTTTTGTTCCTGCAGGCTGGATGTTTGAGCTTCACTGTGTAAAACGGAGAATGTGTAATTTGACACTAGAAGGCTGTTTTTATTCATCTCTAATTACTCAAAGTGTACATTGTCAGATTTTAAAGGAGCAGGTCTCTCTTATATACACGCCTTTTTGGGGTTGAAGTGGGAACACGAGGGTGTAAATAAACATCTTTTCATGTCTGAATCTTTTCATTTTTTGGGTGGACTGTTCCTTTAAGAGGCAGGCCAATGAGCATGAGTTGTGACATTGCAAATATGCTGGAAGCCTATCCTGAGGTCTCCTTCATGAAACTGACTCATAATCAATTATGTTTTTAAAAGTTGAAAACAACATAAGTAAGTTAAAGTAGAAGTATAATTCTCCTGCTGGAGATGTCAGGGTTGCGCAGTTTTGGACGTATACTCGTCAAAGTCTCTGGTGAGTTTTGCATGAGGTTAATTAACAATAAGCAGCTGTTACACACCACCAGGCTACGTCTTTATTTAGTACATCAACTAACACGTGTTGCCAGACTACCACAGCTGTGATCAAAGTTTGATTTTCCCTGTTGGTCCCTGATTTATTCCCGAATAAAACTTCTTTTGTGCTGTCTTAATATCAGGAGAAACCACATGTGCTTTCATTTTTTGTTGAATGTAAAAATCACAAGTAAGGTACAAATACTCTTAGTGCAAGGTTTGTATACTCATCAAAAGTTTAAAATTTGATGACAGAGAAGAAATAGGTTTCATTTTAAGATTTTAATTGGGTTCAATACAAACCATGTCAGACACATGAGACAGTTTTTATCTATGGCTCATTTTGATAGTAGTTACAGTTGCCGAAGAACTTTAAGTTACCTTTACCGTTAGCAGGAGCTAGCATTAGCTACATAGTAGCAACTGTAACAACACATACGAACAAACTAACATTATTCAGACACACTAACCATTCTGAAACGTCTGAGTCTGTACTTCTTCTGGAGTTTCTCCTTCTGGGTCCGATTCTGGGTCAAACTGGTTCGGTTGAACGACAGCATCTCGGCGAGCCACAGCGATACATCCACCGTAAACATTAGCGAATGCTACCGCTAGCTTACGAGGCATCGTCTCCCTGAGAGTGACGTGTAGCAGGCAAGGCAGGCGTTGACAGACGCTAACTATGATTAGCATTTAAAGCGACTTTTAGACAGCTGAAATTCAGTTTTGGGGCAATGCATATCGAATACAGAGTTGTTGGACCTCTGACAGCTGTGTGAAATTGATGAAAACCAGTATAATATGGGACCTTTAAGTCCCAGGCTAGGATTTGGAGAACAGCGTGTCGTAAAGACGGACAGCAAGCGACTACTCGTGTGTTCGATCAGGAAGCTACAAACGACAAGCACACGTTGTCCTCGCAGATAAAACAGTGGGTTTTATGTAAAAGCAGTAAATATTAATACGATCGCAGCTCAGAACATCTGGTGTTCTTGTGTTTCACTCCTCAACAATGTAACTGTGAAGTGTTTCTTATGAGAGCGACTGGCTTCAGATGAAGGTCGGGCAGTCGTCTTAAGAAAAAAAAAAAAGTAAAATGCCATTAAGAACAGCAAAGCCCCTAAAGTTCCCAGTTCCTCTTAACAAAATCCCCAATAAGCTAACGCTTCCAGGTAACTAATTTAAGCCAGGGAGCAGAGTTTTGGCTAAAACGGTTGCCAATAAAATTCAGTTCCAGGAAGTAAGATCTACCACCCCTACAGGCCGAGAATAGTTCCAGACCCCTCGGCACTGAAACTTTTATAGATACAGCTGTATTATATTGTAGCGCTCTCTCCCTTCTCACCCTCAGCGTGTCCTCTCTCCGATCGTAACTCACATCCTGTTTGTGCAGAGCTCAGTTAGCGCTCGTGTTCACACCGACTCAGGATGGAGAGCAGAATCTGTGGCGTGAGTTTTCAGGTGGTCGACATCATCTGAGTCGTCCTAACGTCTACGAGCGGTCGTGGAAATGCATCTTTAATAGTTTGCTCAAATGTGATGATCGGTATGATTACTTTATCTTCATCACGACTGAGTGGAGTTGTTTGGTGTCGATGATGTGGACGGTAGAGATCTCAGACGATGAAATACAGTTTTTAACGTCCACTCTTCTCTTGTCCAGATTTCTGTAGCTGGTAAATGTTCGTTCATGCTTCACAGCTGTGGACTTCCATACGGACAATAAAAGCTTCTGCACATACTACATACGACTGGTGGTCCACATCTGCAGATGTGCTTTACATTCTGCCAAACCTCCCCCTTTGTTTTTCTCTTTGTTAGAGCCAGCTCAAAGTATTTAACATGAAGTTTAAACCTTTTTCACGTTTCCTTTTTCATGTGCTGAGATTTAAATGAAGAAAAAAACATTTATTTCCACCTTTATTCGTCTTTACAATCATTTACATGATGTGTAAAGACATTAAATTAAATCAAACACGATCTACAGGGTGTGTAAATGTTCCTACAGCACAGACAAGACAGAAAACATTTAGATAAACCAACAGATTCTCCGCAACCAAACAGAAGAACTTCTCCTTTTGTTAAGATTTCCTTCAGGTATCTGCGAGCAGGAAACTTCATTCCTATCTGCGTTCCGACTGTCGATCCTGGTCTACAATCTGCCTGCAAGGAGGCAAAAGAAAAGCAATTTTTTCCACTCAGTATCAATAAAGTATCACATTATGAACCGATTCTGGATCCAAGTATTTCCCTGAATCTTTCGGGGAAGGAAGAGAGAGTTCAACCGTGTCGCTTCCAGCTGACGAAGCACAAATCCTGCCCTGTTCAATCTCCATCTGATATTATCCAAATACACAAGATGTGATTAACACGCCAACATTTTTATGGGGCGTTAATAAGTCCAGATCCATTTTTTCCAGCGGAGTTACCCCAAAGAATCAGCTCTGGTATATTTTCAGACGCTGCGGCCGGGCACGGGCCATTTAGCCTTGGCGGTCGGGTTTAGTTAACAACGAGGTCTGGGTTTGGTTATGACATGAAAAATGTTGAGAGAACCAGCAGAGAGAAAACACACGAAGCACCGGGGGCCTCCGCCGATACACGGGGTACGCCGGAGCTGAGAGCATCAACAGAGCGATGAAATAACACACAGGCAGGAGGCGCGAGTGGCTCCACGCAGCCGCTCATAAACGTCACACAGCGATGAGGTTTACGAGTTCTGAAAACATACAGCCAGGGATCAGGTTTTTGGGTTTTCTGCTGATATATACGCGCACACGTGTCGGCATCTGGTTGAGTTAATTTCTTGTTCTAAGTGTCGTCGTCCTCTTTGTTTCTTGCAGAGAGCGTGCTCGCTCACGGAGCTGTTTTACATCAGCGTTCACACTGAGCAGCAGGGTCAAGTGCCAAACACGAGCTGAAATTCGCCTTAAAGAACGGAGACGACGTGGACTCCACGCGGGAATACGGCTTAACTTACAGCTGCGGCCCTGAAGCCTCGACCCTCCGCTCAGCAGACTGACGCGACGGAGGCGATTCCAGTCAAGGGCAAGAGATGATTCAGAGGAATTACAGAATTACTTCATGTCCGCTGCTCGCAGGAGGGTCTCTGAGATCACAGGAGGGGAAACCGTGTGTGTGTCAACATCCAGCATGTGAAGGTTACACAGATTACACATACAGTCGAAGGTATAAATGCCAACTCGCTGCAGATGAGATGAAACAGCTCTGAATTAACTTCACAGACACAACGTTTCAACCTGCTCACGTAAAATAAGACGAGCAAGGCAGCACAACATCTGTATAATTCAGCCGTGTACTGATGAGAGTCCTTCAGCGCTGACAGCGTGCAGGAGTTCACTGCCTTCCTGTGAATGACTTCATTTCTCCGACGCACCTGTCGACCAGGTGTGCATGACACCACGTTCCCCTAAACACACAACGCTATCACCGACTTAATCCTACGGAAACCGTCTTCAGCTCTCAAGATCAGAATTAAAACGACGCATTTTGCCTCAACGAGCTTCTGATTACACCTCGAATAAACGCACGTGAAAATATGGAAACTAGGAAAAAACTGCTTCTGTTGCACAATATTATGTTTTATCTCAACTCAGACAGAAACTTTCCTGCTGTTTACAGCTTCTAATATGAACTGTCGAGTTATTTACAGACATTTCTCAGGCTTGAGTTAACCAGTAAATGTGTATTTTGATACAAAGCTGTGCAAATATTCACATGCACATCAAAAAAGAAGTTATTTACACATCTTAGCTATAATGCAGCCTGTCATAGATGGTTCACAGGCGCTCTTTGCTTTTAGGGATCACGAGTCGAACAGTTCGCTTCTCTGAGACTGTGAACCCAGAGTTCTGAAGGGATGCAGAAAAGGTGCGCTGTCCGTTTAAGATGCACCAAGTCGGATATATTTAGTCATTTGCTTCAACCTCAAACCATCTCGGCTCATAAAAACTACTGTCACGTCCCAAAAATAGAAGATGCGCCCATCAGCAGAGTGAAGTCGCTCGCCTGCGAGGAGCTCCGCTGCAAATCAGGAGGCAGAAAGTGACAGTAACTCCTTCAGGACGACGGACGGGAAGAAACCGCTTACTGCTGTCGGACAGAACCAGACAGATACTGGGTTTACAGTGCCGACACCAGAACTGATATCAGGGAGTGAAAGATGCTGATGTTGATATATCGGCACTGTAACAAGTGTTTTACAGTGTTGTTTTTAAGAACTTTATAAAGAAAAGATTCATAAACTAAAGATATAATTTCTATTATTATTAGACTTTTAACTAGCGGCATGTTTTGTTCACGGCTGATCCTGATTATCAGTAATCAAGTAGATCAATGATTCACATTCGGAACCGACATACATTTGCAGTAAATACAAAAATCTTGGTTTTAAAGTTGAGAAGAACCAGCGAAGGAATGTAACTAATTACAATTAACTCAAGTACTTCATTACAATTTTGAGATTCTTTACTTGATTGTTTCTTCTGGTACTTTATACTTTGAACTTCTCTGCAGTTATTTGATAATTTAGTTATCAGTTACTTTGCATATTCAGATTATTGTGTGTTTATAGACTCGTCACTCGCTGCATCAAAACCCCAAGTGGTGTATTTTTTAATCCATTTATTTTATCAGCAGTCGGACACAAAAATCACAAATAACTAACCTCTTAACGTGTAAATCATTGTGAAACTGCCATTTTGTCTTAAAAAGCAAAGATGTTTGTTCAAAAGTGAGACTTTAATGGTTAAAGCAGAAAACTATACTGAACTAATGTGAGTTAATGAAAAAAGCAACAATTGTTTACAGTGTGTGTTTGTATTTTCTCGTGTCACTGCGTGTGTGTTTGTCGTCTCTGTGCAGGTGAACATGTGGACTCGCTGTGTTTTGAGCTCTTCAGTGTATATTTGTGCGTCTGCCTGCATTCGTGTTTGTATCTGTCTGAAAGTGAACACACGTGACCTGTAAGTACTGTAAAGGTGTGTGTGTGTGTGTGTGTGTGTGCGCGTGTCCGTGCTCGTCCAGCTGCTGCCCGTGTAACTCTAGTAAACATCAAGGCAGCGCTTCGCCCTGCTGAATTAACAAATCTCTCACATCCATCGCCACGCGCCGCCTTTGAAACGCACACCGGCGGCCTCGGCTCGGCCCTTTGAACCCTCAATCATTCTCTCCCTCGCTCGCCCGCCCGCTCGCTCTCCTCTGTATCAAATTATACTCCAGTTAAATATCCACTCATTAGTGCTTTAGTAGTTTCTCCCCATTTGACCTCCTTCTCATTTTACATTCCTGAATTAATTTTTTCGCGACTGGAGGTGTGATCGCGCCTGCTGCCCGAGAAGCAGACAGAAGAACGTTTCTGCTCTTTATTACCGACTGCTCATCAACGATTCCTGACGTCCTCTCGTGTAACGACATGATTCCAATTAACTCCCTCTGTTATCATCTCTGAAGTTTTATCTGTAAAACCACAGCGAGTCATTAACCATAAAACAACTACAGAGACTCGATGAAAACAAACAACTGTTTCGTATTAAAGAGGATCTGTGGAGCTTCTGTGTCTGTCGGCGGACTCAAACTGAACATTAGCTTCTGTCGCTCTGAGAGAAACTTCATTAAGTCACATCTGGACTGTCGCACAAAGTGAGTCCGTCACAAAGAGATCAGGGTTCAGGGTCTGCATCCTGGAGGAGCATTTGAAGGCCAATTACATCCCAACGCCGCATAAAGGTTGTTCCAATCCGAAGCCTCCTCCTCCTCCTTCGTGGCCTCACATATCCCAAGATGCTTTGCGTGCCCGAAGAAGAAGAAAGACAGAGAGAAAATGGCGACATCACGTGACGTAGATCGCCACTTTTGCGGGCCTGGGTGGCAGAAATCGTGACGTAAGAGTAAAACATCGTCAAGGCGAGAGCGTCACATTTAACAACGGCTGACGTGGTTAACAAGGTCTCTCTGAAGGACTCGCCTTCAAAGACCACAAAGGCCGAGTCCTTCGAAGGATGCAGAACCTGAACTGAGACACAGCTAATGATCATGGTCAACTTCCTTCCTCGCTCTCAGACTCTCTTATAGAAACATGTGACCAAAAGAAACCTTGAACAAAACCTTAAAACATTCGGGGGAAAGTTCAGGACAGACCGGATCAGCTGGCGGCTCGTGGCTTCATTCTGGCCCTTTGACCATTTTGCTAATAGGCCTGGTTTCCGATATCACAAAGGTATTTCATAGATTACGTCTTTAAACAAATAAGATGCAAGGGGGAAATATATGCTGATATGTCAACTTTGAAGCATTGGAGGGATCAGACTGACTGACAGGTGGAGGTCAGCTGAACGTCCTGACGTCAGCTCCACCTCCTCCTCTGCTCAGGAGAATAATCCACACTTATTAGTTTATTAGTGGCTTCTGTGTGAGCGAGGTCTGACAGCAGCTCCGCTGAACTCACTCCGTGATCCCTGCAGGAATGTCGCTGAAGCCTTGAGTCGCACTTCAAAGCTGGACCTCTTGTGAGTGTGTGCACGTCTTACGAATGTGTGTGTGCATGAGTTTGCTGTTTGCTTTGCGCACACTAACTTGCATGTATGACTGTTTCTGCGTGGATCTGCGTGCATGCTCGCTAAGTGTGAAACGTGTGTTTGCAGGCCCGTCGGTTCGTGCTTCAGTGTGCGTGTTGAGAAAACGCGGCCGTCTCGTTTGACTTCAAAGATGCTGGCAGGCTCTGCCGTGTGAGGCTGCACGCTGACAGCCCGTCTTTGATGAACAACTATTTACAACAATGTAAAACTAACCAGCTCATCATGATGCGCTGCCGGGCGACGTTTCAACATGACTCACCCCGGCTGCCTGCTTTGTTCGACACTCATTTGCGTTACTCAGAGCTGTTTGTGGATTAACAATAATGCAACTTTTTATCTGCGCCCAGTGGGACGCTCTTCTTTTTTTGCTGCTTACTCACCTCCAACACGCTGTGTTTCTCTAGAGAGTGTTTCAGCGCGAGCAGACGCCTGCATATGTTTGGTCTTGTAGTCGAGGAGCATTTGTGAACTTCAAGTTTAGACTCTGAGTAACACAACGCACCAGGCAGCTGTTTGCTGTTGTTACTGGTGTAAATAAGAAACACACATTGATGCTATCTCTTCATTACAAGGTTATCGACGGGTCGAAGTAATTTCACGCCCTTCAGGCTGAAAGAATCCTTTCAAGTTGGATTAATTGAGAACACTGGTGTAAAGATCGATGGCGCTCTGGGGCCCACAAGATGTTCGAGGGCCCACACGCTAACTTTGTGGTGGCACCGAAAATACTGGAGCATTTTTCCTCTTTCTCTACAGACGGTGCAGCAGCGGCAGCACAGAGTTTAACGGCTCTTCTGACAAGTCGTTGACTTCAGTTACGCTGTCAATGTCGGCTGTTCTTCTGGTTCTGACTCCGTTTGCAGGACGGGGAGATTTACGGTGAATCGCTTTCTGGCGACGCAGCAACTGTCTACTTTGCATTTGTGCAGAGACAATCATGTCACTGTGCAGCTACAGAAACACACTTTAACTTACGGTAAAATAGATTCCCGAGTCTGTAACACAGTAGCGTTGAAGATACCACACGCTCAGGGACGCATTAAACGGAGGTCTGCGTGGTCTGACAGAAGCTTAACTCTGCGGCTCGCGCTCATCGTTTTAACAACATGTCTGACGGCATCTAACACATCCATCCCTTTCTTCAAACTTCTGTTTTCACTTGCTGTGAGAGCTGCGGTCTGCGGGCTGAACAGAGCTTCAGCACAGAACCAAAGAGGACTCACTCGGATCCACATAATGGTTTAAACCCCGATGGGTGTTGGCAAGAAGCGCTCCGATCCCCCCGAGTCAGAGCAGCGCTCGCACACAGAGGTTTCCTGACGATGTTAGCCTTGGAAGAAAGTTTAGAGAATATCAAACTAGTCCAAAATATCTGGAGTTAAAACACATTTAAATGTTTATGCAGAGATTCATTTCAACACTGGAGCAGCCAATAAAACTTGTTTGTTCAATTTCCTACTCAAGAAAAAAAGATGAAGTTTTCATCTGCACCACAGCATCGAGAAGCTTCAGCAACCAACAAACGTTTTATACTTCTGAATTTCAGGCGCTCCGCTGCCATCAGTGAGAATGTTTAGTCGCACTTGACAGATTTTTGTGCACCCAAAACACAGAAACAGAAGTAAAACACTTCAGAAAAAAAGGCCTTAAAATAGAAGAATTAAGTATTCAAACAGAAACGCAAAATACAGTCAGAACAAAGGAATGTCAGTGAGCAGCCACAGTGTGTGTGTGTGTGTGTGTGTGTGTGAGAGAGAGAGTGTGTGTGTGTGTGTGTGAGAGAGTGTGTGTGTGTGTTTGTTATGTGTGTGTATCAGTTTCAGCCTGCTGTCACACTGATCAAACTACAGACTGATAGCAGAGGCGCCGCAAAACCATCAGCGTGTTTGTCTAACAGCCACGGGGAGAAAAACTGCACACACACACACACACACACACACACACACACACACACACACACACACACACAGACAACACAGTGAAAACATATTGTGCATGCATTTATGTGAAATATAATGCAGAGGAATGCAGCGACAATCTGCAAGTGAGCACACGCAGACACACACACACACACACACACACCTGAGCGTCTGTTCGAGCTCAGCTCTCAGTTTTACGTTGTCTGTTTCAAATTACGCACAATTCCATACCATTTCTCCGTCAGCGCTTATTTCCCATAATCAGTGTTTGCCCCTCATTCACCTCAGCTATGTTAAATGTTTTTTATCAAAGTATTTTATCAAACTTCCTGCTGAGATACAGCGAGGTGGCAGGAACCCAGTGCAGTCAACAACCACATGACAAAGGAAACACTGGAAAAGGATTTTTATCAAACCCAGATAAAACACACACAGCCGGCGACGTGATAAACTTCCTGATAAGTGGAACAAGTTTTTCCATGTCTGCTGCTTTTTATTTTTGTTACTGCTTTTAGCATCAAGCGTACGATCCTCTCTGGTGCATCCCGCCCTGTTCGTCAGTGAGGTGAAGCTGGAGAAGCCAGATGTAACTGCTGGAATCTGAAGAGCGATAAACGAGGACTGAGGGTGGAGGTGGAGGAGGAGGGAGAGGAGGAGGAGGAGGAGGAGG
>CAEMYA010000643.1:165810-180098 GCA_903131615.1 Diplodus sargus
CCCCCTCGCTCTCTCCCCCTCCCTCCCCCTCGGTCTCCCTCCCTCCCGCCTTTTGTTTCTGTTGGACTCACACTGAGACGTTTGGTCTTAATTACATTAAACAAACTGAGGAACTGCGCTACTTTCAAGTGGCACACATCCTCAAATCTTCAGTTTCACATAGTTTCCCTCACTTCAGGGACCGACAGCGCGTCCTTCACACTGACAGTAACGCACCAAACGACCCGTGTTGGATTCTGCTTCATTCGTTGCTCGTATTCTGTGTTCGCGGTGCCAAAACACACACGCAGACGTAAAGTTACACCTCGTATTAGCTGTGGACGAGTTGCTGTGGAAACCCAGAGCAGAGAAAACACATTCGCTTCGCACTTTGAGAACAGCTGGAAGATTAAATTAAAAAGGAACATTCCACCCTAAAACAGAACGTACAAACACGTATATGACACGTGGAGGGAAAGAAGCGGACGACATCTTGTTTCAACCAAAGATTGACGAACATGTTTCCACTCACACCTCAGAGAGTGAAGCTCAGGAAACAACCGGAAGAGATGTGAAGCTTCAGCTGGAGATAATAGTGATCGAACTCTTAAAAATAACAGACATATAACTTCAGTTTTAGGGTGGACTTAACCGTGACTCACTGCTCAGTCCTTGAGCAGAGAGGCCCGCTGACTGACAGATGGCATCCAGCGCGGAGAATCCAAGTTAAAGCGAGCGGAGGGTATTTAAGACCCATTAGGGGTCTCGGAGAGCTCGGCTTGGCATGTAATCAGTAGATGGAAGCCATACTCGCTCACTTACTCTCACACACACACAAGCACACACACACACACACACACACACACACACACACATCAATGCACATACACAAGTGTAAACGGAGCATGAAGGCAAACAGAAGGGGGAAGAATGAGGAGCTGAAAGACTCTGCAGAGGAAAGACATCTTCTATCTGCCGGAGGAGGAGGAGGAAGACGAGAAGGAGGAGGAGGAGGAAGACGAGGAGGAGGAGGAGGAGGGAGAGGAAGACGAGGAAGACGAGGAGGAGGAGGAGGAGAAACTGATGACAAGAACCGACAAACTGAGAGAAAGTGACCCGGTGTGAGAGGAAAGAAGGAGTTCTAGTGTAGAAACCTGAAGGTTGAAGGTCTGAAATGTCAAAGGTATCGAAGTTTCTACCCTGAATATCTGAAATGGATCAATACTTTGCAGCTACAGTTCTCCAGGACCGGCCCAGCTGTGGTGCCGACACAGTCTCACCTCCTTCAGATGGTTCACAGATCATAAACATGTTATATTTATCTTTTCTTAAAAATATATCACATGTACGCGTCGTGTTAATGTTTCCCCGTAGTTTTAAACAAGGTGTTGAATATCGACGATCAGGATTCCAGAATGTGACACCAGTCGTAATTTCTTTTACAACAATCTCTTTCTGCTAACATTTGCCTTCATTGACGTCCATAATATTGTGTCATTTCTCCATGTTTTGGATTTGACCTGCTTGCAGACTCACAGACTTTGTACACATCATGTTTTTTCTGAGCATCTTTTTTTCAATTGTTCCCAGTGAAGAGAGCGGCGGAAGCACGCAGCGGTTTTTGTGCGTCGACTTAAGAATCTCTAAAGTTTTCAGATCACTTGGGTCGTCGTTGCTCTTTTACAGGATCAACTGATCAAATATTAGTTTGGATAAGATGTCATCTGTCACGCTGGTAATCAGGACTAACGGAGGAGGAGCTGGTCCTCGCTGTCCGTCCATCCTGAGCTTCATCAAAGAAAGAGTGTTTTCATTGTTGTGCTTTCATCACACTGTGTTCAGTCAGTCCTCTGTTAGCATCGACTCATCAGGCGCATCCCAACGGACAAAGTGTTTCCTTTCTTTGCTCTCTTGAGGAAGTTTTAGTTTCCTCACCGCTCTTAATCCCGACAGTGTTTTGGATTCAGGCGTGACATCTCAACCTGTCAGGACACGGATTTCCCCCAAAAAACCTCCATAGTTTTATCTTTTTTTTGTCTTCTTCAGGCTCGTTGACGTCTTCAGACTAAAGCCAGGAAAAAAAACCCAACAAAACTAAACACAGCAGCTTTATTCTTCTCTCTCTCCGTGCCCTGTCCATCTTCTTTCCGTCTCTTTGCTGGAAGTGAAACGAGGCAGAACGAGAGGATGTGGGACAGACAGCCGTGAAATGGAGGCCAGGGCCCCTGAGGAGTGTGTGTGTGTGTGTGTGTGTGTGTGTGTGTGTGTGTGTGTGTGTGTGTGTGCATGGAAAAACAAGGTTACCTTCTCCTCTCCTGTCTCGTCTTGTGTGTAGAGATACAGCACATCGACTTTATCTCTTAATCTGCGCGTCCGTCTCGATTTGACTCGACAAACAAGGCGGCCGAACAGCTTTTGAAACTCGGCTGCCGTCTCTCTCCCCATCTGCAGCTACACAATCCCCCCACATGAGCAGAGAGACACACACCGGCATGTTTACATCTTCTCCTCTCCGCAGTGCCACCCTGATTTCCGGAGGAACAGCTTCGTCTACCTCGCTGTGAGGGCGGCATGTTGTCAGAACAGGACCGACGTGAACCGAGCGGATCTGATGCGCAGCAGCGTGACGAGACATCTCGCAACCTGCTCGTGTCTTTCTGCAACAAAGGAAGGATTTGTTGCGATGTGGTCCGATGTGTGCTTACTTTTACTTTTACTCAACATAACAAACTTTAATTTTGCGATTATGATACTTAAGTACATTTACTGGGTGACTTCATAATATAATATAATAAATAATATTCTGGTGAGACTTTCGGGGAGTTTGCTGCCTTCATTTCTCTTCTCGCTACGGAGCCCCAGATAAAAAAAATTAAATTGTGGCCACAATATAGCTGTAGGGTCAGTGTTAGGGCATGAAATACTCATTTATGGCCACGAAACAAGTATAATGTGCGTACGAAATACTTATTAATAAGATTAATATCATTCCTGGACAGCTGGGTAAGCAAATCCAGCGCACCCTCTCTAGAAACTGCAACAGCCAACGTGAGCGTCTTCTCTTATTCTACTATATTGCGGCCACAACTAAATTTTTCTTACCTCTCTGATGATCCATCCTGTGCTTTGTGTCAATAATAGCAACTCAACACTTTATGAAACGCACTCTGACCTCGAATTCTTTAGGTTTGTTGGAAACATTTGGGATGAGGTAAGAACACAACAACAAAAAATATATATCACAAAGTCTGAGTCACTTTTAGAAGTTGTGACGTGGATATAAACACTTGAATAACTGTATTAGGAAACCTTAAGTAGTCAGAAATAAGTGTTGGAGTATCTGCATTAACTTTCTTTTACTCAGGCAGCGAGAGAGAAGCGGAGCCAGGAACAGAACTGGATTCTGGGCCAATACAGGCAACAATATGGTTCAAATGTAGGGAGGCTAAACCACACGATGATTTCTGGGCTCCGCTTTTAAAAATAACATCTTTTTCATGTTCTGTAAATCACGATCGGGACCCCCCAAAACATCTCCTGTGAGGCCTCGAACCCTCAACCCAACACCAGCCGAGCGGTTCCTGCAAACCAGCGTGCTGCAGCGCCGCGTTCGCTCCGCGCATTCTTCTGCCGTTAGTAAGAAAAAGTGCTGCGAGTGTAACCTGAGCAGAACAATCCACCACACACACACACACACACACACACACACACACACACACAGGCACAGCTGCCCTGGTGTGTTTGCGAGTAGGTGGGTGAGGGTGTGTGTGAAACAAGAGAGTCATATGAGATTGTTTTTATGCACTGTGCAATCACACACACACACACACACACACACACACACACACACACACACACACACACACACACACACGTACATTTCTCTGAATGTGTGTATGACTCACACTAATGAGGCTGCAAACCTTGGCCACCTCTACATCCTCTCCAGACGAGGCACCAGATATCTCAATTAAAAATGAGGTAACCTGAGAGCAGGAACACAGAGGAGGCATCAGGACGGAGGAACTGAGGGATACGGAGACCAAGTCGGTCGGCAACCCGATCCGATGTGTTCGTTTTATTTGGCCGGAGGACAGCTGCAGTCTCACACATGCAACGCGGTTTAAACGGAGAGAGAATTGACCTAAAGGAGGCGATTTAAGATGCTCGGTGTGAAAATACACGTGAAAGACGGAAGTAACTTTTCTGAATGTGTCTCTGATGTCGGTCTGTATGAGCTGATTATACATTCTAGCTGAGTTCAGTTGAGTCGAGGGCCGCTGTCCGCTTCGAAAGATGGAAGTTCGTGAGCTGTTGGTGCTGAACGACACACAGAGATAGAACAAAAAATACCTGGAAGGAAACTTTTTTAATGAAATCCTCGAGAGATGAGAATCCAACACGCTGTTAGAAGAGTTGTTCTCCTTCAACATCCATCATCCTGGTGATCGTCAGGAGCACCAAAGACCATTAAACACTATATCCTAGATAAATTATGTGTAATTTGGAGCCTAATTTATGTTACTGAAGCATTTAACAACTTGTATAAATAATGAAGACTGAATTTTTAGTGTAGACCATCAAAAAAGTGGCTGAAACTAATATTCAAAGCAACAAAAATGTCCCCAAAATCAGCTCATCGACGTTAAACGACCCTTCAGTGTTCTTCTCTCAAGTCCTGTTTCATTTGTCGAATTTCATCTCATGCTTCCATTCTTCAGGTTTCCACAGTCACCGTGTATCTGCTGCTCTATGGACATAAATCACGTACCAACAGTGTTTATTGAAACATGTTTGAGTACATCTCTTTCTCTGCCCGTCTTTGTTCTGCCGATTACGTCCAGATGTCAGCTGCTACGGCCGAGCTGCTCAATCAGCACAAATCTAAACTCATGAACGGACCTGCGCGCAACACACACACACACACACACACACACACTCTCAGACGAAACGTGTGCTGATTAACATAAAAAACTGTATTCCGACGTTCGCTGAAAAACACACTCCAGCACACACACACAAGTCCAAACCAAACTTCCTTCCTTCCTTCTTACGCACGGCTTCCCAACTCCAGACACGCTCCCTTTGTCATCACATCTGGTTCGAACTATAAATTTTCTATCATTCTCTCTTCTGGGAAGAGAGAAACAATCTCAATCTCAGAGGAAGAGATTAAAAAAAGAGAGGCAGAGATCTTCTGGCAGTCGGCGTTTGAAGGACACCGACGGGTTTGTGGAGCAGAAACAAAAACTAAAAAAATCTTCCTCAGTTTCACTTTACTGGTGGTCCCATAAATCTGAGCACACCAACGCATACGTACACACACACATGCACCACTCCTCAGATAAACAAGCACACACACACACACACACACACACAGGCTGTTTACTCTGAAAACATTTGCCAACCTACACACAATGAAAGAACAAACACTCCAAAGAATCTTCTAATTTACCCGCCAACAAAAGCCTGCCATCACAAAAAAAAACAGTCTCTCCATCACTTCCAGCCAGCGGGGCGGCCGTGCAGTGGATGTTCTCCTGTAATCAAACGGTAAAACGTCCGGGAAAAGAAAAAAGGAAACTGTGAAAATATTGGTGCAAATTAAGTCGTGGTCGGAGGAAAAAGGAGCCGGCTGACTGAGGGAGGAGGAGGGACGAGGGCTGAGACTGAGCGCTAATAGGAAAAAGGTGTGAAAGATACTTTGGGTTAGAAATTGAGAGGGAAACACAATAAGACACAGGTGTGGGCTCATTACTGCGAGACGGAGCGGTCGGAGGATAATTACAGTGGGACCACACAGGAGATTAAACCGGAGAGGAGGAGGAGGAGGAGGAGGAGGAGGAGGAGGAGAGCACAGAAAACTGAACTTGAGTTTGAAAAAGTCCTGCATCCATCCCTCCGCTCCGTGCTTCAGACATCGCTCAGTATGCAGATTGTTCCAGCTATGAAAACACCGTCCTCCACGCTGACGGCGTCTCTAAGGAGGTGCTGTGACACGACTCCCGGCTCCGGTTACAGGACGGGTCGTCACTGAAGGTTAACCCGGTGGAGCACAAAGTGTCACCGAGCGCGTTATTGCACTTTTGTTGATATCCGCTCCGACAATTACCTGCACACACATGCAAATACTGCCAGCTAATGTTCAGAGCAGCAAGCCGCTACTGCAGTGGAATTAACATATTATTATTATTCCTTCTCTTAATGTCACAAAGATTTTCAAGATGTTCACTGAGGAGAAATACTGGGTGATAATTTTGTGTATTTCTGGCTCGTCATATTAGCAGTAATGTCATTTCTTCTTATTTAAGCCTTTAATTCAGGCTGATACAGACAATATCGTGGATACGCAGCTCGTGCAACAGTTTCTGTTACTCTGTAAATGTTCTAACAAACTTTATGGTTCTTGATCTCTGAGTTCTTCTATATTGACTTTTAAAGTTTATTCTCCATCTTAGAAACAGCAGTCGTCAATCTCAAATCTTTTTAGTAACCGTGTCGGTGCTTTCGATCGGACGTCTCCTCGACATTGACCAAAAAGTTGAGTATAAGAACGATGAACTTCTAAAAGATCTCAGAAAAAAATTATATTCAACAAACTTCACATGCAATACAGAGAATGTGTGATTACGATTAAACCTGCCAGAACATTTCACTACAACAGTGAACTGCACGATATTGTTGGAGGCTCATAAAAATATTTACTCAACAGTTCTGCCTTTAAATATAGTTTGTGTGCAGATCTGTGTGACATGACTGAAGGTATTTTCAGGACTTTTGTCAAAGAAGAAAGTTCACAAAGTTTCTCTCCTCTGTGGCCGCTGAAGCAAACTTAAATGACAAACTCCTGATTCGCTCGCGGGGGTTCGGCCGGTCGGTCCATTGTCTCTGAAGCATGTGAGTGTGTGCATACGTGAAACTGAATAAAAGGGACAGTGAATGAGAGCGAGCGAGTGAACGAAGGAGAGAGAGAGAGAGGCAGCAGCTGTCTGCCTGGATGACCTCAGCAGCAGCTGCTGCACCCTCCACCCTCCACCCTCCACCCTCCTCCACCCTCCACCACCCTGCTGCCCTCTGTGTGCCAGCTCCGCTTTGAAGTTCAGGTCAAGACCGATACAGCCGCGGATCACATACCGATAATCATTACTGGAGGTTCAGGGATATTACTCAAAGTTCATTTATCGGATATAAAAGGATAAAAAAATATTCCTTAATTAAAATCTAACTTTCACAGGAACTGAAAAGTGACAGTGAGTGTGTGTGTCAATAACATCTGTGGATATTTAAATATCGCTGCGACTGCAAGAAGAAACTGATAAACACATTTTATAACTTCTGTTTGTTAGTTTCTCTCACGTCACAAATCATTAACAAGACACTTATAAGACGCCAACCGCGCTAGAAAAATCCTGTCTGACCGTTAGCTTTGTTAAAAAGTTGAATTTGAATTCCAAAATTCATCAAAACTCGGTAAAATATTAAACTACAACCACTGAAACACAGACAGATATCGGCTGGTGGTATCTGTATCAGAGCGCTTCACTCCAGCCCGTCTTTGAAGTGCTGACGCGGGGCGGAGAGAGATGCTTCAGACAGATTCTGTGGATCGCTGGAACCTGACACACACACACACACACACACACACACACACACACACACACACACACACACACACACAGTCTGCCCTCCAGGTATTTTGTTTACATGGACAGATATTTCAGTCCCGCTATAGAAAGACACACACACCTTGATTTGAGTCTTCAGGCTACAGACAACACAGTTTGTACAACTGATAAAAACACATGAACACACACACACACACACACACACACACACACACACACACACACACACACACACACACACACAGACAACCGACTCAGCATTCTCGATACAAAATTGGAAAATCATTATGTAAAACAAACCAACACAGATCACGGCTCAACAATGAGTCTTTTATCTTCATCAAACCTGAGACACTGATTCCAAAACTACACTGACGCAACGTCGTACACACACGTACAGCCGGGGGGGAAACAAAAGCATGTTCTTTAACAATCTCAATTACAATCACACAGGAACACACAAGAGCAACAACTGCGGTCGCGCACACACACAGAGTCCTTCATTGTCTGACGGGTTGATTACTGTGTAACGACCCCGCCAAACTAACCAGGCTAATTATATCCTAGCAACTCACACAACAGAGTCGATGGACGCGACAGGAGATAAATAAAGGCTGTAAAACGATTTGTAATGAAAAAGAGACGATGTGACAGCAGACGAGATGCAAATCTAAGTCAGTGGGAGGAGCTGAGGAGGAACTTCTCTGCTCGCACTCACCGATGATGATGAGCGTGTAGTTGACGTTCACGCTGCCGAAGCCGTTGGTGGCCTTGCAGACGTAGGTCCCGGCGTCCTCGGTCTCCACCTCTTTGATACGCAGCGCGTGCTGCAGAACCCTGAACCGGGTCCAGCCGCTGTGGATGTTGCGGTTGTCTTTGGTCCACATGATGAGCGGCGGCGGGTCGCCCTCCACGGGGCACGGCAGCTTCATGGTGCGGCCCAGACGGACGCTCTGCCGGTGGGCCACTCGCTCCGACACCCTGGGCGGACCTTAACGTGGAGAGAGAGAGGAAAAGGAAATACTTTAAATCAGTGTGATATCTTCTGAAG
The DNA here is from genome assembly GCA_903131615.1 of Diplodus sargus. Classification (NCBI taxonomy): domain Eukaryota; kingdom Metazoa; phylum Chordata; class Actinopteri; order Spariformes; family Sparidae; genus Diplodus; species Diplodus sargus. Next base: position 174,466 of record CAEMYA010000643.1, read on the forward strand.
TTCTTTCACTCGACACCTTCAGACGTGTGAACAATCAGGCAACTGATCAAACTTCACACAAGCTTTTTAGTTTCCAACAGCAGCAAATCCATTTTCTTTTTCTCACTCAGTTGGAATGAAATCAGAGAAAAGTTGCTGCTGGTGTGCAAACAATTAAAATCTTTGCCTTAATAGGTCATTCTGACCCAGTCTGGCAGAGAATCAACGTCTTCCTTCTAAGGACTGTGAGCCATCGAAGCATCAGAAATAGAAATCCTCAGATGACCAGTATCTGAAAATATAAATATCAGAGTGAAATCTACAGCAATTAAGTGCAAATCACTCAACTGTGGAACTCGAGTCCAGTTCTGAGGAACCGTTCTCTGCTACTTATACATCCTTTCCTCTGTTTTCTTAGAAGAAGATATTGGACTTTCTACTCTGGTGTTGACGAGCGATTACCACAGAGTGACAACAGACACAGAGAGGCGGCTGCATCGAAGGAGATCATTTCAAAAAAGTTATTATTTTATCAGCAATCTGAAAAAAACGAAGGAAAAAAAACCCAAGAAGAAGAGCAACAACAAAAAAACACTCAGTGTTTGATCGCAGTAACCAGCCTGCATCCAGCTGAAGGTGACAAAGGATTTCTAATCAATTATTTGAACAAAGTAATGTTTTGATCTATGAAATGAAACAAAGAAAAGAGAGAGAATAAACTTCACAGAGCCTGAGATGACTTCTTCAACTATCGTGTCGTGTTTAAAACTCAAAAATGTTCATGTTACAATAATTTATGACAAAGAAAAACAGCAACTCTTTCATCCGGAGAAGCTGAATCCATTTTTATCACTTGAATAAATAGTGCGACAACATTTCTGTTCAGCTCTCAGGTTGTGATTGAGATATTAAATGTCCATCCTGACGTCTCACTGAGCGCTGGGTGTGTCCATCAGCAGATCTCTGCTCTGTGCAGACTGTGTGGTTTCAGTCTGAGAGGCTGCAGCCACACGGCGATCAGGCGCGTTGAGCGATGGAGGCATTTGAGAAGAAGGAGGCGTGTCAACAGGTTCAGCGCCGAGGTTAGGATGACCTCTCGTAACGCTCTCCTGACGCGCCTCCGTCTCCACGTCGGAGCCGCTCACAGCTTGTTTTTCAGCAAAGAAAAACACCATATATGGTGTTTAAGTATTTAACCTTTAAGAAGTTCACGCTGACATTTGAACGCAGACAACAATAGATTCCCGGGGAACGATCACAAAGCCGAGCTAATGTGAAGCGAGATGTCGTGTCGAGACTTAAAATCAGCCGTGACCTCGACCTCGCTCGGTAGCCGGTCTACTGTGAAACCGCACACTAGAAAAACAGAGGGAGGTGAAGAAGGAGCGAGCTGACTGACCGGTGGGAAGGATGGGAGGAAATTAGAGGAGTGATGGAGAGAACAAATAGGGGTGAGGAGGAGCTGGAGAAAGAGAGGAAGGAAATAAAGGGATGGAATTTAAGGGAGTAAAGTCTACGAGGAGAAATATGGCCGAAGTACAAAGAAACACAAACAGGAAGATGGAGAGATGGGGAGAAGGAGGAGTGAAGGAAGTTTACAAGGTTGAGTGCATCTCTGCTCTCATCACTCCTTCTGGGCTGAAACAATAGCCTCCAAATACAGCGCTGTAAAACACACGACAGCAAACAAAGACAACAAAAGGCGACTGTATGAAAACAGACTCCTGCAGGTCGCGTCCTGAGCTGGAAGACAGATGGAGGCTCATCAACGAGAACGCATACGCTGTGATAAAAGCTGAGAAACGCATGTAAACACCTCAAATGTAAATGTGTAACTGCCCCTTTTTGTCTGAAGCTTTCTTATCACAGGTAACTAACATTTACTCCGCCCATTCAGACCTGAACTCTTGTTTTCGTGTCAGCTTTTGATGGTTAGTGCAGAAGGAGGAGAGAGTGAAGTCTGGGGAAGAACAGCCAGTTCTAGTAGAAAATGGTAGAGTTAAAATCAACTGGAAGTAGATGCTGGAGGTACCAGATGGTCCACACACCTCTTTAGGAGTCGTGCTTAAGTTAGCGCAACCCGCCTCAGTCGAATCCACAAGGTTGCGTGTAATTCATCGGGGGGAGGCTGTCAGATGTGCGTGAGCGTGTTCACATGTTAACAAAATTCTGCTAACAGCGTGGGAGTAAAAAAGTTTCCATTCGAACTTTGGCTCCACGTCGCGTGCATTAATCTACATACCATGTCGTCTGCCTGCTGCTGGCGCTAATACTCAAAACCAACACGGCTCCATCAAGTACATTTCCACATGGACGGGACGAAATGGGTCAGACTGCTGACGCTGCCGTTAACAGACGAGCCGCTCGGCCTCCTGAACGCCTCGTCGGAGCTTCAGGGATCCTTCCAGATTGAGCTTCGTCAATCTTTATTCAGGTTATGACATTTTACTGCAGAGCTGCAACTAATAATTACCTGTATTTTGGTAAAATACTTGAGTAAGTTTTCTTCTTTCCCTGCAGATGTTTACAGATGTCGTTCTCTTTCTCCTCTGTTTTCGTCGCGACACGTCATTGGTCAGCAGTGACAACACATAAAACAATGCACTAATCTTGATTTGGTCCCTGTTTGTAGATGTAGGAGATGAATGTGGTGAAGTGCAGCTGCTTGTATAAAAGCAGCACAGTAACAGTAGTCTCTGAGTATTTGTTGTCGCGACGGGCTGTTGTTTCACCAGGAGAGCGGGAGGTGGACACAATGATGGATGGACGGAGGTGAAATGTGTGAAAAAGACATTAGTCACGCAGAGGTATTCACAGGAGCCTCTCTTCTTCTTCCTCCTCCTCCTCCTCCTCTTCCTCGCTCCGGGCCGGGGGAATGTGTCCGTCCAGCTGTATGGCTTTCTCATCAGGGGCCCGATAGCTTCCTCGCTTTCCAAACATCTACTTCTTTCTCTTTTCTCTTCTGTTGCTCTCTCTGTTGTCCCACTTTCACTCCACTCTCTCCGTGACTTGTGGCCCTTTAACGTTCCTGTTTTTTCTCCCTCCGTATTTATTTCTTCCTCTCTCCAGCAGATTGAAATCTCATTCCCCTGACCTCTCACCACTCCCCTGCTACCCCTCTCTCTCTCCTCCTTACCCTTAACCCCTTGCCTCCCCTCTCTCCCTCCTCCTGTCCTCTCTCTCTCCCTGTCAGCGCTCGTTTCCTCTCCCTCTCTTTATTTCCCTCTCTTGCTCCCCGCTCTCTCTTTTCTCTTTCATCACTCTCATTCACGCCGTCCTCTCCGTTCGATGCCACATCTCGCTCTTTTTCCCTCCCGTGTGTGATTTACTGGTCTCCTTCCCCCGTTTGTTCCCCAGAGGATCACAGGAGCAGGACCTCCACCTGAACCTCTCAACTCTCGACAGTTAACCTCTCCTACATCTCTCCCCGATGAAGGGAACACACACCAGCAGCCTCCTCCTCCTCCTCCTCCTCCTCCTCCTCCTCCTCGGCCCATGACCGAAGTGAAGTCTTTTTTAAATCTGTCTCCAGGGGTGAAACTGAAGCGAGCAAAAAAACTATTCTTCTCTTTCATGAGACACAAACTGTGTGTGTGTGCATCATTCTTTAACAAATACGTGCTGCTGAAAGGAAGAAAACTCCTGCAAATATTGTAGTTAAATTACGTTAACGACAGTCTGAGTGTCTTTGTGCGTCTGCAAAAAGAAAACTGAAGGTCTGTTTCGTCCATTTTGGGTCTTACGGTGCTCCCTCACCTGCAGCTGGCTCTGCACGACCATCTAAAGCACCCTGATGATTGTTTGTCCGACTCGACACGCTGTGCACAACCTAACCCTCCCTTTCCATCTTACACACAGGGAGTGTGTCGGTCGGTTACACAGTCGAGGTCGGACGCTCCCACAGAGCTGCACGTCCTCAGCGTGGACGGAGTCTGAAGGCCAAATAACTCAGAGCAGGAATCAGATCGCACAGTCTGTTCTCTGACCGGAACGGTACGACATTTCGGAATAAATCATATCAGTCTGTTCGATATGAAGCCGGAGCCAGAAGCCAGTTAGCTCGGCTTTGCAAAAAAAGATTTAGAACAGGAGGGGAAAACCAGGATACCAGGATCAGCGCCGGGCTCTGAAGCCAATCTGACTTAGTGTTGTAACTGCGTAGCTGCGAACACGACTGAATGAATCGTATCTAATCAGGCCGATAACATTTGGAAAGTCTCGAGGAGCTGCACGGTGCAGAGCGATCCACCGCGGCTGAACATGCAGAGAGCGAGCGTCGACGGTCGCGCCCACCGAGCAACTTGAAAATGTTCAAACTCAAAATCACCAAAAAAAAGGCCGTGAATAAAATCTGGGAGTCGGGAAAGGCTGAGTCATCGAATGCAATCGTGACTGAGCCTGAATTATCTTCTCGGAACTGTTTTCTTTCAATAAATCAACTGAAAAATGAGTCAGACTGAACCAAATAATCCTGAGTTATTCGGTAATTAGCATCACGGATGACGAGTTTATGACTCAGAGGATTAATTCAGCTCACACTTCATCGTCTCTCTCCGATCCCGCCTGTCAATTCTGTCACGTCCCACAGTTTCAGAATCTCTGGACCCGACTCGTGTAGCAGCGATCGGCTCATTCTAGCCTCAGCAGAACCGGTCCAGTGTGGCTCGGTTCTCTTAGATTCATCTCATCGATATCGCTCGACTGCAGCGGGACTTTTTTTTCTTGCTTTAACCTACAAACACAACTCGCAAAGCTTTCTGCATGTTCCCACGCTAACATTAGCAGATATATAACACAGTTGAGTGTTTTCTTTGGTTCTCTGCTCGACATACTTCTTTGAATTTTGAAAGATCGCTGCCAACTTCTATCTGAGCGCAGTGTTGTTTGTTCCAATCAGAGTCACAGATGCCTTTCACAGATGTTTCCACCAGTGAAAAAAGGTGACAAAGAACGATCTGCAGCAGAAACAAGAACACAACTGAGGTTTGCTGAAAGCAATTGTACCATCTGAATACTCTGACATTTGTCTACGTGCTGAAAAATTACCTGCTTTTTAGTATATTTTTTTTGTGTTGCATATTCTGGCGCCGTGTGACAGACGGGATTACTCTCTCCGCTCTGGATGGAGAGCCGGGTTTTAGTGCCCTCGACGTTCCACCGGTCTTAAGAGTCAGATGGGTCTGCAGAGTCCAACACAACGTTGTTGTTGGCAGAGAAGCGAGACTGCAGCGAGAGGGGAGAGCCGAGGAATGCTTTTGATGGAGTGCACTTAACAGCAGGACTCAGCGCTGATGTACTGCGCAAGGTAGAGGTGTGTGTGTGTGTGTGTGTGTGTGTGTGCGTGTGTGTGTGCATGCTGAGCTATGGGTCCACGAGAGGTCATCATTATTATCGGATCAGATATAAAAGCAACATTTACCTCTTTCTTTCTCTCCTGTAATTTTAACTAAGCTCACAGTTTATCCTTTCGCAATCAGCTTCATTGAGAGTGTGTGTGTGTGTGTGTGTGTGTGTGTGTGTGTGTGTGTGCTCTGCTCAAATTACCTCCGTTACCCGTAAGTCTGTTGTTTACGCAGTGCTTTTCAGTCAAACCCTGTAAATCTCCCCTCACTGTTATGTTTCTGTATCTGAATTTTTCCTTATAAGCACGAATC
>CAEMYA010000643.1:184022-199700 GCA_903131615.1 Diplodus sargus
GTGTGTGTGTGTGTGTGTGTGTGTGAGAGAGAGAGAGAGAGTGTGTGTGAGAGAGAGAGAGTGTGTGTGTGTGTGTGAGAGAGAGAGTGTGTGTGTGTGGAGCAAACCGGTGTCCTCGACCTGACTTTTATCAGCATTTTGGAGGCAGACACTGTTACTCATTAACAGCAGTGATAACACACACCCACACACACAAACGCACACACACACAAACGCGCACACACACACACACACACACACACACACACACACACACACACACACACACACACACACACACACACACACACACACACACACACACACAGTACCACCACCTGCTATAGTCCACTTTAGTGATAAAGAGGTGAATATTTGTTGTAAAGGAGACTTTCATATTGACATAACACACATAAAGAAGGAGACGGAGTAATATGGAGACACACACACACACACACACACACATACACACACACACACACACACACACACACACACACACACACAGGTATTGTAAACATCTCAGCAGGTGGATCTGGCTGGTTAAATAACAGATTAGATATAAAAAGGGTCGTATTTAAGTAGGTGACCCTGGAAAGCCACAACAACAGACTGTGGCTGCAACTAATGATCATTTCATTATCGGCAATCTGCAGATTACATTCACAATCAATCGACTGATTATTTAATCTATAAAAAGTGAAAAAAATTAGAGTTGGTTTGAGGTCATTTATTAGAGTGGTGAACATTTTACTTTATCTCAACGTGAAGTTCAGATCGGCCTCATTTCTAACTGTTGTTTATAGACAGATTTCTGTAATTTGGTGTCTGAAAAACGTTTAATTTTCAACACTTTGGCCCAGTTTTAACACAGACATCTGGACATCTTCTGACCCGTAACTCACCAAATCAAGACGTACTGAGTCACCATCTGAATAATCGCTGCTTCTGTCTCACCTCCGCTCTGATTTCTGCTCCTTCTGACTCTGTTTTCCTTCGTTCATGACGTAGAAACTGAGGTTTAACTCGTCCATTCCGCATATTACACCTCTGCTAACAGTGTCAGGCTCATTTATGTCTCAGCACATTTCAAAACTGGGCTAACAAAGAGCTTCACAGGTAGAAAAAAATATGATAAGTACCTTAAAAACTGAAATAATTAAAACACAAGCAAAGTGAATGAAGACCTTGATTCTAAAACAACAAAACAGAAATTTCTTCATTCTGCATTTCCTCCACCTGTGTGTTTTCTGGTTCACTGGGTGGGGAGTCAGACATTCCAAGCATGCACATAAAACACACACACACACACACACACACACACACACACACACACACACACACACACACACACACACACACACACACACACACACACTCGTGCCCCCCTCCCACATTCCACACCAATCCTCAGCCGTGACTAAGTCCATTTGTTCAGCTCAGGTCACTGTCTCATCTCAGCCTGCCGTGTGTGTGTGAGAGAGATGGGATTAGGTGTGTGTGTGTGTGTGTGTGTGTGTGTGTGTGTGTGTGTGTGCTCTCAACCTGTATCTCAATTATTCTGATCAAAGGCTGACTGACATCTAAATGTCTCCTAAAGTCTTGAAAGGAGTGAAAACTGAAGAATAACAAACGTAAACAGATGAGATCAAACCTGCAGACCTGCAAACAACATGGAGTCGGTTTCTTTTGTTGTCACCTGACAGAAAGTTCAGGTAGGTGAGTGTGAAGCCCAGCTGAGGAAATTTAACCATAACTCTTTAGATAAATCTTTTTATGGCACAGACAGAATAGTTAAATGTAAGAAACGTGTGTTTTTGCTTTAATATTTAGCAATTAGGATCGACACTTTTGCAAGGTTTTATATTTTACATGCTCGTTTTTCACTTCACCTTTAGCAGAAAGCAGAAAATCTGTTGGGACGTTCGTTAGCACTTTCAGACTAAATGCTGCATTATGCTGAAAGTAAAGCAGCTGTCATGGAGCGGTACAGGACCTGATGATCACTCAGTTGTGGGTAACGGTGCCTGATTTTCAGCCGCTTGAGAGAGCAGCAAAAAAAAAATATGTTCCCACTTTTGCAATTTTCTTGGATTTGTTGACGTTGGAGAAGCTACAGAACTTATTCTAAGTGCCTCATTTCAACACGCTTTGTCGAACAATGCCCAGTTCAGAATAGAAAAGAAAATAAAGTGGCTGTGATTCACCGACGAAGAAGAATATCCACTTGTACAAAAAGTCCCTTTGTAAGAGTTGAGTGTGTGTCCCGGTGCTGGAGCGGTGCAGTGACTCACGGGCTGAGCCTGAACAGAGCCTGAACCGTGTTGATTGATACGAGACACTCACCGTCAAACACACACACACACACAGACACACACATGCAACAGGCAATTCCACCTGAATTCAATCAGTCATCGTGTCACTTGTAGCTGTCAGTGTGGACTAATCTCTCCGTCTGCCTCTCTCGTGTTTTCTCCATGTCTTGTTCTTGTCTCTGTAAAGACGTGTGTGTCATAATTACAGGGGAGAACACGCAGAACCACCGATTCTATCACGCTCCTCTCCAGGCTGCCGATGTCGAGCCAGTAAAACTTGAGCGGCGACGTAAAAATGAATTAACAGAAGAAGTAGAAATTCAGCACATGGCTGTTTGAAATGACTTCGTGCTCAGGTGATCAAATCACACGACGTCATCAAACTCTATGTGCCGATAGAGTTCTAATTATCCCGCCTGAACGGGTGAGAACAAACCTATCAGGAGATTAAGGGAGACGTTGAACAGGAACAGTGTGTTCACGCCCACACAGTCCTGAGCTCAGGTCTGATCAGGGGGATTAAGTGAAAACACCTGTGCAGGTGAGCTCTGGATGTGCAGGGACAAGTGAGAGTGCTCGTTAAGCTGAGCGGAACCTTTTCAGGCCCGTCTACGCTCCCTCCCCTCACCGCGTTCTTCATGTTAGCGTGGATGTTAAGTGATACGACCACTAGAGGGCGCCGCTCAGAGTCCGACTGGTCTCGAACCGACCGCCACTTTTTCCTTCACCATCATCCAACTCGTTTCATTCCCGTCACGTCTCCTCCCAGATGTTCTGTAGGAAATGTTTGTCTCTTCATACGTCACAGATGTATGCTGGTGCTGTTCTCTCGGTCCAAATCTGTAAGTTTTAAGTTCTGACAAAAAGTATCTGCAGAGATCCATACGCAAATCTAACATTGAGCATAAATGAGCCTTTAAAAGTGTTTCATTGGTGTTTTATTACATGTTACCATGTTTTCCATCCTGATATGATTCTGTTACGTGAGTACTGATCCGATACGGTGCATTAAACAACATATATGTTACTCATTGCTTTAAGAAGTTTATACTGCTAACTCCGTACGGATGTGCTTCAATAGATTTGGTGTGCAGGTGTACGAACGCTGCGTGGAAGTAGCAAAAATCCAGTTACTAATAAATAAATCACAATCATTTTTCTATTCTAAAATCTAAAATAAAATACTGAGTGACCTTTAGCTACAATCTGCACAATAACTGGTAACTGTGGGCATAAAAAAACATGTTGGGTGGAATAAGAAGTTGTTTCTGTCTTTTAAACTGAAGGATCATGTATTCCTCTACGGGTTGAGACGGTTCCCAGACAAATAAACCACAGAACCCGGTCGACTCTCTGAAAAATGCAATGTCACAAAACTAAAAACATGCCCTTTACCGTCAACATGCAGACAGTAAACCGACCTTTAAATCTTATTTTTAACTCATTAAATACATCAGTGTAAAGCTCCACCACGCCTGCTGATGTGGGAGCTTTCCGCTCCACCACCTTCTCCAGCTCGCTGCCTCCTCTAAAGCTCTGACAACACAACAGTTAAATCCCAGAAAGCGGCCCGTAAGTACCTTTGTTAATTACGTGTAGAAGAATAGGCCCGTTGTGTCCCTGTGTGATAACGGTGCCAGCACAACAGAGGGATTACCTCGGGGATAATACGTGTGCTGAGTTGACCGGTGCGATGGAGGTCCGTGTAGTGGGAAATAATTAACACAGCTAACCGGTCCGCGGGCCTTTCAGCCAGACGTCAGCGCCGTGCGGCTGCTGGCAGGGGATTAACGTCCCGGGCTGATTCAGTGTCGCTGTTACCAACTTCTGGAGATACTCTGTTTCTTTTCTTTCTTTTTCTTTTTACAGATTGTGTCAATGTTTTGCTGGTTGCTTTGGGGAAAAAATGCAAGAAATCCCCGTCATGCCATTCTCTGCAGCTTCACAAATTATTAACAATAATCAACACGGGACGAGCTGTCTACTTTGGCTGCACGCGAAGAGTCCAGAAATACTTTGTTCCACATTGTGTCGTAACACACTCAGCCCAAGGTCATGAACTCCTGGCTTTTTTGTCTGAGTTCTAGCTCCACATAGCTCAATGTCACATTTTTGTGGCGAGTCACAATTTGATTAAAATAACCAAAACTCACTCAAATGTGCTTTAAAAAGGCTTCACAATCTGTAAAGTATACAAACTCTCTGTCCTCAGACTCTTGATTCAGATACGTAACTCCTGAAATACATCTTTGAAAAGAAGAGGCATGAAAAGGACGAAGGGTCCATCATCCAGAAAGGACAGACAGACAACAAAGCCTAATATTTGACCATTTTAAAGCCAAGTTATTTAGATTTAAGTTTCAGATCTGCGCTGTAAATCAAAGTGCAGAAGCTTTGGATACGTATGTTGTATCAAAACTATCTTACCTACAAGTTTGTAAATCAGAAGTTTAACTCAGATTTAACAAGTTTAAGGTCGAGCGAAAACTAAATCCATAAATTAGACGGACTGGTAAATCTTCAGGTGGCAGAATCGCCTCAGAAACTCCACCAGTCCTGCCACATCTCCAGGGACTTTGCTCTGATAATAAGTGGGAATAGTTTCATCTGGAATAACTCAGCTCACATAGAAGCAGCTACTGCTGTCGCTTAAAGAGATAAAGTTGACATAGTTAGTTAGATATACTGGATATTTTAACTTGTTTCATATTAATATTCAGCATTTTTAAGAGAAAAATTTAAAATTGTGTCGACACAACCAGAGTTTGGCTGGTTGCTACGTCACATAAACCAAAAAAACCGTATGCAGTGTGATGAAGTACGCAGAGTTTGAACTATTTCTTGTGTGCACAAACACGTCGAATGCTTTGCAGGAGAGGCTGTCGCGCTCTGTGACGTCCGGCTTCTCGCTCCACGTTATTCGTTTTGATGTTCAGGACAAAACTTTAAGCTTCTGATGTGGTCGAGCAACACGTCAGAGGAAACTAGTTAGTTTACAGCAAAAAACACGATCGTGTGCTTCAACAACCGCTGGTCTCAAAAACAAACACGGACGTAAACATTGGACGCTTTGACTTCTGCTCCTGAGATGATAAAGCGCTCTGCTGGGCCTCTCAGCCGCAGTCACAGTGTATATGCCCCCTCTGGAGTCCCCTTCTCTCTGAACCCACCCCCACATCTCTCACACTCCTCTCACATTCCCTCTGCAGTATGGATTCCACATCGACAGCTGGCACTGCGGAAAAAAAGACGAGTGTCCCCCCTCATGTGCGGCGGTTTTCAGCTTTGTGACATGTTTTTTTTTCTTCAGTTTTTTGGTCTTGGGTTGGAACTCACGCCACAACAATCGCAAACCACCCAAGAACTGTTTCTACTGACATTTGTGGTCCGTGAATAAGATTTCCTGCAGCTGCGACAGAACAAGAAAACAACATAATGAGCCTGCTGATCCATGAGAAGCCGATTTTTCTGCTATACCCAGATATGAATATCTGATCTGTGTCTGTGAGTCTGCAGTAACAAACACTGTGCACGATTTAATTGACACGGCCGAGAGCTCGACAGAACAATATGTGAAGGCTCGAGGCTACAACAGCTTACAAAAACTATTTCCCAAAGCCGCCGGCCTTAACATCCTGCCCCTGATCAGCCTCCTTTTCCTGGGGTCAAAGGTCGTCTGTACGCCTCATAAACAACCAGCAGGGAGGGAGTGTGTCCGACCGTCCATAACATGTCAATCACAGCTGAGTCTGAGGTCGCAACGGAGGTATTTTTGGTTGGAGGGTGGACTTGTGTTTCTGTCCTTCTGTCTACCACACACACACACACACACACACACACACACACACACACACACACACACACACACACACACACACAGCTGCCCTGAGCGTTGCATAGCCAATCTGACAGGCTGAAGCCGAAAGAAAACAAGGGTCTGTGTCTCCCGTCCCAGCGATCACCTTTCAACGTCTCATTTGTAACGCCATCAGGAATAACAGCTGGAGACTGTGTGTGTGTGTGTGTGTGTGTGTGTGTGTGTGTGTGTGTGTGTGTGTGTGTGTGTGTAGGTGGTGGTGCTGGGGGGGTTTACAGGGGTTGGAAAGGAGTTCTGACTGAAGGGTAGACAAGAGAGAGAGAGAAACCAGCAGACAAAGAAAGTGGCAGAGGAATTAAAAAGTCAGAGAACGAGATAGAAAGTGACGGAGAGCGCGGGAGGATCAGAGGGAGGACGAGGCCGACGCAGAGCGCAGACAATCACATGAGTGACACTCCAGCAGACCTCCCCGTGGAGGGATTTTACTGCTTTGTTTCACCTCTGAAAGAAAATAGTTCCTGACAGCAACCACTGGCTGCAGTTTCTATTGATTACGCAGATTGTCCCAGACTTTACTTTGGCCGGCCGCCGAGGTTTGAGACATTTGAGCATTTTATATAAAGTTGTTTTTTTGTATCCGTCAGAGAGAACAACAACCGTCGATCAACCTGTATTCTTACTGTTACTCACACAGAGACTCTCCCAGAATCGTGGGTGATAAAATCCCAAACGTGAGGTCTGTGTTTTTTTGGCGACTGCTGACAAACAAAGCAGGTAAAAATGCTGAGAGAGAGAAAACAGAAACTGGCGAGGGAAGCCGGAGTGTGTGCATCGACGTGGACGTTAACGCAACAATACAAAGACAACTTCTCAATTCTGAAGAATTTACACGACAGCTGATCTTTGAGTCTCTCAGGTCGTCAGAATACCGACCGAACACTTCGTACCCAAAGTTCACTTTCAAATCTGAACTTATTTGGCATCAGTTTGGACGGAAAAACACAATAATTCAGAGAAAAAACAAGTCCTTATCTCCACATTCATTATCCTGAATGTCCTATTTAATGTTTCGGTCATCACGTCTCTGACACGTTTGTCAATGAGGTTATTGAGCTGAGACAGATTGAGAGACAGAGAGCAGATAAAGGAGTGAAAGCAGAGTGAGTGTTGTCCTGTGGGGCTCCTGGTGTGTTATTACAGTCTCCTCTGGTGCTGGCATGTGTTTTCTCTGACCCTACCTCACACACACACACACACACACACACACACTCCCTGACCTCCCTCCCCGATCCACTGGCTGACCTTTGACCCGCAGTGCTGTAGCGTTGACCAAACATACCCCAACCCCGCCGAGACCACAATGCAGCACTGTGGCGCCACGACCGACACAATACTGCATTATGTAGACGAGCGAGATGGAGACGCTGGGGACGACAGAGAGAGAAACAACAGAGAGAGACGGAAACTTCAAAATATGCGAAGATGTCTACAAACACAACGGCAGCGCCAGATGTCCGATCTGAGCGTAATCCAACGTGACTCTGTGCACGAAACGCTGAAGCTGCAACGGTGAGATTAACTGTTAACTCAGGAGCCAAAACTTTGAATAATCATTTAATTGTTTCGGCTTCTTAAATGTGAGGATTTTCTTTTCTTTTCGTTGTCATTTATAATGGTAAAATAAACAGTCTTTGGGTTTTTGGACTGTTGGTTTGGCAGAAGAAGTTCGACATGAGGGATTTTTCTGACCCCTGGAAAAGGAAAAATCCATGTCATTGTTCTGCAGCATTTCTGTCTCCACAAAACCTTCTTTGACTATCTAATCTTCTCCTGTTGCCTCCTCCTGCTCCTCCTCCTCCACAAACACACAGCACGTCTTCACATGACCACGACAAAACCATCAACCCCCACAGAGAGCGACCAGAGAGCGACCAGACAGCCCCATTACTGCCCCGCCATTAGCAAAGTCAAAGCAAACATTGACTTTATCTAAATGTGGGCTAATAGCCTTTAACATTAACAGGCCTTGTAAAACTCTGGGAAGGAGAACATGGGACGCTAAAGAGGAGCGTGAGGGGGAGAGACGCTGCTCCTGAACGTCAGTTCCTGTTCATGTCAGGTTTTATAATTATTACCAACAAAAATATGAGCTGAAGATCCCACAGAGGAATCTTACTCCAGACTTTCCTTAAAGTTTATCTCTGAGTACACAAATGTTTATTCTACTCTCCTGAAATCAAACTACAGGAACAAAACTAATGGATGAGTCCGTCTGACTTTTGATTGTTTCCTGGCAGCTCAGCAACATTTGGCCGGGACATTAAGGGTTTAACAAGAGGAACTGAACGAGTCATTTGCGCCCTTTGAAGCTCCCCTTTGTCTGTTAATCACCGTGTAATTAACAAACACACGCCACTCAAATCAGATTCCCTCCGTTAGCATCTGCAGGCAGAAACAAAATGCTAATGTTATCTCTAACGCTGGAGAAAACACACTCTTCTTTAACATTAATAATCTGCGGACAGCGATGAAGGTTTCAACCATCTGCGGCCGGTCCGGAGATTAAGCTCCGCCCCCCCCGCGAACCGCAGCGGCTGGCGGGCAGATGCCCGCTCACCAGCACCGGGCCGTATAACGGTTGTCAGCATGTCAAATGGTATTTACGACGGTTAACTGTGAGTTAGGACGCGCCGCATGCTTAAAAAACAGGAGCAGGGGTGGAGGAGATTTACTGATGTGAGACTATGAGTGTGTCTGTTTACAATGAGGGCAAAGTTGTGTGTTTGAAGCATCTGCCTGTGGTATGCAGCTGTTTACACTGAGATGCTCTCCTCCTCCTCCTCCTCCTCCTCCTCCTCCACCTCCTCCTCCATTCTTCTCTTGGAGCAACAGGCAGACGACGGACAGAATGTGTTTCATCACGAAATGTAATAACGTAGTTAATCAGTGCTCACTTTGGTCGGTGTGTGGGAACATAAACAGCAGTGAGTGAGGTTTAAATATTAAACTGAGTTGATTCATCAAACATTAACCGCTTTTATTTATCGGTCATCTATGACTTTCTGTCAGGTGGCAGCACGGCAACCAGGAGAAAACTCATAAAACTACATATTCAGTGAAAATACCTGTTGTTCTTAGTTTCGATTTGAACTTCAGTGGAAACTTTGTGGAAGATTTGTTCTCAGGACTGCAGACTGAATCTCTTCGGGGGGTTTGGAGGACGTTTGGGAAGCTCGGGTGGATATTTTTTAGGACTTTCTGATACTTTATAGATCAATTAATCGAGGAGGTCAGTGGCAGATTGAAGGGCTCCTGTGGAAGCTGGTCGTTTCCTTCTCTAAACCAACGCTAGCTGCTATCTCTGTTCTGTGCATGAAGTCACATCCTTCAGAGAAATCCAGCAGCGTTAAACTTTTCATTTGTCACATAAATTGCTGCACGGAGCGTCTTTAATCCAGAATCAATATTATCATTCTTTGCTGCTCTAAATCACACGATGTCCGCCTGAATTTATTACAAATATGCACAAACACAAGGTTTTAGACGAGTCATCTTCATGTTGTCTCTTACTTTCTTACTGAATCCATCGCTTGCATCTCTCTCTCTCCTCCTCCTCCTCCTCCTCCTCCTGCAGTCCTTTATTTCTAACCCCACTTCACTCCTACGTATCACTGTTAGTGTTAGCATGCTAATTACATTCCTCAGTAATGAGTGAGTGGGACAGGAGTTTGTGAAGAGATTGCAGACTGTCTGTGTGTGCTTACACGTGTTAAGTCATATTTATGGGCGGCGTCTTCAACTTGTATACATTCTCAGCATCTGTGTATGCGGCTGTTTACAGTCGGCGCTGTCTGTCTGCAGTCGTCTGCTCTCTGTTGACACATGTGAGTCTCTCTCTGGCAGCTTCAACACGATGAAGATGCTTTTTTTTTTTTAATAAACTTGGTCCAGCAGCGGATGAACCCGTCTCTTTTTTCCTCTCCCTCGCTCTGGATGATGGGTGGTCGGCAGAATCACACGGAAAACATTTAATTGTTTAGGCAGAACTGTGCGTTACTAAAACAACGCACACAAACGCACATCCATCATCTTCTGCACTGAATCTGCTTCAACGAACCGAGCTCGAGGCAGAGAAACCCCGACGGAGAGGTCAACTCAACATCACAGGTGTAAGAAAACCTCAAACTTATTAATATCATCATCACCCTCTCAGTCCTGCTCCAGCTGTTTGACCGTCCAACAGCTGACTTACATAAACACCATCTGACACACACGTGGCACTACACATCACATGCACAATTAATCTGTGCGTGTGTGTATGCTGAGGCATGAAAAGCACATGAACCAATAAACAAACACTCAACACAAGTTTTTCCATTGAAGACAAAGTCTGAAAGGTCCGGCTGCGCACTTTTTCTCGTTTTGCTATCGGAGTGGAAAAGAATGATGTTCTGGCTCGTGTGTGCACGTCTTGGGCCGCCAGGAGGGAACATGGAAAGAGGTGAGCCCCGGTATTAGAACGGCTAAAGACAAAAGGTAACAGCTGCTAGCTTGTTTATGTTTGTGTCATTAGTGCTTGGTTATGGGACGAACCAAAACAGTCCGGCAAGCCTTCAACTAATCTACCTTTGGAGAGCATCTTGTCCTTGGCAAGAGACACACGCTGAGCAGAGACTCCAGGAAGTCACCTCTTGTTTCCAGTCCGAGCTAAGCTAACTGCCTCCAAGTCAAAAGTCAAACTCCTCTGTTAGCACTCTACAGATCGTTGAAGGACGGATCTTTTTCTTTCCATCGTTCACATCTGAACCGAACTGTCTGCAGCTGCAGGTGTCCCGGCCTGCCCCGGGCCGAACTCCAGTCTTTGACCCCTGCGTTCAAGCTCCATGTTGTTCAGCTAACAGAGGAGAACGCTAATCTATCAGCTGCTCAGTCTCATGCTCAGCCACACACACACACACACACACACACACACACCCAGACACTGGTTCCAACAGCGTGGTTGTGTAAGCCTCTGGATTGCAGTTTATGCGACTCTACCGCGCTGCAATAAGGGCACAAACGTTGCATCTTTATCTCTTTCTGTTCGTCTCTCTCGGCTGTCTTTTCCTTTCTTTTTAATCTGCATCTCCATCTCCTCATCTCCAGGTCATTTAAACTTTCTGGTTACGTGTTCCGTTTACCACTAAAAGGAATCATCTTGTTCCCTTCTTTTCAATTCCGGCCTGTGTTTCCATCCAGCACTCATTTCTTCACTACAATAAGTCGTACTGTACGTCGCAGGAAGCGTCGCGCAGTTATAAAGGTGCCGTTCGACACGACTTCCTGAATATATTTACACAATAGCTCCCTTACATTTACTGTAACTGAACCTTCTGTGTAACGGGGGACTGCCCGAACAGACGAGGACACAATAGAGTTAATGTTTCAATTTCAAATGTCACGATGTGTTCGAGGATGTGCTGCGCTTCACTTGTATTGTTCATTGTTGACGCAGTTGCTCGGAGTAACGCACCTCTGGCATGCATATTTCTCTGGGATATCTCAGAAGTCACCGAGCAGCTAATAAAAAATCCTTCTCTGCGTCATTTCTCCGCGTGCAGCGGACAGAGAGGAAGCCTTTCTGTGACCACCTCTAATAAAGTGTTTATTAGAATTTTATGTCTAAAGACTTGACATTGTGATCACGAGCTGGACTCACTTTTTCAGTATTGATATATACAAAATCAGGACGCTTCTGGGGGTGAAGTGTGACGTCATCGGTGACCCGCTTGACCCGAATCCTGCTGAAGGCCTCTGACAGTCGTGAAGCTTCAAGAACAACGTCTTCTTCAGCTAGATACTCTTGCTACTCTGCACAGTTACGCAGCTGAGTGGCATTTTTCTGTCCATGTTTCAGATAATTCTTCTGTTTTTATTAAAAACGTAACACCACATGTGTGCAGGGAACGTTTTACAGGCGGAGAGACAACAAGCTGCTCCTCAGTTCAAAACCACAAATTCAGTATAACATGGTATGAACCTCAGACCACAGGACTGAAAGAAAAACCAGCATCGCTCTCATCACACAGAGACGTCTTTCAGCTGCCTCTTCATACTCGGTTACACTCACAATCACAGAACAAATCACAGAAACAACAATAATTACGTTGCCTTAAAAGACGTGTGTGAGTTCGGCACAGCCTGACCTCTGCCGTGCTGATACTCTAACCGGGACAGAACATCTGTCTGGGAACTCGAGTCGAGTCTCATCACAAGATAAGTTAGAAGTTCAGCGTCTAATTGGTTCATAATGACATTTTGTCTCCTCTGTCTGTCCTCTTCGTGCCCTCTCGCTCTCACACCCCTCCTGTAATCTGCTTCCTTCCCTTGTCTACTTTTCCCTCCTTCTCTCTTTTCTTTTCTCTCCCGTCTCTCTCCACCTTCACCCCTCCGTCTGCCTCTCTCTGCAGCCGGCTGCCCTGGTCTCATTGACAGACTGCAGGCGGTGAGGGGGAGGAGATGCTGTGGCATTGCACAGCAAACATCCCTAATAGGCTAATCTAATCTCATCTCTTTGCGGTCTATGGCCCTGTGTTTACTTTCGGCCCTGCGTCTGCACGCTGGCTCTGCCTCGCTTCGCTGAATGCAGCTTTGTTCCCGCTGGAAACTCATCATCGGTGTGATCTCTGCAACGGGCGCCAAGCCCGCGACCGTCTGCCCGTAAAGCCTGCAGGCTGGGGGTCGCTCTGCTCCGCGTGCAGCCGCCCTCCGCTATTGTTGTTTGTTTTTATTATATTTAGTCTCACGGAGAGAAACGCGGCGGCGTGCTGAGTGCTGAGCGTGCTGCTCTGTTTCTGACCCTGACCACAAACCTCCCGGTGGTGTCGCTCAAATTAGATTTTAAAGTTGAAATGCTAAATTTAAACGCAACAGTCAACAAGGTAGCATCTTTCCAAAATATCCGAGTGGGAAACCGAACTAATGCAAACACCGTACAAAGACCTGATGGCGGCTGAATGACCAGTCAAAGTCAAAATGTTCCTCCATTTTCTGACGAGAAAAGCATTGATTTAGCAGAGCTTAGTGTCTAAATCAGACTGGATGTATAAACCTGAATGACCCAGTGAATGAAAACACATGAGCATGTGATAGAAACGTGAAAAAAAGATGAAGTAGGAGGCAGTGAGAGGTGAGTAACATCACAACAGACGACTTCTGCCTTGAATCCACCAGGCTCGACCGGTGTTTCCCACACATAGACTTTACAGGTATACTGACAGCTGTCAAAGTATATTTTGCAGCACAATTTTTGATTTTTGCTGCCATTCATGAACGATTAACGTTGGCAGCCGATTAAACCTCCTCGGCACTTTATTTTAAGGCTGATTATTTTAAGCCGCTGTTATTATCTTATTAAGCATGAAGCAAAGTTATGTGAAAATGTAATTACGGATTTAAATTTTGCGTCCCAAATCTCTCTTAATGCACAAAAGAGGCTCAGATTATTATGTTTCGTAACATCTACGTTAGGGTGACAGTAAGTCGCCCGAATGTCATCAGAGGAATCAACAAAAATCCCTTCAAAATAAATCGTGCCACAGTGAGAATGCAAAAACTCCACACCAGGTGAAGAAGACCGAGGGCTGTCAGGTGCTGATGTCACCTGCGGGGATCCGTCTCCCTGCTGATGACTGTCACTCACCTCTGGCAGCTGTGGACATCAGGACCATCTGCAGCAGCAGAGACACGCTGAGAAGCTCCATTCTGGTCCGACTGGCAGGAAGACGATCGTTCGGCCTCTTTGAGCTGAAGGGAAATGAAACGCTGAGAATAAATCATCAGTTTGGAGTTGGGTTCGTTATTACACCATCTGATGGGTGTCTCGCCAAAGTAGCTGCGAGCACTGTGAAATTAAATCATAATTCTCTTGCCAACTGCCTGAAAGTCGGGAAGTAAAAACTGCCTTGATCGAGATATTCCTTCATAAAACTAAAGAAAAATGTGTTCTTGATTTCTTCGCAGATGTTTTTCGGGCTAAAGTCTCTACAAGGTGGACGAACATCCACCACGTAGAGACTTTAACCTGGTCAGGTGTTGAAAAACATCTGCAAAGAAATGCGCAACATGCACTCATTTCCAAAATCTCCTTTTCTCTTGTCATCTTTAAAAAGTCTCTGTGTTCGCGGCACAGAAGCAGAGATTTTCTGGATGTTGAAGCGTTTTTCCCTGCAGATTTATTCCGTCCACCTGTCCATATGTCTCTCCTTACAGCGGTTTTAATCTATCCGCCACATAAATTCTTCCCCTGAACCTTTTGAGAGAGATCTTATTTCAATACTTCACATGCTGAACCTGTAACCAGCATGTCAAACCTCAGGAACCGCTTAAAGCTGCAGGACGGCTCTCAGCATTATCGGGTTAAAGTCGCACTTTTATTCTGCGTAAGAGGAAATCTTTAGTCCTTGAATTGTGCAATAAAACAAAATAGAAAGAAGTCAAAAGCGGCTTAAAAATGACAGAGACACCTGAGATCATCTGGATTATGATGATCAATCACTGGAGAGCTGATGAAGATCTTTAAAATCAAAATAAAGAAGATATCTGAGGTGTGATTATCACAAACATAACACTGTCGTAAACCTTGTAAAAGCATCAGGTTATAAATCTGAAACTCACAGATGTCACAAACATTAACTCTGTTTTACATCTTCTGTACATTAATACCAATATTAACATTCTGTAGGACTTATATGACCTGAAATCAGACTTTCACACCAGAAAACTAAACTCTTCAAACTAAATCCGAATGAAAGAATGATGAGAGACAACACAAGTTTCTCTGTGAGTCATTCTGAAGAGCAGCAGATCCACATTAACACCCTGCGGAGACATTAAATCAGCTGAATATCACACAGAGTCTGGTTCATTATTAATAAAGGTGAACTCACTGTAGCAGCAGCAGTGGATGATGTCTACAGGCTGCAGAGCTGCTCGGTCACCATGTCTTTATCCAGAACACCTCCTCTGCTCCTCTGCTCCTCTCTGCTCCTCTCACTGGATGATATCGATGACTTAATCCGAGAATGACTTCAAAAAAATAGAAAATAAAAAGTACCGAGACGTTTCCTGACAGCGAAACACCGAGCTGAACTAAATAAAGTCAGCAAAGTATTTTAAAAAAGGAGGAAATGAGCGAGCGAGCGGATAAAATGTCAGAAAATAAAGTTAAAATCTGTCGGCTGAAGTCAAACACGTGAGCTGCGGTGGTTCTGAATGACAGTCCGGACCGGAACGCGCTCTGGACCGGGACCAGAACAGCCGGAGGAGGAGAGAAGCTGTGTGTACACGTCGGTTCCGTCCACAGACCTGCTTACACACCTTTCTGCTCACATTAACCTGGTTCCGTCTGCACGCGCAGTCCGACGCTTCAGCCGCAGGCGAGAAAACTGAAGTGAGCCGACGGACCGTCCGCGAGCACAACTTTCAGCCAATCACAGGCCAGGCCAATCAGAGAGCCGGCCAATCAGAGAGCAGGAGCGCGCAGGACAAATTTGGAGCGGTTTAAGGGGGAGAGAGGGGGAGAGGAGA
>CAEMYA010000643.1:207399-217746 GCA_903131615.1 Diplodus sargus
AGAGAGAGAGAGAGAGAGAGATGGAGAGAGAGAGTTTTGGCAGCCTTCGGATTCACTTCCCATTTCTCAAAAAATATGTTTTTTTGCCGTCTGCTCTTCTGGGACTTTCTGCATTATCATCTCTGCGCTAGTTAGACGGTAAACTCTGGACGGCAGCAGCAGAAGTTGTGCTGGATATAAAGTAAAGTGGGCACGAGGAACATTAAAGTTCATAAGTGGAATCCATCAATCCCGCCGAGTGCCACGAACATGGCGTCTTGACCCCGAAGGCAGAGGAATACGTTTTCTCGAGCGCCGAGAAGAACTGCAAACAGGATCAAAGTGTGAATGTATTTTCACTTCAGCAGCTTGTGGCCGCTGATCAAAATTTTCTTCTGTTTCAGACTTTTCAAACGTGCCATTTAGTAAAAATGGTCCTCTATCTGCTCGTCACGGAGCTTTAATGACATCCTTCACACTGGACATCGATAAAATTAATCTTTTTTTACCCTGAAACCTTTTTTCAAACCTAATTCGTTAAATGTTTGTAATCTGGTGTTTCTAATATCACCAACCAACAGACAACACATGTATAAAACTACAGTATGAGCTTCAAAATAGCTAAAAAAGTGTGAAAACAGTGGACATTTTCAAGGAGACATCAGGATAATTGTGGTTTTTGTGCCTTTGCAACTTATCTGAGGTTTGCAGAAATCTACACTCACAGCTTTTTTTCTGTTTTTCTGCCGCGCCGGGTTGTAAAATATACACCAAACTGTTCCACGTGCAGTATATGAATGTATATAAATACATGCAGATAGTCGGCACAGGAAGGAAACTGAGTCATGCAGCCAAACTTCAGACTCGACCTCGAACACACTCATGTTCAGTCTTTACATAACGCACAGAGGCTTCACACACACACACCGAGCAGAAACCAGCCGCCCACTCGCTCCGTCACTTTTCTAGTAGAGCTCAGAGTTCTTCATCAGTGTATTAAATCACACTTGTTTTAATTGCTGCTATTTGTGCTATGTTGCATTATTTTCAGGAGGGGAAAAGTACTTTATCGTTATTGTTACTTCATCAAGATTAAACTCCAAAGAAAGAATAAAATCACGAGTCCATCGAGAATGTTTTCACATTCAGACGCACTCAGTCTTTTTAGTTTCCTTTTCAGAAAACTTCCTCTAAGACGACGTTATTTTGGAAAGTTAGCATCCAGAATAAACGTACTGAAATGATCTGAATGACCTTTAAATCTTATGATTCCAAAGTAACGTCAGTACGATACTTCAACAATAGTTATTAAAGGGGCATTATGTAAGAGTTTCTTTGTAAAATACAGACAGTAGGTACATAGAAATTGATAAAGTTGTCCACAGAATGTGACATCAGTCCCAGTCTGAGCAGAGGCAGCTAAGCTAAGCTAGCTGGACTGCTAACTGAGCTAACGAGCTTATGGCAGCAAACAGTTAGCGGCTGTTAGGGGTCATTCTGGTGATATCATCCCGCTCTTTTTGTTTGGAGAAAGAACTGGACAGGTGGCAAATTCTCACAGTATGCACCTTTATAATTATAAATACAAACTTCACAGTTAAAGAGACAAAGACACTTGAAAAAAGGCTCCTAAAGAAAACGTTTACTGCATGTTGCTGCTGTCTGTAGTCCTACAACTGCTGATGTTGCTGCTACAGCTGCTACCTGTAGCATTCTGAGAGTGTCACTGCTGCTACTGCTGCAGTTATCACCTGTCTCCCACGACAACACAACAACACAACAACACTACAACACAACAACAACAGAGGTTCTGTTACAGCTGCATCAGCTCGCTGCACAAAATCTGTACAGTCCGTAGGAAACAATACAATAGTTGCGTTTCAAGCAGAATGTCTTGTTCCACATCTGGATGCCAGGTAGTCTGACCCCCCGCTGCACATAAACACACACACACACACACACACACACACACACACACACACACAAAGCGGTACAAGCGACCGTGGGGGCCCGTTAAGCTAACGGGAGATATTTAGCCCCCAGACTGGGAAAATAAAAAGTGTAATGTAATGGAGCCAGCTGTAAAAGCACAGAACGGTTCAGAACAGAACACAACAGGACGTTGCCCAACCCGGTGTGACTTAATGCAACAGAACCTGAGACCGGACTGATTCAGGGTCAGCGGCGGCCTCAGCCTGCAGGATGACATCAGCAGCAGGATGACGGTGTAACAGGAGCACGTGAGACTCCCTGATGACAATGACACGATGAGACGTTCTCTCTCTCTCTCTTCAGTTTTAATGTTTTCTGGTTGTTATTTATGTATTTAAAGTCCGTCTTCACTCACAGAAATATACTTTTCTTCTTGTGCATAAAGTTTCTGAGCTTCTCTCTGCAGAATGACGTACAGTTTGACAGAAAGACTTTTCTGCTGTTACACTCGTCGACCGAACGTGTAAATCTTTCTGAGAATCTGAATTTGAGATGCAGGTCTGCGAGCATCGTTTGTGACTTCACGGTTAGTTTGGAGCCGGCGCTGGTCCAGCAGTCAGCAGGTGCAAAACAAATGTTCTGAGGAAACTCTGAAATCTCCAGTGCACGTATCTGCATGTTTAATAGGTTTTATGGATGTTTTGATATTTTTCATTTGATGTGAAAATCATGATACAAAAGTTTAGTGTTGTAAACTTCTGTTTGCATTTTATTTTGTTCAATACGTAGAAAATATGAGCAGATGAGCTGCAAGAAATAAAGTACAAATGTATTTTAATTTGTTCATTTGGGCTTCAAGATTTCAGTAATTCAAGTTTGAACTAACTATTAAAAAACGAAACAGATGAATATGTATACAAACTGCTTTTTGCATTTTTGTGTTCGTAGGTTATCAATGGAAATAAAAAACAACATTTTCAGAGATGTTGTGCTTTCTTGTCGTGCTTTAACGCTGCAGAGTCTCGACTGAGAGACGAGATCAGCTGAGGCCCCGAGAAGACTCAGTGTGAAGGATTTAGTTTTTGTGTTTGTCTGAAGGAAATCTGTGATGCGTTTGATTTATTTCTCACGAAGGAGATCAGCTTAGTTTCACACTAACAGCTGCGTCTTCATAAAAAACTCGACAGAGAAATACACAACGTCCAGGACGATATTGAAATAACGAAGAGTTCTTCGTCTTCCTGCAACAAACGCCAGCGAGTCGCGTTTGTTGTGAACGCTGAGAGACAGAAACCAGCTCTCCTTCCTGCCGAACATTCAGCACTAAACTTCTCCAACACCAACTCACAGAAGTGATTCTGTCACTTTAATGAAAACATGGGAGCTGCAAAACACACAGCGGAGCGAAAGAAGCCCTGACTTCATGTACAGTTTAACATTTATATGCCAGTCGTGCCTGTGTGGCCGCTGGCACTGCAGCGAACAGTGTTTAAGTATCTTTAGAGCTGCTGTAAAGAGTGTGTGTATATATGTGTGTGTGTGTGAGTGTGTGTGAGCTGAGGTGTTTCGTACATTTCCCTTCACTCTGTACTGGGTTGTTTCATTAAAGAACATTAAAAACATGAACATTTTCATAACGGCGGTATTATTAACTTCGTCGCTCGCTCCCCCACATTCTGAGGTAATGCAGAGCAAAGAGGGATTTTACGAGCACTTAACACTAATGTTACACTAATGCTGCAGTCATGAGCTCATGTTCGGAGCCCCCCCACCTTTCACACTCCGTCCTTATATATCTCACTTTCTCCAACTCCCTCTGCACTCTTAAAGGTGTTGAACTCTGCTGCAACCCCGAGCTCGTACAGTTCCTGGCCATGATATACTGTAAGTCTGAGTGTTTCTGATTGTTCGTTTTATTGCTTTTAAATGGTTAAATGTCCCGTACGAGCAAGAGGATTTAACCGGACTTGTGTCAGATGTGAAATGTGTTTTATCTGGCGTCTTTTTGAAGTTTCATCAACGTCTATTTTCTATTTTTCTGCTTCTGTGTTTCCACACGCTGACACCTCTGCAGTGAGAAGTCAAGACACTCCTCTTTGTCACACTCGCAGGATTTTATTCCCCGGAATGACCGTTTCCTTCCCTTTATTAATTAAAAACGTGTTTTATGCTGCGTGGATGGAATACTTAACGGCTCTCCAAAGGTTACAGCGGACACGTCAGGCCGACACACACTTGTTGTTCATTTCCAACAAACCGAACTTGTTCCCCTGCGCCGTTTCCACCGAAGAACGGCATCTTTGGAAAAGAGAAAAACAGCATCAGTGACAGAATAACATGAAATTCATTCATCCAGGCATCATAATAATAATAGTGATCAATGATTAAGTCATTATTCTTGGCCTCGTTACTTAAAATCTTAACTGTCTGAACGTCAAACAGAGACACTGAGACGTTTGGCACATTGTGTTAAATCTAAAAAGAGTTCTGGAAGAACATGTTCACAGCTCTGGTGTCACTGTTGTCTCTCAGGTTGGTACTGAAACTAAAACGTCAAGGTAGCTTTCAGAAATGTCTGTATCTAGACTTGTGTGATCAGTGTTATATCAAGAAGACGTGCGGACATTTCAAACAGACTTCATGGCAAACAAAAGTCAGACCACCTCCAAGATGGTTTCCTAACGCTAAGTAGAGAAAGATAAAAATAGAAAATCAAACTTAAAGAGTCCTCCAGCTTTAACGTATCTGTGGTTTTGCAGAAAAATACTCCCTGACTTTTATTCTTTCTGTTCGTGGGTTAAACTGCTGCTGGTTTCTTCACCCTGAAGCTATTTGTGCTTCATGTGGATCGTTGCTCAGCTTGGTTTTTAACATGCTGTGTCTATATATTGGGAATTTATTCCAGAAGTGCCCATCTGAATAAAACTCTCTCCCAAAAACACGCCTTGGATATTTATTCAAATGTTCCCAGTGTGGTTTCAGGCCACACGGATTCCAGCCGTCGTTTCTCGGTCGTACAGATGTTTTTCTCCGTCCGTTCTATCAGAAGTTACACGCTGCTGCTTGGATTCTATATAAAAAAGGAACCACAGGGAGAAAACTGTTTCAATTTTCTTAAAGTTCATTCAGCAAAATAATCAGAACTGCGTGGCTGCAATCACCATCTTCCTCTGATAAACCCGTCAGAGGTGACAAACTGTTTCTCTTTATCTGGTTTTTCTTTCTTTCACACTGATGTGTGTGTCACAGCGGCTCCGAGGTCACCAAGTGTTTGTTCACCTGTAAATCAGAGTCAGAGGCCGAAGTTTTCAGCCCGGCTTAACCGGCGGTATTTATTGGCTGTGTGCGCCGCGACAGGTCCACAGGAACGCCAGCGAACTAGTACGTATAGAATGACTGACTGCCTTTCACGCTCCGCACACGCAGGTTCACACATGAAAGCGTCTGAATGCAGGTGAAGTCACACGAGCTCGAGCAGAGAGCCGTTACGTTTTACACTGTTTACCGTTCCTGCACAGACCTAATCAGGTGATTTACAGGCTCCTTCAGTCTGTGTGCATTTCAGTCGACGTCTTTATATTAGATTCAGGTTTCTCTTACATTTCACTTGGTTTTTATAGGCCAATTTAGAAGCATTGAGCTGCCCCCCTATTAATGCCCCAGCATGCACCGTGCCTCTGCTCCATAAAGCTTGTTTTAATAAAGCTTTTCCCTTCCAGTCTGGTGACAGCAGAACCACCTCCGACCGACCGACTGCTGCTGCTGCGTCACGTCACTGATTCAACACGAGTAAAGGACGAACTTTGGGAGGACGATGGATCGTTTATGACGGTTATAGAAACACAAACACAAACGTGAGGAAATCAATCTGCAAAATGTACAAACGTTCATAATGTTGGCTTGGTTTAATTTTTGCTTTTCGAGGGCGGTGAGACGATTTCATTATGTAAATGTCACCTGTGTGTGTGTGTGTGTGTGTGTGTGTGCAAACAAAGTGGTTTTTAAGTTTCTCTAAACGTGCGAACACGTGTCGTCTCAGTCGAGCCGGCGCTGTGACCTTTACAACCTTATTGCTTTTCGTCGCTTTATGACACGAACCGTACGAGGTGAAACCGAACAGCTGGATGTGTTGGCCGCGTCTTCACTTTCTCAGCCTCATGAAAAGCTTTTTTATTATTAAGCTCATCAACCGACTTCCTTTATTTTATTAAAAACCTTTTTCTTAATCAACTGTGAGGGTGTTGTAGGGACACACACACCACGGGATGATGAAATGTCGGTGATATACAGGAAAAGGTAATCATGGTGGAAATTAAAAAAGTTATTTTTTGTTTTGCGCTCAGTTTTTCTTCAGTTCTCTTCGCCGCTGATTGTTGAAGTGACTTTTATATTCACACAAGCGATGCTGGGAGCAGTCACGCCTCAGTATCTGCGGCCTGAAGGTCGACATTTGAAATACAGTTTCTACAACCTGGCCTGAACATTGTGGAGGGAAGAAAGCAGTTTCTGTGTGTTTGTTTACTTCTTATCTCAGTGAAAGCCTCCTTTGTACTGGTAACCCAGAACACAACAGGAAACCCTTGAATGATTCACCGCCGCTCGGCCCTGATCTCCTTTTTCCACCTCCTGCTTCTCATCTTTGCGCACAATCGCACACACAAACAAACACACAATACCTCTGGCTTTTCACACTCAGTCCACAAAGACTCACTTTCTTCCCTCCTCCTCACCTGTAAACACACACAGCTCGGCAGCGAGATGAGCATCTCTCGTCTGATACCGTCCTTATTTTTCCCCGAGATCGGCTTCCTTAACGCCACACCTCTCACAATAGAGCTGCTGTCTGTGCCCGCGATACGCCGTCTCTACGGCGATAGTTGCCGAGCGATGGCGGTGAAAACATCCTCTCTCTGATGTCAAAGTGTCTTGACCCCCAGATACAGTCGCATGCTGGTGCACAAACACAGATGTGAGCTGTGGATGGAGGCAGATACTGAGACCAGCGCCACCAGCTGGCTGAGTTAAACCTTTGCAGTTCAAAGAGATCCAGTCGCCCACTTCTTTCTCTGGATGGATGATGAGCATCTTTAATAAAAAGGAGACAAAATAAACAAAGACTCAGATTTCAGGTAAGACGAGCTTAAAATCCTGTTTCTGCACGATTTCTGTCTTGAAGCTTTAAATCACACTTTGTAGAAACCTGAGAAAACATTCAGCGGTTTACAAAACCAACCAAGCGACAGCAGGGAGGAGCTTCTCCACTTTCTACAGAGAACATGATGACCAGCTGCATC
The DNA here is from genome assembly GCA_903131615.1 of Diplodus sargus. Classification (NCBI taxonomy): domain Eukaryota; kingdom Metazoa; phylum Chordata; class Actinopteri; order Spariformes; family Sparidae; genus Diplodus; species Diplodus sargus. The sequence continues at coordinate 214,605 of CAEMYA010000643.1, forward strand.
TCCATCTGGTACCAGAACTGTGATGCCTCGGTCCAGAAAGCCCAGCAGAAACTGGTGAAGGCCGCCACAGGGATCACTGGTACCATCCATCATCATCATCATCATCATCATCATCCGTCGCCCACAGCCGCTACCTGTCCAAAGCCACCAGAATGAAGAGACGCATCCAAACTACAGACTGTTCAGCCCTCAGGTAGAAGGTACCGGTCCATACGCAGCAGAACATCCAGGCTCTACAGAAGAACACTTCTGGACTCCAAGCAACCAAAACGCGTCTGTTTAACAACATTAATAACAGTCCAAAAATCACAATACATATATTATCTGGTGCTGTCTGGAACCAGAACCTCCTGTCAGCAGATGCACAGACGTCTCCCTGGGATAAAAAAAAAGAAATATAATCCAACCAGACAAACGAAAACATGAAACTATTTATACCTCTGAAGGAACCTGACCAGGTGAGTGAGGACGACAGTGTGAATACTGGAACGTAACAGCTGCTAATGTGCATTAATTCATTGTTAAAGGCAAACAGTGTCCCACCTGACAGCAGGTAACATAAACACTGTTTTACATTCTCATTAATGCAGGAGACACACACACACACACACACACATATGCAGCAGACAGATGGAGACAAACAGACCTGCTCAGGTGCTGATAACTCGGTCCACCTCTGTGTGTTTGCAGCCGTCTCCATGGTAACAGCACTCTGATCCTGAACGCAGCGTCTTTGTTTACCGGCTCTGAATGTAACGATCAGATTAGTGCAGCAGAGACGATGCCGCGTGTTTCTGAGATATCATCACCTTCTTACGTTTGGTTCAAGACTCTAAATCAAGTTGGTCCTGATGTGTTAGATTCCTGAGCCTGATCCAGTTCAGAGAGGGAACACAGAAACAAATCTCAGTGTCAAACCTGACACCTTAAATAAGAACCACAAAAATGTTTCTTTGTTTTAGGTTGTTCTGGTTTCAAAGGCCGTCCCGTCCTGCCAGGTAGAAACTTCCTCGGTGAACACTGAAGCGATGCAGCTGACAGCAGGATGTAACACTCACCTGTCTGTGTGCTGCAGGTGAGAACAAGTGGACCGCTGGAACCAGCACGGTCCATGTTTTGGCATCATCGACCTCCCACTGCGAGAGAGTTGTCACTCTTACCTTTGTCAGGTAAGTTAATATTCCAAGGTTGGGTGATCAAACACAGTATTCAACAGAGCTGATGAATCGAGGTGAGCTCTTCACTCCGGCTCTGCAGTGGAAATCTTTTCAGCGTCGTTGAAGATGTTGAAGTGGCGACTTTTCAACAGAGGCAGGTTGTAACTCAGGTTCATGGAGGATGTTAGATGGATAGTGATGAAATGTCTACAGATCGGTTTGTCCTTAGACGTCACATGTATTTTTTAATTTGCAACATGTGAAAACAAGGAGAAACACTCCTGCACGCTGTCCGCTTCACATGCAGTCAAGTTTATTGACAACAACAGTGAAGCAGACAGCGTGCAGGAGTCTCTTTCCTGATTTTGTCGGCCTTCAGTCTCCTACGCACCTGTCGACCTTCAGGTGTGCTCTGTAAACAGAACATGGCGCTAAAAATCAACTGAGATTTACATCTTTACATGTGAATTCCATTTTTTACGTGCAACTGGCTGTTTTCTTAGATGAAATACAACTTTACGTGTGTCAAATATGAACTGGACAACTTCCACATAAGAAATGTAACTTTTCACATGAGAATAACACACATTTCTTTGGGATCGGCATTTTTTTTCACACGTGGGAACAAAACACGGCACATGAAGTCACGTGTAATTTCCCTCTTGACATGTTCACTCCCACGTTTTCTCATGTGATTTGCTTTGTTCAGACGCGAGTGTGACAACAAAACGTTGAAATCGAATTTTTCCACAATTCCAATGACATCAGAGGTTCGAATTTCCACGTGTGCGAACAGACGGCAGCATGAAGCTGATGGTCTTAATTCTGTTTTACTGGGTTTTATGATTTTATTTGTACTTTCTTCTTAAACCTTCACTCCTCACTGTTCCTCTCTTCTCTTCCTCTCGTCCTCCCCTTATTATTTCCCTCCTATTTTCGCGATCTGACTCAGCAGTTCGGTCTCGCCTTGTGTTCCTCGCCGCCTCGTTGCTGTTATTGTTGTTGACACTGTTGCTACGCACTCAGTCACAGTGTGTATTTGCGCTGTCTAAACTGTGCGGTCACCTTATTCCTCCGTGATGTCACACTTTTACTTTCATCATGTCATCTGTTCTTTGTTTTCACTTTCCTCACATGTCGCCGGGTCGCGTCACCGGTTTGGCGGCTCTGACCGTGTTTTTATTTCGTGATATTTTACGAATCTTATTTATTCGCTTTCACCGACTCGTTTACGCTTCATTAGCCTCGAGAGTGAGCGCTGTTGCGGCAGCGCTGGCAGCCGCGCGCTTTAACTAGTTCGTAATGTGAATTTTAATGGAGAGATGCTTCATGAGCCATTTGTTTATATTACCTCAACTCTGACAAAGCATAAACTTGGCGCGCACGATTTCCCCGACTAATTAGACCAAATGTTGCCCCGGGGCGATGCGTCTCTGGATTAGCACAGCCTCCGAGGAGAAACTATGACATACGCTCGGATTTATGTTATTTGTGTTTCTCTAATTGGGAGAAAATCTGTTTGAAATCTGTTAACGTGTATCCACCCGCCTGCTGAACTCTGAGCGCTTACATCTGTGTGTAATCTGTTAGTGTTTCTTTGATGACGATAATCAGCCGGATGATGAAACCTGAGCGAGAGAGAGAGAGAGAGTGAGTGAGACCAGAACAAGAGGAGTTCAAAAAGGTAGAACAGAGGAAATAAACTGTGAGAGGAGAAAAAACTGCTCAGATTCAGCTTTTTTTTTTCCGAGCTCTGCTTTTCCGGTAAATGATCCTGATTGTGTTCCTTTTTTTTATGTCATAACAGAAACGCGCCGAGCTTGCAACAGCGTACGTACAACAAGGTAAAAGTACTAGAGGGATGGAAACAAAAGGAAACGAGCTCGTGTGTTACGTGAATTCCCGTCCCCTCTCTGCAGAATATCTGGAAGCGATTCTTTCTCTGACGATCAGTCACAAATAATGAAAACACAAAGTCAGAAGCA
>CAEMYA010000643.1:228108-250608 GCA_903131615.1 Diplodus sargus
CACATTACCGTATCAGTTATGCATCCGATATGCATGCATGCTTTCAATTCAAAACACAGCAGGCGTGCACGCTCGCAGGCATGGATGCACACGCGTATTCCAGTCGCTGTTTTCCCTCCGATTGTTTCCCTGCTGTAGAAATGACTTTACAAGTTTTCCCGACCTCTGATTGAGCCGGTCCGGGTTGTTTTGGAAGCTTTAAACCAGCTGCGGGGACCCGGTTCACATCAGGGTTAGATAAATCTGACCTGGATCCACCACAGGCATATTTTTCTAGTGTCATTACGGATGTGTAACATAACACAACACAACATAATTTGAATTCCTTGCTTCCCAACAATGTCACTCACTCACCGGGGAGATATGAACCAGTTCTAGCATCTTTTTCTGCAGCACTGAGCTCACTGATGAGCTCAATTCATTCAGGTTAACGAACACGAAGCTAAACCCGAATACCTGAGGGCTCATTGTCCATCATCTGCAGCTCGTCACTGTCATGCTTCCATAACTCTCCTCCTCTCCTCTCCTCGGACCGGCTCATATTAGATAAGACCTGCCCTTCTCCGAGCTCGGTAATCAATCACAAATGACAAACGACAACCCGCAGTGTCACGCGGCGTAACAACCTTCAACAGCTTCCATAGCAACACAGTGTTATCCTGAATCCTCCAGACTGACGAGCTCCAACACGTATATTTTATACCTCTACACCCCAGAAATATAACCTGAGCTGTGTGCAGTAAATATGAATGACATGTTATGAAGTGTTGCACCGGAGAGGATGGATCCTGAAATGAGGTGTCAAGCTTCCTTGAGGTTTTCTCCGTCTATTATGTTGATGGCGCGGTTACGGCTCAGAATGACGAGCAGGATTCAGCAGAAGAGTTCGGTCAGCTCTCCGCAGGGTGCGGATGATTTAATAAAGAGTAAAGTCTGAGCAAACAGGACTGAAAATAAACGAGGACGCCTACTACGTGTGTCATACAAAGAGAGATCAAGATAATAAGAACAAACACTCACAAAGAAGCTTTTGGTCCGATGTGAATTCAAACAGGACGACAGAAAAACAAATGTAAAAAAAACACATAAATGGGCAATTAAAATGAATTAAAGCCATAAAACAGGCAAGATCACAGAAAAGTAACCTGACATAAAAATAACAGAATAAAATAAATATTAGACCACGAGAGGACGACGTCACGTCAGAGGAATTAAGAGCAATAAAAAGAATAAAGTATAGAGGAGGAAAACAAAGACGGGACCTCAATACAACTCTCTCCGTTCTCACGTCGGTTTTCATGTGATTCATGTCGTCTCCATTCTCGTCATACTGCTCACTGACCTGCTGTGTTTTCAGGTTTTTTCCTTTCATTTGTCATCTGTCGGTTCAAACCAAACAGACGAGGCCGCGCTGCAAAACAAACACCGTCTGACACAAAAACCTCGGAAAGTGAAAGCGCACTTAGACGACGTGTGTGGTCCGCAGGGTAACCAACAGGCCGAGAGGACGTCGTGTTTTAGATTTCATATTTCATATAATATCTGTCAGGTTAGCGGAGTTGAAGGGATTTGTTGGTCGGCTTCCTTCTCGGTCCAGCTGACTTCTCTCTCGCTCACCACTTCGTCTTGTCGGGTTGTTCGGCGCAGAGTGAACGCTGACGCTCTGACGCTGAGTGACACAGCGATCCCTGTTCTTCTCCGTCTGCCAACGAGCCGAGCAACAAACTGTGACCGTCTATTGTAGCATGAACTCTCACACTCTGTGAAAAGGTTACGTAATAACTCACTAATGGTTCTCTGCTCCGTCCCTGCAAGTTATCCAGCGCTGTGGTCCGTCCGAGGAGGCGGATGGCCCGAGAGTGAAAAACTAAAATGATTTAAAATGTTTTGATCCATCGCGGTAGATCACGGCGTTCTCCCGCGCAGCCAAACTGTTTCAGCCTTCGATCGGTCGTATTTCTCTCGTCGACTGGCTGCGTAAGTAAAAATATGTGTTTTCTGTTTCAATGAATAAGTAACATTTCCGCTCTCAGATGTCGACAAACAACCGAACTGACATCATCCCAAATGTTTTCCAGAGAAGTCTGTGATTTTAGTGAAGGTAATGTTTCATTCGGTCGCTGGTCGCCGTAACATCCAGGAATAAATATAATAAGCTGAAATGTCAGAGAGCGAGGAAGGAAGCTGGCGAACAAACCTGAACATAACTTTCCATGTCGGAGAATATTTTCCCCTGATCAGATTGTCAGAGTTGTTGAACAATGAAGGCGACGCCTGATCCCACATCACTGACGTCATTTGTTCTGTTTTTGATCGACAGACTCCTGCTGGCAGATAGATTGTTGCACACTGAGTATTGAAAGCAAGAGGATACAACTTTTGCAGATAAAAAGTTGAATTCACAGATCGATGCAGAACACTCAGCAGTAGCTTTACGTGGTTTGCTATCGCTTGTAGCTTTCAGTGGCTAATTCTGCAGCTAGTTTTATCTGATGCAGACGTGTCATTTACACTTTGTCGAACCCAAACCCAACATGACACTAAACTCCACTGGGAGCCTCGAAGGCGTCGTGACGTACAGTATGACATGAAACATCCCAGACGGAGCATCATCACCCGCTGGTCAGGAGGCCTTTGCCTAACTCGTGTGCTATGCAACGGCTTTGGCGCGGCTTATCTCGTGTATTTATCCAGCGCTGATCCGCTGTAGCTCTGCCTGGAAGCTGTAGCCTAGTCAGGAATTCAGAGTTGTGACAAGGTTTACGTTGGCCGAGCCGCCCGAAACTGGAGCTGAGCGCCGCAATGCAGTCAAATAAATCATCTAAAGAGAGAGACGGTGCGGAGAAAGACAAACAAATAGCTTTTTACAAAACAGCGTTTCCAGCAATGGTCTTTTTGGCAGCAGAGTGAAAGAGAGAAGAAGGCTCCGACACAAACAGACGGACAGAGATAGCGTCCACAAACGCTACGTCAGGAACTCTGAAAGTGAGTTTATAGTACAAACTGTAGTTAGCGACGGCGTTCTTCAGTGTCATGATGTGGTCAGCGGTTTCATTCACTCCCCCGAGCTGTGAAGCACCAGCCAATCTTCTCCTCTGTTTAAACAATGGCTGATTTTCTAGGAGTTGTCAACTGAATGGCGGTCGAAGGAAAGAGACGGAGACGAGCTCACAGACGGAAAAACAGAGTGAGAGGAGAGAGACGCTTTAAATCAGCTGAGATTCTTTTGTTCATCAGACACAAGAAAGGCAGAAATGAAGACGGATAGACACGAGGAGAGGAAAGCAAAGCGTTGTGAATGACACTGCAGAACCCAGCGGGCTTTTGTAACAACACCCGGGCTGATTGGAGCAAATTACTCCTCTCCTCTCCAATCAGTCTGAGCGTGAATGAATCCGTTCCCTCTGGACGGCAGGCCGAGCTGTCAGAGGCTCGATCTGCTCAATAGATGTTCACGTGTTCAAGTGCACAACTCAACTGACTGTTGTTTAACTGCAAATTATAAGACCGTATCTTCACAACACTCCTTATATAGATACACAACATATTATGTGTATTATGTTTATGGAGGAAATATAATTGTTGCCTGCAACTCTTTTTGTTTTTCAGGTTTTGGAGGTGAATCATGCTGCAGAGGAGAGCGAGCGGCCGGAGAGTTTACTAATGTTTGTTTGGTCGGTTCAGTAAACGACTGTGTTAAAGTTAAGAAGAGATCTTGTTTTTCAGTAAATCTGGATTAAACTAATGGATCTTATTTCACGCATCACGTCAATATTGACTTTTTCAACACTATATTTAATCAAGATTATGATATATTCCCAAACCAAGTCAGGAAATCATGTTTTAGTTGTAGGATATTGATATTGATTTTCCAAATTATTTAATATAATCTGTATATTTAATTTTTGTTTAATCAAAAATAAGGAACCTCATGAAGAAGTTTGCTTCCATAATTACCTGCCTACACCAGTGATTTCTTATTTACATCATGTGTGGAGGGAAAATTTCGAAATCTTAAGATTCAGAGAAATATTCTGGAATTTGTTCCCTCGCGTCTCCACTGTCGCGATGACGTCACCCAATTAAAAAACTGAAACAGAACAGAATATTTTCCAAAACATGAAAGATAAAAACACTGGTGACTATTTTAAACTTTGAATAACGTTTCTATATTAAGATACTGCAACGCAACAAGGCTCCAAATATAAGCACAGCATCCTCTTCCTGATCATTACACACATTTTTATGTATGTGATCAAAAGTGCAGCACAAGTCAGAATGATAATAACTGTGTTGAATAATAAATACTGTGCGATGCACTTTGTACACCAGGAACACTAAATTAAACAAATAGTTTTAAAGAGAAGTAAGTTAAAACACCAAACACACACTTTTGTTTCAGCCCTTTGTCCAAATTTAAATATGTTCCCATGAAATGTTGCTTAATTCTTTCCTTAAAAGAAGCTTGAAATATTTTCGGTAAATTCACCTGATTATGATGCAGCAATTAAAAGCTGTGATTTAAGAGTTGACTGCTGATATGAAGCATCTCTGAGCTGCGTTTTGAGCTCGTCAGGTGCAGAAAACACCACAAAAATAAAATTCTGTCGTGTTTTAAAGGTTGGAGTCTGGCAGCTGAACGACTCTGAGATCTTCAGTGTTTTTTAATACACTCAGACCGTCAGGAAACACAGCGAACTGCCTGCACAGACCCTGTTTAAAGACGTGTGCTCTCTGTGTCATTACATCCTGAGCGGTTTCATTCAGGCCTCCGGCTGCGCAGCGGCGTCCAGTCAGCTGCTCCTCAGTGTTTAAACAAAGACTGATTTCTTTAAGAAACATCCACTGATGAGAGTCCAGGGAGGGAGAGAGATAGATAGCCTGACATTTCCCAAACATGGTTCCCTCCACACCCAATTTGGAAGCGATCTGACTTTCTTGTACTGATGAAATCCAGCCACAATGTGCAATGACCCGTTTTCAATAAAGCAAGAGCCGGAAAAAGTCATTTGGCCGAATAAATACATCCGAGGGAAACAGTTAACAGGTGTTCTCAGAGTGGATACTCAGGGAGGTGACTCTGAACTTTCTGATCATACATCTGAAATCAAAGATATCACAGTCTCATTATTCTTTCATGCCGGACTGACTGTGTGTTTCCTCCTGTGAGTGCAGACACTGAACATGCTCCCTGAACAACGCCAATGTTTGATTGTCATGATTGAGACTAATTTCACAATTACACACTCAGAGAAAACGTTGGTCACGCTCAACATATTCATGTCATACTTCCTCTCTCTGTTTCAGTTTTGTTCTCGCCTCATCGTTAATCTTTGCTTTAACAATAAAAGACTCATTAAAGGTTTATTTTCCTCCTCCTTCGTCTTTGTTCTTCACCCGTATTCACCTTCAGATTTGGCTTTTTTTTCTTAGTAGACAAGGTGTCACAGACTGGAGGCTCGTAACGACTAGATGATCATTACTAAGACAAAGAGAGCTCCATTGTTACAGTGTGCGTTAGCTGTTGTGTTACTGTTCATGTAACAACTTAATAACCAGGCGAGGATTCAAGTGTCATGCAGTTGGATAAACCGGCTGCTGCGGGACATGAACAACCTCTGCAGTCCTGCCTTTGGTCTCCAACCAGGACAAGACATCACTGCCCGAGAGGAAGAAGTCTAACGATCCACGAAACATGTGGCTCTTGCGGCCGACTCGTTACAGATCATAACAGCACCAAACTGCAGACACACAGAGGCCGGCAGGTTGAAAACAAAAGGGCTGAAGTCCGATGTGAAATCTAAAGTCCAAATTCAATACTGAGGACAAACCAGAAGACCACGAGGGACGGATCAGGATGACGTGAGAACCGAGAGCTGGAGATCAGGCAGCAGGCACAACAGACGGCCGACAGACAGCGAGGGAAACAACACAGACTCAGTACTGATCGTCCTTCGGAGTGCAGAGTTTCACTGTTAGTGGCAAAATCTAGTCTAAAGTAATCTGGCAGGAATGTTTTTACAACATCGAAATCAAACGATCTCAGCAGAAAATGTTTGTATTCATACATGTTTGTTTATCTTTAAGCTGCAAAAGAATAATAAAGTAATAAGTGTGTGTGTGTGTGTGTGTGTGTGTGTGTGTGTGTGTATGTGTGTGTGTGTAAAGCTCCATTCATGCAGCTTGTTTTCACTGCATCGCTCCGATATCGGTACCAGGCCCGCCGTGGCCCCGATCCAAAGCTAAGAAAAATAGCCTTAAAACTTTGTACATTCTACTCAATTAAATGTCATTACATGTGTGTAACCTATAAAAGTTAATAGAAAGTGTGATTAACTCAGTGTGCAGCAGTACACTGGCTGTGGTCGGAGTCCGGCTGTGCTTCCACGGCAGTAAACTCCGTTCAAGGTCGCGATTTGCAGGCAGCGTTTCGGGAAGAATCTGGATGTGGGTTCAGAGTCTGAGCAGCGACTGAAAACAGGATTCATTTTGAACTCAAACTGCCTGATAGTGAACCAATCAAACAAATCCCGTCTTTGGCCCCGAGCGAACGTGATAATTCTCTCTATTTTTCTTCCCTTTGCATTCTCAAAAACTACCAAACCTCATTTTTCTCCGTGTCATCACCGTGTATACAGTCGAGTTTATAAATGCCGCGCTGCGCTTCACAAGCGAACGCTACATCATAAATAACGAGAGCCATGCGGGCTTCTGTGCGTCTCCTGGTGTCAGAATACAGTAAGTTAAGCAAAGTTCAAGTAGGTGAAGAAGAAAAAAAAAAAAGAAGGAATCACTTTATTCCACAAGTGTTGCATTAAATTCAGTGTGTAAGCCGGGTGGAAATGAGGCTTACGAGGGCTTCAGCCTCCGCTGTCACAGGAGACTGTAGTGGAGCCGGAGCGCATTTACTCTTTTCTTCTCTTCAGCTTTCTTTTCACGCCATTTCTCCTCCTAACTCGAACCATTCCACCTTCGGCTGCCGGCTACCAGAGAACAGAGGTCGTTAATTGTGCTCTCGACTCTCACACACACACACACACACACACACACACACACACACACACACACAGATGGAGGACCGACACAAAGTCAGGCGCACACGGCAGAATGATAGTAATTGAAATCCTAAGTGTTGGGTATCCAGGAGCGAGAGCAGGAAGAGAGTCTTAAAACGCGGCTCTCCTGAGCATCCTAAAACACTTTAATTGACTTTTATTGTGTGTTTGTCTTTGTGTGTGCATGTGTGTGTGTGTGTGTGTGCATACAAAAACATGCATATATTTTATTTTATTTTTTCCTGCACAGTGTGTTCTGGCATTGTTGCGTGCACATGACACCAGTTGGTTGTAAAATATGTACCAGAAGGGTTTTCGGTATTGTTCGAGGGCGGAGGAGAATGTTTCCCAGGAGGATCATGGGATTGAGCGAGGAGGCTGGCAGAGCGGCTGAATTACAGAGAACACAACACAGACCTCGTCCCGGGGTGCAAAATCATTCCGAAAACAAATGGTGCAGCAGCGTTTTGCATGTTATGAACCCACAAGCTTCACGGCCGCAGCCTTAAAGGAAGTGGCCTCCAGTTCATTTATTAGAATATGAGGGATGTTTTCCTGCGGTGCGTCCACCTTGTTTCCATTCCGCACCAGAAAAACAACAACAGCACATACAGAGAAAAGCTCGGAGGGGATGCGATCGTATCTATAATCAATTTCCACGCACACACAGACACACGCAGGCTTCATGGACACCATCCACACTTTTTCACAGATTTTCAGTTTCACACTCACGAAACCCAGCGGGCTGAAACACTGCAGCTCAGCCAATCGCAGCGCAGAAGGTTTTTTTAGCCCTCGCAGGGGAACCAGCCAATTAGAGGGACCGGTAATGCGGCCCATATGAGCAGGGGCTTCTGGGTAGTCCCAGCAGGTGTCGCCTTGATTATGATCTGACACTCTTGTCGGCTGCTAACTAGAAGCATTCCTGAAACACGGGAGCGAGCTCCACAACAAACTGTGGACGGGATGCGTTCAGGATCAGGAGACACGCTTGTGTCTTCAACGACGACGCCTGATCGTAAAGATTGTCGACTTTTGGACCACACAAGGCTCAGAAACAACAACAAGTCCAAACCATGTTTGGTTTAATAAGAGTTAAAGCATTCTGTCCTTCTATCACACCGTCAATGTGACTTCGCGGATCATAAAAACATCCCACTCGCTCTCAGGACGTCTTGTGTTCGTCTCCCGTGGCTGTGTTTAATTAAATGTGCCGTCTCTCCGCGCCGGCTCCCTGTTTACATTTGGTGTCCTACATGGTGTCTGTAAACATCGCTCTCTCTGCTTCTTACGGAGGAGAAAACAAATGTCTGCTATCACTCCCATGCAGCCGCGGTGATAACACGCATCGCTCTGGAGTTTATTTGCAGGAATATGAATCGTGTTTTGTTTTCCACACGGGTTTTTTTCTACATGCGCTTTCTATTACACACGAGGCAAAAAAACAATATGTTCCTACCCGGTGGTTTGTCACCACACTTGAAACGAGGGCATAATGAGTTTTTTTGTTTTGATACTGTTTTTCCATCTTTTCCCACACAATTGCGAGGCCATGCATAATGTTTTTACCTTATATATCTTTGTCTGTTGGTCCTCGCTTTATTCTAACGTATTCACATGCAGTGCAGAGACATTTGCATGAAAATAAAAACACCGGATACATGTTAGCTAATCAGCTGTGTTTAGTCCTGGAGTTTGGACTCTTAATTGAATCATTAATGCAAACAAAACTAAAGACAGATGAGCGGAGTTTCAGCAGAGAGTTGCTAAAAAGCAGTTCTGCTGTGGCCTCTAAATCCGACCTCAGCTGCACCAGCACGGCCCTGAAGGGATATTATGGAAGCATGATAATTAGCTCGAGACTTCGTATCGCTGCGTCCGTATGGTTGATATACAGCCGGCAGCCAGGCAGCTTATCTGAGCGTATACATAGACTAATTAACATTTTATACTGTTTGCCTAATCAGAAGTGAAACAGAAACAAAGCTGTGGTGTTACAGAGGAGTGAGGTCCTGGATCTGATCCGTGAACCTCACTGGAGTTTCTGCCGGTTGCCATGGAAACCTCAGGATGATGTCAGGACTACCCGGTTGCGGCTGGATATTTCCTGCACAGACACCCGAGAGAGAGGGAATAACTTGATGTTTGATTATCATTCACTGACATTTTTTAATGCACAGATTCGATGCCTAACAACGAAACATTGTGCTTTGTTTTTCCATCTAAACAAAGACGAAACTGGATTTTCTCATGTAAGTAAACTTAAAATACCCATAAAAACAGGTAGATTGAAACACTTCAAACCAAAGTTGTGTATTAAATTTGGCCCCCGTAGTTTCTGAGTGCAACACCGTTGTTGTCAACACAGATCCCAGATCTATACAAACAAAGATGTGATGTAGATGCTGACTACAAACAAGAGTCATGACATCATCGCAACTTGCACGTTGAAGTAAACATGTACGTAACGCTGTGATTCGCTCACTGAAGCCACATAGACAGAGACGCCGTTCAGCCTGATAGAGATGGCTGTTATTTCAAGGTCAAAAAGCTACATTTATATTTGCATTCAGGGCGCTTTTGTCCAAAGCGACTTACAATAAGTACATTTGTCACAAGAGAGAAACCACAACATATCACCGTTGATGGAGCAAAAACAAAATATATAAATAATTGTCAGGCGCTCATCTGAGGATCGTAACTGCTATTTGTCAAAGATTATTTAAGTGCATAAGTGGTATGATAGAAGTGCTAAAGACCCGAATCTACAATCACATACATACAATTGAGTCTTTTGCAGGAGATGGAGAGTGATTCTGCTGTCCTGACATTGGTCGGGAGTTCGTTCCACCACTGAGGCGCCAAAACAGAGAAAAGTTGCGACTTAGCTGAGCTTTACGCATCGTAACGTGGGCGTTGGAGGAGGATGAGGGAAAAGAGAGGAACAGTCGGCTGTCGTCAGCATAACAGTGGTAGGAGAATCCATACTATGTGACTGCAGAGCCTCGTGATCGAGTGTATAGTGAAAACAGAAGTGGTCCTAATACTGAGCCTTGAGGGACGCCAGTTTCCAAGTTTGCCAAGTTACATGATGTTACATATATAGATACATATGAACATCAGGAGCTGCAGCGACTGTGAGAGGAATAAAGCACTCTGAAATATGTTTGGAGATGGAGACGCTTTCATTTACATTAAAACTCTGTTCCTGTAAACACCAACACAAAACATGTTAGCAAAAAATAAAACTGTAAGAAGTTTGGCAGCAAAGTTTCCACATGGATACAGTGAAATTACAGTAAATAACCATATCACAGCCAAAATCAATGTAATATACTGTAATTACAGTATATATATACTCTCATTTAATGCGGTCATGTACCGTAATGTCAGATTATCCGTCTGGAAACTTTGCTGCCAGACTTCATACTGTTTGTTTTTTACAGTATATGGAAGACACAGATAACGAAACAATAACACGGCTGCATTGTCAAAAGTATTTTTTGTACTCTTTCTTTAACATGGACCATTTGCTGACAAGTGTGACAAGATTTAAAGTTATATTTTATGACGTTATTGTGCTGATCTTGTGTTTGAAATCTCATGGAAACATCGTTAATGTCAAATCAAAAAAATCTGAGGCACGGTTCTCTTAGTTTTTCAGAATTTTAAGTAAATAATAATAAAAAAAAGACAATGAACACACAATGTTGTGCTTCAAGCTGCAGTTACGTGTTATTTTCAGCTCCGTCTATAGTCGTATGTTTAAAACGGCTCTCATCTCTAACTAAGGCCATATGATGCCACAGGGGGAGGTACGTTTCTGCTGCCTGGTGGTTTCATCTGAGGGGAGTTTGTTAAAGTCATCTATCCATGACATGACAGTCAGACCTCTAGCTGTGGTCGAAATCAAACACCCCCATCTTATCTCCACTTAAAGACCCCCCTCCCCAAACCTCTTTACTTTGATCCTGTTTGATCTGGAGGGAAAGTAAAAGGGGGGAAGCGGAGGTGAAGGAGAGGATGACGGGACACGGTTTGAAGCTGCGAAAGGAAAAGAAGAACTGCGCTGGAATAAAAACAAGGACTGAGAGACTGCGTGGTTATTTATCTTCAATCTGTACATCTCCCGTTCCCGCGTCACACCGCGTTTAGACAGATTTCATCCCCGTGTTTCTATGACTACCAAGACACTCGAGAAGGACACTGAACCTGAAACCACCCACTCATTAGAAATCACTCTGTTTCTCGAGTTCCTGGAGCGTAAAGGTTAATGTTTGAGGCTCAGTGTGTACAGTTCAGTCACACAGCACACATTATTTACTGTAGTCGGACAGATGGTGCAGCTGCAGGGCTTCAGCTTCTGACTACAGGATCCACAGCGCTGGCTGTTTCTTCACTGAAAACCCTTGAAGACAGATTTTTATCTCATTTGTAAACAACAACAACAACATTAACACAGCCGACAGACACATTTTGCCACTCTAGGTTCATTTTGCCGTTTTATTGTAAAAGATTAAAAACAGTGGACAAGAGATGTACTGTATGTACTCCACGTTAACTGTGAGTTAGACTTCAGTTTTGGCTTTTGAAATGGATGGTTGACCAAATCATTCACTTCTTGGGCGCTTGACAACCGTATAATAACTATTATCCACTCTGATGTGGCTTGTTATAGAAAATAATCCACTCTTTGGTGAAAATAACTTGATAGAAAAACTTCCCCTGTTAAAGAGTCACCAGTTAATAGTGTACGTTTCTGTTAAAACTTTACATTTCTTGTGACAACGCTGTTATAGTTCTCTTAGTGTTATAAAAAGATCATGTCTGTGGTTTAAGACATCGGTTTTGTCGCTGCAAACTTCTCATCCAAAACTTCTCATCCAGTGGTGTCACACTTTGTTGTCTGAGGAAATGTTTTGGGTATTTTGTGCGGACATCAACATCATAGAAATCTGCCCATCCTGCTTACGAACGACACACTCACATTTCTCACATTGCTAGACTTACACCTCATCATCGCCTCCCTCCTTCAAACTCCACGTGCTACTTTGTTTTAAAGGAGCTTGTAGTTTCCAGGCCCGAGCTGAGATAACCCCGCTGACATGAGAGAGCTCCTCCAGAGCCACATGCAGACATCTGAGCGCTGGTTTTAGAGGCCGGGCTGTCCTCCCCTTGACGAGCGAGCTGAACTTCATGAGCAGAATCTGCAGAGTGCCCTTTTAAAATAACGCCTGGAATGCTTGGAATATCATAAATTGAGGATATCTAACAGTTAAAGAGTATCCAGGGGAGTGGAGGCTCTGTAAATGTTAAATGGAGAGGCACTTTGGTCTCGCTCAGCAAACAGGAGAGCTCTGAAGTACATAGCTGCATGGCACAGTGAGCACATCCTCTGATTTAGCTAACGGTCGTTGGTGAAATAATACTGAAATGAAACGATTCTTCATTTTTATTGGGGAACCGCAGGGTTTCCCCCGAGATCCTCTGATGGGTCCCCGGTCTCCACTCTGACCGTCACCACAGCAGAAGGATGGAACGCGTCCACCAGATGTGGCAGAAACACTCACGGCTGGCAGTTTTATCCACGCAGGCGAATCAAACAGCCATAAAAGGGTCAATCCTTTGTGTTAGGTTATCAACACAATGAGCAGGGGGCTGACGGTTCTGTTCTACCAGGGTCCTGGATTAGACCCGTAACTGAATACAGGTGGGATTTCAACTCGCGGACACATGTGACAGCAAGATAAACACACGTTTGAATACAGAAATGTGGAGCTACACACAGGCGGCGGAGGGTGAGGTGGCATTTTAAGCACACACCTACCTTTCACCCCACATCTGAAAGTAATCTGGGTCTGTGTGTGTGTGTGTGTGTGTGTGTGTGCGGTGGGAGGTGGGAGGCCTGCCGGATTCCAGGGCGACCCCCCTCACCAGGATGGCGGAGGGAAGGGGAAGGAATGGAGGGCGGGTGGCGGCGGCGGCGGCGGAGGGGAGGGCAGAGGTAGGTAAGCGTTTTGGGAAACGTGGAGGGAACGGCAATTAAAATCCCCTTTTCTCCGTCCTTTTGATGGAATTCCCGGCGGAGTCGACTCAAAGCGGGATTAATCACCAGCCCTCATCCCCCTGAAAGCTACATCCCTCTCTCTCCCTCTTTCTTTCCCTCCTTCTTTCCCTCTCTTTTTCTTTTCTTTACAAGTATGTGTCATTTCCTCATTAATATCCTGGGAAAGGAAATCGAGGGCCCGTTTTTTCCCTCTACCTCAGCTCGGAGCTTAAATAATTCCAACGAATGTTTAGTTGAAACTGTAAAGACCGAAGCTCTCTCTCTCTCGTGCTTGCTTCAGTAAACTGATGCAAAGATTACCGGCAGGTCTGACCCGAATAGACTTCTCGCGGCGAAGTTTACAGCGTCGTCTTAAACTCGACAGTGATTTGTGTGTGT
The DNA here is from genome assembly GCA_903131615.1 of Diplodus sargus. Lineage (NCBI taxonomy): Eukaryota > Metazoa > Chordata > Actinopteri > Spariformes > Sparidae > Diplodus > Diplodus sargus. Next base: position 241,609 of record CAEMYA010000643.1, read on the forward strand.
GTGAGGGTGTGTGTGTATATGTGATAATGACTTGTGTGCTCGCTCGCACATGGGCACGGGCCAACCCTCCGACTCTTTCCCCGCGCAGCCAGGCGGCCTTGTTATCAGTGTAAGCCATGCATTGTATTACAACCTGTAATTTAGTTTACATTGTGCTTGGGAAAGCAGTAAATTACATGGGTTCCTGCTCAAAATGAATAGCCGGTTGAGACAAATGTCTTTGCTTTTGCTACTCCAGGCAGAATTTTTTGCTTAACAGCGCTCTGAAACATATAATTTTGTCCCGAACTCCTGGCTTTTAAAAGCAAAGTACAGTGAAATCTAATAAGCCGCTCTCAAAAAGGGGTTTTCTCCTTCTCCGTCAGGCGGAGGCTCGTTATTTAGCTTTCCCCCCTCCGACTCACCCACTGTTGGATAACGTTTCACACTCCGTCCTCTCGATCTGTCTTTCACCCTCCTCCTCTAAAACCAACATCCCAACAAGCCCTCAGGAAAACAGCGCGTGGATGTGCATGTATGTCATCACTCCCATTAATTGAGCCGGTGACTCACAGACTCCTATTGATGTTTTAACAGTTATCGGTCATCTCGTTCTGGCACCAGAAGAAGAGACGAGATATCACGCAGCTTTCTAGTTTCTTAATAACTTGCACATTGAGAAACAACAATTTCATTCCGGGAAACAAAAGGAGCGCTCGCACATTATTTGACGTGTTCTAAACTGTTATTATCTCGAGATACTCATTAATGATTCCAGGCATAAACTCCCATCACACACACAGTAAATCTACATTAGTACTGAAGTTTCCAGCGTCGTGTGAATCGTTGTGGGATTAAAAGGGATGTGAGACTCAAAGATCGGCCCGTCAGCACCACCCAATAAAAACAAACCCTTCCTTCCTGTGACCTCTTGTTAAAAAAAGGGTAAAAAAACCAAGTGTGACTTTTTAGCGTGTCCTCTCCTCTGGTGTTAATTTGACAGAGAAATCCTCGACTCTTGAATCAATCTTCTATTTCTTTTTAATGTGGAGAGACTGACTGTAATCCATATTCATTAGTTTAAGAACAAAGAGGTTTTGTGCGTCGTGAATAATACATAAAGTTTAACCCTTTATTTGCGTTTCCCAAAGAATCTGAGGATCATCTTTTTGACATGGAGGGGTTATAATAATAATAATAATAATAATAATAATAATAATAATAATAATACAAAATGTTATAAAAGCACAGCAAACACTGATTCAATCACAAACAAAGTGGGAAATAAGATTAAACAGAAATTATAACCTAAGAATTTTGGACAGCAGCAAAGACAGAGAAGCTAAAATAAATCAGAGGGATCATTTGGTCGATCAACATCTCTGAAGGCTAAAATCCAGAAAAATGACAATATAGTCAGTAGAATGTGAAAGCAGCTTATTGCGATCCATATTTAAGTTCCTCGTTAGACGGCGGCCTCTCGTGGCTGCAGTAAGTATTACAGCTGCAAAGAAGGAAGTCAGGAGAAGCAGAACGAGGAGTAAAAAGTCGATAAGATGATAAGCGACGTAATGATTTTAACTCAAACCACGTGTGTCGCTGTTGCACTGCCAAAGGTCACGTTGTTGTAGAAGCAGTAATATTTTGGGAGATGCTGACTTTCATACTCTTGCAAAATGTTTACCTACGCACAAAAATCTTGAATAAATGTTTTTTTTCTCTCATTTTCTTGTTCTTCAGGGGATGAATCTGTTTTTTTTGTCTCCTCCAGAGGATGAAAAACTGAACGTAACTTCCCCAGAGAGAGATCGTCCCTCACGTTTACTATTTGTCATTTTAATGTAAAAGCTTGTGCGTCTTCTTCCTCTGAGCTGTGAAGCAACTCCACCAAAATATGACAAGATACAGCCTGCTGCTGCTGTCAGTCTTCCACCCTGTCGGCGCTCTAACAACCCAGCAGAATTACTCTCTTTAGACTCACTCCCATATATTTGCAAAATTATTGGGTTTGACCTTCGGCACAAGTCTTACTCTCTCGTTCCCCCATATTTCCTGTCTTGCATCCACAGTGAAATAAGGCAGAATCTCTCAAAAAAGAATAACAAATGACTATGAAAGACTCGCTTCAGTTTCCATCTGCCTCAAACTGCTCCAAAACCCCCGTAAATCTCCAGTCATGAGAACTAACCCGGCCCAGATCTGCCTCACCCGCCGCCTCGATTGTCTTTCATTTACTTTCTCAGCTGAGCTCCGTCCTCCTCATCCCCACATCCATCTCTTCAGGCGTGTGTGTGTGCGTACGATCCCCCCAGACACTTGAAATCCCCTCTTCCTCGACGCTTTCCTGCTCAGTTCTTTATTTTCGTCTTTATTTTGCTTTATCTGATCACAGCTATCCCTCTTTCAATCTCCTTGATCCGCTCCTGCATCCCTCCATCCACGCTCCCAATCCTCCCTCAGCCTCTCCACCTCTCAGTCCAATCCATCTCCCCGTTTCATCCCCAGGAAGCCCCCCCATCTGGATACTCCTCCTTTTTCTTTTTTTTAATCCATCCGTCCGTCTCTCTCTATCGAGCCGAGTCTAACGTAATTCTGAAACCTTCGCCAACAAAAAAAACAAACGCTTTGTGGAAATTGTTTTACAGATGAAAAAAAACGACACATTTTCATTCATCCATCCAGACGTCCTTCAATCTCTCCATCCATCTCCTCATTCATCCACCCACGGTCGTTTCACACTAAATATTTCCCCGCCTCGATGGGTGCAGGTGCTTTCCATTACATCCACACAAACATGCACATACAGTACGTGCACACACACACACACACACACACTTTGAAGTACGGGGGCTTCATCAGACCCAAACCGCAGGAAGGGAGATGGCGGATCAGAGATAAGCCAGCAGCGTGGAGCCGAGCGTGTTCGCCTGTGCGAGCGTCCTGCCGTGGGAGCTCGACTCCCGGTGAGCCGGTGCTGCCTGGTACCAGCAGGCCGCCGGCTTTGATGTTCTGACTTCAGTGTCTTCATGAAAAACAGTGGAAATTAGAGCGCGGCTACAGAAGGTTTCATTAGAGTTCAGTCGGTCTCATATGTTCAGAAATGAAGTTGAAGTTTAAGAGGCATGATGACGGAGATGTGGCTCCAATCGAACCCGAAACTCTGGAGAGATTTATTTCCCCTCAGTCAGTCAAATGAGCCTCCACAGGCGGGAGCAGAACCATCTTTAAGGCTGCTGGGACCGGTCCAAACCAAGCTTCAAGTCTTCCAACAGCAAACCTGAAGTCCTTAAGGAACGAGGAACAAGTCGGGTTTCTCAGGTAGCTTCCGGCTGACCGTAAAAATATCACTGCACACTCTGATTGTCCGGTCGGATTTTGCAGGAAACAAATGTGGTGTAAATCTCTGTGATGAATGTCTGTGGCAGCAGAATCTGACCCGGGCGCTGCCCCGTTCTCTTCGACAGGAATTGCTGCAGGGATCGCCAGCGAGGAACAAGGGTCACACATCAAACACACACATTCAAACACACACGCCTGGGAGCTGCCCGGTTCAAGTGTAATCTTGTCGGGCTGACCACGGAGCAGCTCCTCTGGAGCAGCCGGGGGTTTCTGTGTTTTGCTTCAGGGCAATGAGTTTTTGTAGAGGGAGACGAGAAAGGGCAGCGCTCGATAACACGAAGGAGAGGAGAGCGTGTCTTCTTCATTTCCTTTCCCAGGATCTCTGCGCCTCACCTGACTGCTTCTGCTGAGGGTTTGACGGCAGGTTACAGGATTCAAACCGATGACTTTCTGTTCGGACATTCTCTGGACTTTCTTCTCTTTTGACCTCTATGTTTCATTCTTCACTCATGATTCCTTTATGAATCTGTTTTTTTTCTTTCTTTCGCCAAAAATAAATGGTCGCAAAGCACGATTCTTCGTGTCTTGTGTGTGTTTATGTTGCAAATTTAGATTCGTTTGGGTTCAATTTTCAATTTCTTTCTTGTCACAGTCTGGTGAGGTTTAGGCACAAAAAAAGACTCTTAGCTTCAGGAAAACATCGTGTATTGGCTTAAAATACTTTTACTTTTCTAATGTCTCCTTAAAAGTATACAGAGGTGTCACCTTTACAAATATTGGAACCCAAATAATAAACATGTGATGTTAATGTTATATGACATGTTTTGCGGAGATCTGAATACAGTACGTCGCTTTTGTCACTAACAAATTTGTATCTGTGGTTTGCAGAAACTTAGGCGGCTGTCTTCTAACTGTATCTCCAGTTCAGTCACCGATCACACTCTCACTGAGTTCTCCTGTTGGTTGGATTAACAAAATCAACTGGCTGGTACATATTTCAATAAGTCGGTCTCTCCCCTGATAACATATCCAGTGTTGTTACGGTATTAACACTGTTTGCACACATTAGAATAACAAACACGGGACAGAAGAAGGACCCACACATGCGGTCAGGTATGCAGGTCTCAGGCTGAACGGCTGCATGTTTGTAATCATATCTTTATAAATGGAGCAGATAGCATCGCAGGCAAAGAACTGGGGGTGGAAATGAGATGCTGATAGGGTAATAGCATTACCATAGATCCTGTAACACGCATACGCAGGGGCCAGACACACACACACACACACACACACACACACACACACCTGTGATGGTATTCCCTGGGTGGATCAGGTAACATGCTGTAAATTAGCCAGTGATCCATGCTGGCAGCTAAACGGGCTGCAGCCAGCTCACATTTGTGTCAAAGCGTTTCACAAGTGCCCCGTTTCATCAGAGGGTTCTGTGCAGCAAAACATTTTGTTCCGATGCAATTGTGATACTGATCTTAAGCTACAAAATAAAAACCATCTGTCGATTTAAAATGCTAAACCTGGTTTTTGTGTTTTCCGTTGTGAAATCTGAGCATAATTATTTTTTATCATCGTAAATCATTAAAACTCTCAGATTGAGATTAATACAAGACTGAACGCCTAATTTTAGCTTTTGGTTTTAAATGAAGTATTGCTTCCCTTGTAACACACTCATATGTACACACACACACACACACACACACACACACACACACACACACACACACACACACACACACACACACACACACACACACACACGGTCCTTTGCTTTGGCATGGCTTTTATATCCGGCCGCGATTTACGTCTGTTTTGATTGGCCTTCAGAGCAGAGTCAGGCGGGTTTGGAGGTGGCGAAGAGGAATGTGTCCACACAACACACACACACACACACACACACACACACACACACACACACACACACACACACACACACACACATCACTTTCAAAACTTTAAAAACACACACCCGCACCTCGCAAAAAAACAGACCCTGTCTTTTATTTCTCTTTTCCTTGCGACGCTCACGCAGACTAAAACACATCCGTTAACTTTACTTTCACATCTTAAAGTAAACACACACACACACACACACACACACNNNCACACACACACACACACACACACACACACACACACACACACACACACACACACGGCAGGAATGTGTTGTTGTTACGGTGGAGCTGTGGAGCTGCTCAGTGCTCAGCACCTCCACACCGATAAGACTTCAGCTATCTGATAGAGAAGAATGTAGACAGACAGGCAGACAGACAGAACAGACAGACAGACAGAAAGGACAGACAGACAGACAGACAGACAGGACAGTGCCTGGATGGATGGAGGGAGGACAGACAGGGAGACAGGACGGTGCCTGGATGGATGGAGGGAGGACAGACAGGGAGAAAGTGGAGGGAGAGAGGGATCGACAGATACGTTTATTCAGAACTCACACAGTCAGTAAGTCGTTTTCCCTCAGCTGTAGCTGTGTGAGACTCGTCTTCAGGTTCAGGTAAACGTTACTTTACTTTGTAAGCGTCGGCACATTTGGTTTTAGGATTAAGAAACAACAACACTGAAACTGGACAAACTGAATAAAGTTTGATAAAAGTACTCACGGCTCCACAGACTCAGGGGGAAATAAAGACTAAAATAAAAAGACGCTAGAATAAATTACAAAACAGAATTTACTAAATAGACATGACTTCTACCACACCTGTGTAAATGTTTCCACAACATTAGCATCTGAGTGAAAGATATTTGAACAGAGCTTTTTTTCTACAGCTTTGTTCGGAACATTAGGACTGTAAAACTCGTCAAGTGAGAAGAAACTGAAATTCTTTTAAAGTTGAGCTGTAACTGTCTGTCTGTCCTTTAAAAGTGGGTTTCATAACCATGACACCAAAGAAAAAGATAAAATTGATTCAATAAAAGCATGATAGATCTATTACGTTGGTTTTGTTGATGTGGAAATAAAAACAGTTTCCTCAAACAACACAATCCCTTGTTCCCCTTTTTGCACGTAGAAATTAGATTATATGTGCACAATTACCAGAAAAGCAACGTATGTTTCTGCAACACCACAGGTGAGAAGACACACTCGTTCAGAGTTAGTGAAACATCATAGTTTGGAGCACAATAAATGTTTTGGGCTCTACGAACACGGCTGGAAACTGTAACTGTTAACTGCTAACATTTTATCCTGTCGACTGTCGAACACAACGTGGTCAACAATTCTTGTCTCAGCTGAACCGCTCGGAATAAATCCGTCAGAGGAAGAAATGCAGAATTTATTCAGGAATGAAATTGGTAACCCAGAATATCTTGTGTTGGATTATTGGATCTTTACAGACAGATTTTAAAATCTTATCCCGTACAAAAAGTCCCTTCTCCTTTTTCAAATTACGTCATCAGCAGTCAGAGAGTCGACAGTCGTTGGCTGTGACATGTTTCACATCAGTTTGGAGGTCAATATTATGATTACTGCATCACCACGACACGGTCCACAACTCTTCAGACACACTTAATCATGTCTTACAGAACACAGGACACGCGGACGCTCTGCCTCTTTAATCACGGCCTTCGGGGACCTTCGCTCACTCTCATGCTGCTCAAGAGGACACTGGGGCATTTCACAACATCGCGAGGGGAAAGTTACCAAATCTGTGATGCTGAAACATCAGATCCAGCTGCCTTTAACACAGAGAACTAACTGGAAGCTTCTGGGTGAAGCTCCGTGTGTGACGTCTGAAAAACAGAAAAATCATTACGGATGAAAAGTAAAAGAAGACGAGGACAGAAGATACGAGTTGTGAAATGTTGGACGCGGCGGCTCGCTGGTTCTCTGTCAGCTGATATTTATAGACCTTATTAGACATCTGGCTTCCAATCAGTCTCCCTCTCTGCCTCCTTTCATCCTTCTTTCCTCCACTCCCTCCATTTGTATCACCACCTTTGACCTCTCCTTGTTAGGGAGGAAAAGGAAGAGGTTAACCTCTGCTCTGAACACACACACACACACACACACACACACACACACACACACACACACACACACACACACACACACACACACACACACACGAACACACACGTGCACTCTCACGCACGCATACTCGATTTTCAGCGTCCTGCAGCTCGGCGTGCGCGTCTTCACATCGAGATGTAGATAATTAGCTTTCACTTTAAATTAACAGAAGACGACACAGATTTATACAAATGGACTTTCCTCTAATTGAGCTGTGTCGGGTTAATGGAGGTCAGCGGGCGGCGAGCTCATATAAATATATATATTTCTTACATACATAAAAAGATTTATTGAAAGCGGCGAAGCTTCTTCTCAGGCTGTTTCAGTCCAGTTATCATCACCGCGCTGGAAACACGTCTCGTGTAACTCACACTCGGATTTTTGGGATTAAATTCGAGCAAATTCAAGGTTTTAAAGGAAACTGTCAGGTCAAAGCCAGCGACACACACACACACACACACACACACACACGTAAATGGATTGTCACATGTTGCGTGTCTTTCTCGTCGTTTGGACCACACACTCTCTCGTTTACTCAGCTCTGTTTTTTTCCCGCCAGACAAAGGATTGTAAACGCAGTAATCAGGACATTTGTGCGCCTGTGTGTGTGTGTGTGTGTGTATGTGTGTGTGTGTGTGTGTGTGTGTATAGCAGGTTTTTCTTAGCAATTTGGGGTCTACCACTGCCAGTGTGAACAAAAAATATTGTACTTGGGTATCCGCCATTCAAAAACGGCCTTTAAATATAGTTCACTCTCATGTTTTCTCTCCCTCTCTGTCTCTCGTTTTGTCTCCCTCAGGCTCGAACGCTGTCACTGAATCTGCATTTAAGATACTTTTAGTTCATCTCAACTGTCAAAACAGCAACAAAAGTGCCAAAAAAGCACAAGAAATAACTTCATCTAAATCCTCGAGCAACATTTTCAAGCCGGCGATGACACGAGGGGAATTAAAGAAAGAGAGAGTTTGCAGAAAAATGACATACAAGCGCAGACAGAGACGTGTTTCCTGTCGGACCGTCGGAAGATAAATGCTGTTGTGTTTGTGGGTAAATAGCTCAGAGCTGTGGAACAACACGAGCCTGAAAACACACTCCGTCTCTCTCTCATAACACATGAAGGGTCAGCTGTGCAGATGTGCTGCTGCTCAATCAGTAGTTTAATCACAGAGGTTAGAGTTTAATGAGTAATTATTACAGAACCCGAAATCACACAAACACATGGCTGCCCGGTTATTAAGCACAGTTTGTACTGTATATGTGTTCAGCAAGTAACAAATAGCCTCACAGAACTACTGGACTGCCGGCTTCCTGATTAGTTTCCAGGGTCAGTTCAGCCGGATGAACATATTTTTCAGTTCTTCATTTATCAAAATGTTTAAATATTCATGTCTGAGGCGATGACGGTGATCAGAAAGTCTACAGAGCTCGAGAAATAATCTATAAATGATCCTGAGTAAGTGGAAAAGACGTGAAGAAGAAAGAAAGAAATGAAGAAGTCTGAGTGACTCATATCACAAAGAAAAAGATACTTTTCGTACGTTTTCATTCAGAGTTTCTGAGAGAGTCAAACACACTTTAAGAGTATCAGTAACTGAGCCTGTCCACAGACGTTTGGATCCGCCCGGCTGAAACAAGCCTCCTTC
>CAEMYA010000643.1:254271-266212 GCA_903131615.1 Diplodus sargus
CAGCGGTTTGTGTGAAGGAAAAAAAAAAGGGATGATCGCTCCTTCAATCTGAGTGTTTCAATGTGTTGTTTTTGTGGCGGTGCAGTTTTTTTTTTTTCTGCATTTGTTTGCCCAAATCTCTCGTAGCTCTCAGAGATGGAAGCTCTCCAACTGGCCACCTATTGGCTCAAACGCGTCTCCAAACCGTATGGAAGGAAATGTGAGTAACTACAATTTTCTCCATTTTAGCCAATTTAAAAATCTTGGTTGTGACATCTGAAATCACCCAAACATGTTAAACATCAATGTTTTGTTCCGAGTTTCGGATTAGACGTTGAGCTAAATTACCCCAGTGAGGGAAGCTGGGTTTCATCATACATCAAGACGACTGACGCGTAAGTTGTTTTTGCCAAAATGACTGGCAGTATGTTTTAAATGGCAGCCTGGATAACCAGCCAACGGAACAGTCGCCCCGCTCCCCGAGTGAAAATGTGTCAATTAGAATTAAAATCCAGAGATGAAGATGTTTGTTGCGCAGCGCTGCGCTTGTGAGATGTGAGTTTTGGCGCCGTGGCCACTCAAGCACATCAACCCAAAAGACATTTTTCCCCTTTACGTAATAACAGGAAAAAGGAGTAATGGCTAAACAATGGGTCAATTAAACACAAGCACCAAATACAACCCCACAAAATTAGAACGTATAGGTCATACGGCGGCCATTTTACTATGACATAATGCTCAGGGTGAGAAGCTCAAATGTCTGACTGCTGAGTTTCAGGTGGATTAACTTTTTATCATTTCAGCACTTCCTGGTTGATCAAAATCTGGAGGGACATCAGGAAATATCTCAAGGTTTATATTTCCCATTGGCTTCCATTGATGTTTATACACAATACAACAGAGTAACATTACACCAACATTTGATCTTCCACCCTGAGCGTGACATCAGAGGAAAATGGCCGCCATGTGAATCTGGTCTATGGGGGCCAGGCTGTTATTGTCCTGTTCTCTGTTGTTCTCTTATGTAGAGAGCTGACCAAGAGACCAAGACTGTTTTCAAGGTCCCATATTATGAAAAACACGTTTTCTCTGGTCTCTACATATATCAGCTGGTCCTCCCTGAGCCTGCAAACTCCCAGAATGAGGAAAGCAAGTGATTCCTGCATGTTCTCTGCAGCCCACCCTCTGGTAACACGGAGCTCCTACAGGCTGTTCAGATTCAGCTCCTGTCGTTACGTAACGAAAGGAGTCATGATCACAGGCTGACCTCCTCTGTAAGGTGACAGGAGATACCAGAGAGGGGGGCGTTCATCCCCGAGGTGAAGTTCAGTGTGTCCAGCTGTGAGACAGCAGCGTATGGCAACGTTGTCACTTAAAGTTGGACACACGAATGGTTAATGGTTGTACAAGTCAACATCAGTGCCTATTTTCTGTCCCAGCTACAGAACAACGTTTCAGATCATTTTCTAACGACAACGTGTCGGCTGCGGTTCGTGTTAGCTCGTGTGTGTGTGTGCTAACCACTTCACATCGGACTGCTTCAGTAACGAGGGTCAGTACAAAGCTGGCTTTGCCTCGACACTGACCCTCGTAAAAGGATCGGTCCCACCCATACCGGACCCAGCAGCTGCACCCGAGCCACCGATAAGTGTCGCAGCGGTTTGATTGTATTCACAGTTGCCTACGAGTTTGGTGAAGTCAGCTGGAAACTGGCTAACTAGTTAGCTCCGCTTCAGTCCGCTATGCAATGGCGTTTGAAGCGAGTTTAATGTTAATAATATTACGAGGGAGCTTGGTTGTCACAGTAAAAAGTCTGGAAACATGTGCAGACTGGAGACAGAGACGATGCGAACAGTGTCCAAGAGTTTGGAGACAAACACAGCTTCCGCTAGCTGTTAGCCATTAGCTACCTGGCAGTAACTGTAACAACACACAGAACAAGCAAACATTATTCAGACTCACTAACCATTCTGAAACGTCCTGCTGCAGCCACAGAGTCTGTACTTCTTCAGGAGCCTCTCCTTCTGGGTCCGGTTCTGGGTCAAACTGGTTCGGTTGAACGAAAAAATCTCCGCAAGCCATAGCGATACATCCATTGTAAACATTAGCGCATGCTACTGTTAGCGCAGCTAACGCAGGGGAATCCTCTCCCTGGGAGTGACGTAGCAGGCGTTAACAGACGGAGCTCATTAGCATTTAAAGGTGCAGGCACAGAAACAGACTGTTTCTGTGCTCTGTAGAGGGGATGGGATGGTTTGGGGGGAAATGCATATAGAATACAGAGTTGTTGGACCTCTGACAGCTGTGTATAATAAAACAGTATAACATGGGACCTTTCAGCCTCTTAAGACGGTGTGTTATTATTTTGTATGGGATTAGTACTGTGTTAGCAGTTTCTTTTTTTTTCGGTGACACTGTCACTTTAAGAGCGGCGCAGCAGTTGGTTGCGTGAGATCGCGGGGGATCATGGGAGATCACGAAGTTCCCGGGCAGAGTTAGCGACACGGAAGTAGCAGCAGCGGGAGACAAACTACTGAGGTGTGTGTTTTGATGTCGCGTGTGATAAATATCCCTATTGATATCGATAAAGCACAAGAATGGCTGCGAGTACCAGTAAACGAAGGTTCATAAAGAATGTTTGTGTATTTTTGCCGATTCCTGAACAGCCTGGTCAGCGTGAGTAGCAATTTATGAACAATATCATCACTGTATATTGTTTACATGACTGTTTGCATAAACTGTGTCTATTCTTATGTGTTTGGTGCATTTAGAGGGGAGATGGAGCTCATTACGGTCAAGGTGTGTGACTGGGCGCGCGAGCTGCACACTGGAGTGAAGGTGAGTTTAACAAAATGTATTTTAAGCTCATGCAAGAATGTTTACTCAGTGTTTTTTGTTCATGAGAGTAACTTGGTATCAAAGAATATGCTGTAATGTGACTATGAGTTATGTGGCTGGGAAAATGTATTTATTTTAGAGCCAAGTTGTTGTCTATTTTGTCTAAAGTTCAGATTGTCTAGATCGTCTGAAGTGTTCTGTAACTGGAACAGATGTCCAGGAAACAGAGATAAGTGTTTGAGGTTCATAAGCTAGCTGAGGTTCACCATCAGTGTGACATACCGTGAGGGAAAGTAATTTGTTTGTTTTATACTGATTACCTCAAATCCTCAAAATTGCAGTGTTAATGCTGTTTCTTTTATAAGTTGCAGTCGGTGAATAAAAGACCCAGAAATGATTTTCATACTGTGTCCGGTCTCCTCATTTATGACCTGGCCGCACTTATTTCCTGTTTTATTTTGAAATTGTGCCCTCGTGTTGTGTGTTGCTCTTCAGTTCCTCTCTCTCTGATTTTCCCTCCTTCCAGTGTTTTTCTGTTCCTTTTCCCTCACCTGTCGTTTCCTGCACCTCATCCCCTCGTTAGTGTGTATACAGTCTTTGCTCTTCTTCTTGTCTTCAGATATTCCTGTTTCCCTGAGTTTCAGCCCAGCTTCCTCCAGTGTTACTCAAGCGTTTCCCAGTTTGACCTCGTGGTATGTGATAGGTTTTTGTTCCTCTTGTTTTCATTGATTTTCTACATTGTGTTTTTGTTTCATTGACCCATTTTGTTTTTCCTGGATTCTTGTCTTTTTTGTGTCGTCCAGCTTTTGTTAAATAAAGCTCGCCCTTCGTTCCTGAATCCTGTCGAGTGTTTCTGCAGTTGTGTTCTCTCAAATCAGTCTGACTTGTTTGTTGTGTTACTTCCTTCCCTCTCAGTCTTTAAGTCTCATATACAGTACGAACTATACGCTCCGTCTCCTTTATTCATTTAGTGCAACACATGGAGACAAAGCAGCACCAGATGTTTCCACAGAACTATTATTTTTTTCTCTCCTCGTATGGATTTGTATGTGCTCTCATGTCCTCGTAGTTATTCTTTGCCTGAGCTCATTAACGTTTACATTTTAACTCGGAGTCGAACGCTGTTTGGTTATGAACTCTGAATCCAAGCAGCTTTACTGTTTGTGACATGAGCCCCATGTTTTCCTTTATTGAACCATATGAATAGTATGCAGGAGCATGAACAACCTGCACTGGAGTCAGTTGAGAACATGTGAGATCTATTAAAAAACATGTTGCCATCGATGCAATTTCCCAACAACTTATAAATGATATTAGACTCAAGCTGAGCTCTTCTCAAACAACGCGATCGCAAGAATAAATGTTAGTTAGTATGTTTCTGTAAAACCGCAGTTAAGTACGTTTCTTTATGTTCCTCTGTGCTGATGCTGGTTAGGTTTAGACACAAAAACTTCTTGGTTAAGTTTAGAAAACGTCATGATTTGAAAAGCCAAACAGCTGGAATGGAAATAGGCTGGAAATTGTCTCAAGTTTTCCCTAAAAAATATCCAGTGATGTCACGATTAAAATGATTGAAACTCCACCATCTCCTCCTCCTCCCAGTGATAAAGTGCATATAGTAGTCTCCAGAAAAACTAGTGTGACCAGACGTGGTTTTTAGTGTCCCTGCAAATGTCTCCGTTTTTAATCGAGCCTTCAGGTCTCGATCACATTTTGCTGCTCGCTGCATCGTCACATCACTCTCGTTCGCGTCTCTTCTATCTACTTAGAAGGTCTTAATATTATGTTAAATAAACACAAAGCGCCTTATTGAATTGCTGATGTCGGATACGTTACGTTAGCTTGAGGTCAACGTTAGCAGATCACTCAACTCACATCCTTCAAAGAAACAGGTCAATGTGACATCTTATTTATTGTTTTAGTTATATTAAATTTGTGGCTTATGTGTCAATAGCTTTGTTTGTTTTAAAACACTTTTTGCTTCTGAACATTCGTATATCTGGAGTGCTAATATGCCCTTAACAAAATTGGCGAATGTGTGAATTTGAATGTCTCTAACTTATCGTCAGAAGAAAGACGGAGCAGGAAAATGTTTCAGGAAATTCAGAAAATTAGCCGCGGTGCACTTTCAAATGATCAGCATTGATATGTATTGTAAGATTGTGCTTTTCTGAACATCGTTGTAGCCACTTAGCATTCTGTGGCTATTCCATGTGCACACAAGTCAAATGAAACATGTCGCATTATTTATGGGGACCAAAAATATTCCCATAATAAAAATTCAGATGTCACAGAATAAACAATCAAGTGAAACATTGAATATCCTTAACTAGTTGTGAGTCGTGCACTTTAGGATGTGTCACTCCTGCATGTTCTCTCTTGGTGGTAATAACAACAAGATCCATGTGTCTGCTGCCTCAGACGGGTTTTCTCCACAGAGAAGCCGGCTTGCTGAGCAGCTTCTCCCTCCTGTGCCTCCCTGAGTAAGGCCGGCAGGGAGGAAACCTCGGGGCAGACCCAGGAAACTCCAGAGGGATGTTATCTCACTGAATGCCAGGGGGAACCTGCAGGGATCCCCCGGGAGGAGCTGGAGTCAGCTGCTGAGGTAAAGAGCTGTGCTGCTCTGCTCTGCCCCGCTGCCGCCATCGATCTGAAACTGAGAGCAGCTCCATTTTCTACCTGAGGGTTTCCAATACGACAACTTCAGATGAAAAAGGAAAAAAAACAGAACATGAGATCAGAATCTGAGGATGGAGAACACATCCTGATATCCTGAGCTGATTGCAGACGGCTCATTTCATTCAGCTTCATTTTCTCAACTGATGCTGTGATACGTGATGTTTATCTCTCAGGCTTCAGGTGTGAATGTTCACAACGGACTCAACATAAACCGAGATCCACCTGAAGATGAGCTCAGCAGCGACTCGTGGAGGAGAAGAGAAGGAGAAACGTCATTAAAACATCTCAGAGTAACTAACTACAGCTACTCAAATTACTGCAATCAAGTCATTTTTGGTACTTTGACTTGTGCCTCAGGATATATTTATACCATGTAGTTACTATTAAAATCACAACAGAGTACAGAATATGATTTGAATTAACATCTAAACCTCTCATCAGCATTCTTGTAGCCAATCAGGTGAGCTGATCACAAACCGGCCAATGAAAAGCTTTACAGCAGGTGCAGAACAGAGCTGAGAGGAATTTAGACTGAAGATTCGGAGAAACAGAATCTCCACTGATTGAATTATTACTGATAGTCAACAGTTAAAAAGTGAGGATTACTTTGTAAGTTTACGGTAAAATAACTGCTCCTCGGACCAGAGTTCAGATTCTAAATACTCTCTCCACCACAGCTCAGATTAGACAAAGTATGTTTGGAGAATTTATTTTAAAATCTACAGTCTGAATATTGATTATGAGAGGAACATCTTCTGAATATCAAACAGTCTTTCTTTTATTTAGCTCGAGTGTCAGAAGAGACGCTGAGTTACTGCACCGTCCATCAGCTGCATTTTACATTTAAAATCATTTATCAGCGGCTTTGGTCCACTGATGGCGGCGGCTGCCATGCAAGCAGTCTCAGTATCTTGCCTGAGGACACTTCCACATGCAGACTGGGGGAATCAAACCAGCGACCGTCAGGTAACAAGACGCTGCCTCTGAGCCGCAGTCAGACCCTGCTGAAGAAACAGACTTTTATCGTTTGTACATTTGCAACAAACTTCCTCAAATGAACTGAATGAATTGAGCAGAAACTGATTTAATGACAAGAGAAACTGTTTGAGTCTTTACAGAAGTTCTCTCGTCCACCAACAGAGGGCAGCAGCACTTCTGCATCCTGCAGAGGATCCAAACTGAAGCAGTCTGTTCACCTCACTGCTGCACTGCATCTGCCCCAAAGTCTCTGAGCAGGAACTTCAACAGATTATCAATAAATAACCAAGAATGTGAACTCAAGTTTATATTCATATTTAAGTCTCATAGGTGACCTTAAATCTCAGTTTAATAGTCTGAATCCAAGTTTTTTTGTGCTGTTTAATCAAACTTTTTTTGATTTCTGTGTCGGTGTGTTGTTAAAGTGTTAATCAGTGACGCTGACACACACACACACACAGACTCTCTCACTGTCTGCAGCAACATGAAGATATGGCTCATAAAAACACTTTGACTCCAAACCAACGCACACGATCACAGAGTAAATCATCAGGATGACCTGAAAGAGGACGAGCTGCTGGGAAATTAGCTTAAAAAAACAAGTGCTGCAATAAGTCACTGCTGCTGTTTCACTGTGTGGGAAAGAATCAGCAGCACGGAGCGTTTCTGTGGGGAAGATAAGGGACGAGAGAAAGTTTGGAGAGCTCTCTGGTGACATCAACAGAGAGGGAGGGAGGGAGGGAGAGAGGGAGAGAGAGGATTTTGGGGGAAACCAAAGTACAAATCTGTCTGCCTCTCTCACTCTCACAACTTCAGGCGGACCAGTCTGTGTTGCGCCTTCTGCGCTCTCAACTTTTTTTGTTTTTTCTCTCTCTGATTACAACTCCTCTGCAAACTCTCACTCTCTTCTCCTTCTTCTTTTTCTTCTTCTTCTGTTTTCTCTCTCACCCCCTGGCAGCGGAGGGATGTTCTCTGGGAGGAGGTTACACCCGAGCTGAAACATTTTCACCTTCGGGAGTCTGGAGGCTGAGTTTGTGAATGGGGGGAGACTTTTTTACGCATCGAGCTCTGAGTGACGCGCGGAGATGTTTTAGAAAAGAAAACTTCATCTTTTTTTGTTGAGTCCTCATTCCTTCTTTCTTTTCTTCAATGGAGAAGCAGCGCTGAGGAGCTCCTGACTGATCGAGCCTCTTGTTGAGAGAAACTTTGCTGAACTTCTCCAGCAGCGAACTTTAATTTGATTCCTCTCATCACTTCTTTTTTTTTTTTATCCCACCACGCAGTCGAACGGCCTTTCTTGACCTTTTTTGCGGGATCTTTTACTTCCACGACTTTCACCCCCGCGGATTTCCAATTAACTCGGCGTTGGAAGTAATCTGAGTGGATAATCATGCCTCCGATCGGACCCGAGAGGCGGGCAGCGCTCCGCCGGGTTTGGGCTCTTGTTTCGGCGCTGCTGCTGCTGCTGTGCGCCGCCTCGGTGACTGGATGCCCGCACAAGTGCAGCTGCTCCGGGTCGCATGTGGACTGCCAGGGTCTGGGTTTGAAGACTGTGCCTAAAGGAATACCGAGGAACGCCGAGCGACTGTAAGTGAAATCTCAGCGACAGTTTAAAGCTGGTTTTTACTGTCATCATGTCCCGTGTGGTGCGTTTTATTCTCCTGTGGGGAAACATTTCAACTGTGTGCGTGCGTAAAAACTGAAGGTGAGGTTTGAGTTATCAGAGCTGATGCAGACAGATACAGAGGCGACCTGTAGTTAATGTTTAAAGGTGCATTATGTAGATTTAGAGACTATAAATTCCAGGAAAAGTGAGTGAACTGAACAAACAACCTGCACAGTTTCATGCAGTTTTACTTCTCAGTGTTCATCTTTTAGATTCACCTTGTTTCCCCTCTGATGATCTGCTCAGGACTGGAAATCTATCAACGACAGACAAACATCTACTCTCTGAGTTTAAGTAGCTTTTCCAAAAGTTGAGCCAGTTTTTTTTTTTATTCAACGTAAAACACATTAAATGTTAATATCTGTACATTAGACGTTTCCTTGTGTATACGTAACGTATCATCCTGCTAGTTTCTGCTGTGATTGACTAAATCGACCCACAATCTGTGATCAATGTGATCAGTTTTCAGACATTTTGTTGCTCTAAAGTAAAAAAAAACCTTCTATAAACGTTACGTTGAATGAATTTAATTGGGTTAAAGTGAGTTTATATTGGTGCCGGCTTTGCAGACTTTTTAGAGGCATTTAAAGCTCAATAACTCTGATTAATAGTAAAATGATTCACCATTACTTCTGTAATTACCTCCTATACGTTTGCAAAACAAGAGGTAGTTTCCTGAGGAAAGTTACAAGTGTTTAATGCCTCCTGGCTGAGCGGGCTGCACCGCTCCGGTTCTGGATGGTGCACATGAAACTGCCCTAAAGTTCACCGGTGACCTCCAGTGAATGGAGGCAGTAAAGCAAAGAAACGGTCCTGAAGCAGCTTTTAGAGTCGGCGTTTAAGTTTTTAAACAGGTCAAAACGAAAGGTGAGAAGAAGCTGTGAGCTCCTTAAATCTTTTATACTCTTCACGCTCTCTTCGCTGGGAGACTTTCCAAAGTTGGACCAGCTCCTCTGTGACTTGTGTGAAATCCTACACAGTGTTTTTTTTCTCCCGTAAAGAAATACGTTTAGTGTTGGCGACAGTGAGTTTAAAACATGATATTCAGTCCTCGGGCAGGGACGGACCTCTGACAGACGCTGCTGCCACCTCCAGCCTGATGTTGACACGTATACACCCCCGCAGCCACACACATGCACTCCCACAAACACACACACACACACACACCTACGCCTGTTAAGGTATGGAAGCCATTATGCGTGATAACGGAGCAGCCAAAAGCTCCGCAGGGGATCAACAACAGACCGAACCCTGAGACAACAAACACAATCAGCGGGCTGCAGGAGGAAGCGGGGGGCCGTGCTCGTGGAGCTGGATGTGAATTAGCATTCGTGTGCATTTTCTACTTTTACACGAGTTTGTTTACATACGTATCGATCTGTGTGTTGCTTGCGAGCGTATGTGTGAGTGTGAACAGTGAAAACCCCCCCCACACACACACACACCTCCCACCAGAACCTCCTCCATCCCGCCGGGCTGCTGTGACCTCCCAGGACCTGTTGGCTTTTACACAGCAATCCCCCGAAGACATTTACACCCTTGGAAAATAAATAATTAGAGCGGGCTGTGAAGGGGAGGTGGGGTAAGGGGGTCCCCTGCCTCTCGCTGGGGTCCCCGGGGTGGAATATCTGGGGTAGCAGCGCCCCCTCCCTCCCCGTTCACTCCAGAAACTATGTGTTTATGTTTCCCTGATTTATCCAGGTCAGTGTTTCAGCTGTGACTTTGGCCCAGAGTTGCTCTTTTCCTCCCTCTCTGCCTGCTTCACCCGCTCTCTCTCTCGCTCTGCAGATATATTTTAGGGGAGTTGGAGATGGGAAACATTAAAATGGATGAGATTTCAGCTCTAAAGGTTACGGCAGATGGGGAAACTTTCGGGAAAGACAAGATGAGCATTATTGCCCTGAGCGGGGATTTGGGCTTGACGACTTGGATGGAAGTCCACGTGGACGACAGATTCTGGAGACAAATGCGCCGAGTTTGTTCAGCTCCCAGTTTAAAATGCCACATTTGCATCAAATAAAGTTCCATATAATCATTTCATCATCATTTTTTTATTCGGTAGTTTAGATTTGTAAATCATTGTCTTATGTAAGAGCTTCACATGATTGATGATTCTGGAGCTGAATTTTGTTTTTCAAAACATTTATAAACTCATCAGCGTGTCACCGGTGTTATTGTGGATGTCATGCTGCTCACGCAAACGACTTTTTTGTTATGACAGCGTCGACGTGAGGACACGAGAGAAACCTTCTCGAAGGGAACAAAAACTGGCAATCAACGTTAAAATTAACCGAAGAGTCATAAATATATTCATATTTGTTGAATCTGTTATTTCAAAAGTTTCCTGGCAGCGAGATGTTCCGTTCGGTCGAAAAAAAAAAAAGCAAAGCGATGTCGCAATGTTGAGGTAACTGGATGGACGCTGGTATGCATCAGTTTGGCCGATGAATCGGTGCTCGCTGACACACGGGGCTTAAAGGAACAGTCCAGCGTTCAGTGATCACGCCTTCACAGACGGCTCTGAGGAGTGTGTCGCAGGTCGGAGTCAAAAAACACGTTCGCTGGATTTCCCACGACGACAAAGTCCAGTTTGAAACGTCCACGGAAACTTCCAAAGCTTTAAATCACTATTGTACGGTTCCATAATCACCAGTCTGCTGCGAGTCTGCATGATCGGTTTGTTCCAAACACTCATAATATTGCTAAATACAGTTTTCTGTTGTGGTCAGCTGTTTACCTTTGTCACAGGCGACCCTGTGTGCTCATGTTGAGTGCAGATGGAAAACAGAACAGGGCCGTTGTGTGTTTGTAGCTCTTGGAAGTCAAAAAAGCTCGGCTTATATTTGGTCCTGTTAAAAAATCTCAACGGTGATCCGTTTTTTTGCATTTCCGTTCTGATTTTGAAGGTCGAGCCACAAACTGAACTGGCGTCCTTCCAGCGGAGAGGACGCAGAGTTTTCTCCATCGATGGTCGTCACAGATGAAACCACAAGATGTGGCGTTTGCAAAAGAGACGCGACCGCTCGCCTTATCTCGAGTGGAAAGTTTTTTTTTCGGCTTGTACTCCACGGCTGCTTTTATCGCCCTCGCAGGCCACATCGAACACATTCAGACAGACTGTGCTACGTGATGTAGATTTAGTGAAATCGGGCAAAGGAAATAAGTTAAGGACCTGATGAATAACCTTCAGATTCATTAATGTATGTCACTTTTTCTTTGGATGACTCCGAACAGCTGCTTCGGAGGAAGGAAGTCAGTCGAAACTGGAAAAAAACGGTTGAAAAATCACCAGTTTGGTCCCTGAAGCCCCCGCGTACTCTCTTTATTACACTCAGTGAGTAACTTTGAGTCCAGTTCACTTCCACCAGGTCCGCCAGTGAAAGGCTGAGAGCAAGTGTTCAGGTCCACCTGTCATATCGACAGAGTGAATCTGTCTGGTTTCTCCTCACCATTGTAAACAGAACGTTTGGGGAAAAAAAAGGTTAACGAGAGAAAAACAGTGGTGGCCTCGACACACACACACACACACACACACACACACACACACACACACACGCAGAGATTACCTCGGGGCCAGTCGGAGCCGTAATGTCCTCCTTGGGAAGCCACTTGAGACCTCATTTGCATCTAATTTGAGTGGAGGGTTTTTTTTTTCCCCGGGTGGACGGAGGGGAGGAGGGGGAGGCTTAACAGGCTTAACGATGCTGGCTAAAAATGAATTGGAAAACAGGCACAGCTTTTCTCTCCTGCGTCCAATTCACACCTGCCCCACAGGGACGGCACACACACACACACACACAC
>CAEMYA010000643.1:266285-278785 GCA_903131615.1 Diplodus sargus
GCACACACACACACACACACACACACACACCCTGCGGTGTTGATTTGTCGCAGCCTCAGATTCCTCTCTGTTGCTGCAACTGCTGTGAAAATGTGGGGAAATTGAATGCTGTAAACTCTCGAGGGGACCAATTGATTGAGCCGCAATCAGGAACCTTTTTGTGCTGAAGTGTGTGTGAATGTTTGTTTTTTAAATCCAAGTATATATGTGTGTGTGTAGTGTGCATAATCACATCTGATCTATATGACAAACCGGTTGTGTGTGTGTGTGCGTGTGTGTGTGTGCGCTCTCAGTTGAATGAGTTCACTGCTGGAAGCGGCGAGCTGCCCGAGCCAACTTTACACAAACTAATTCTGATTTTAACTGCCTATTTTTCTGTTCCCCTCGCTCGAGGAAGTTTTGGCAAGGTTTTTACGAGCAACACCTTCTCTGCTTTCTCCGGCCTCGTCTGGCACTTTCCCCTCTTCTGTCTTTTCTTTCTGATTTCCCTTCCCAGCTCTTCTTCTTCTTCTTCTTCTTCTTCTTCTTCTTCTTCTTTTCAACCCCAGCTTTGTTTTTCTTTCCTACGTCTCTCGCTCCTTCCCCCCACCTCCATCCCTCTACCTTCCCTCTTTTTCTTCTTTGTGTTATTTTCCTCCTCCTTTCTGTCCGCCTCACTCCACCTTCTTTTCTTCTTCGCTGACCTCCCTCCTCCCTCTCAAACACGCACACACACACACACACACGCACACACACACACCTCCAGTTTGCCAGCAGCATCTCTCCAGTAGAGTTTTCACAGCTCCCATTTCCCCTCAGCGTGCCAACCTACCACGGAGAGCAACAACAATACGGTCCTGCTGCTGCTGCTAGTGTGTGTGTGTGTGTGTGTGTGTGTGTGTGTGTGTGTGTGTGTGTGTGTGTGTGTGTAGAACGGACACGCATACACGTTCCAGCTCCAGCTTCTGGCTCTTATCAAACCTTGGTGTTGATTGGTCAGTGGACGCGGTAACCACCACACCCTCAGCTATGAGACGGCATTCCATGGTGGGACTGGAATATTTCTGTCTCTGTGTGTGTGTGTGTGTGTGTGTGTGTGTGTGTGTGTGTGTGTGTGATATCTAGATACTGCGTTGCTAACCTGTGCATGTGGCCGACCAGCAAATTTGTGCTGACACAGTTCCCGTCCCCCTTCGATTCGGCGGAGAGCGGATCTGTAACCAGCAGAGTTCTGAGCAGCTCCTCTTGTTGTGGCCGAGAGTTTCGACTGAAGTCAGAATAACGTTGCGTTGTATACAAAAACTGCTCGCCGCAGCCAAGAAGTCACATAAGTCAAAGATGCATTCCAGCCGTTTTGATAATTCCAACAAATCTCTGCTTGGCCGTGCTGTTTTGGTAATCGTCCAGCTTTCCTGCAGACCGCTGGTGATATATTGTGTTTGTGCAGGATTTCTCTGCGTGTGTAAACTACTTTGAGGGAAGCTTCAGTCGGCACACACGCTTTGGTAACCGTTTGAACGCACGCCATCATCCCATGAAGAGCGTTCTTTACTGTTATCGTGGGTACGATGGTGATGTAATACATCTGAGGAGCAGCCCGAGTGTTATTGCTATAGCAGACAAGTCTAAACTAAGAAGTCGAAACCACAATGAGCTTGCTGTTCTCACACAGGCTCTTAATGTCACGCCTATCATCTGCGGCCATCTCGTGGTGAGCATTTTGTGCCCTTCCAACGAGGTTCTATCCAGTGATGGTCTGCCAGATGGCACGAGCGAGGGTAACCAATATTTAGGCTCCAGTTCTAGGTCAGTGGGTGATATTCTGCGCACCGAGTTTCTCCAGCGTGCGGGCAGTTGACCTTTTCTATATAATGACTTTCAGTCTGCCAAGTAGGCAGCCAGCTGGCACCGACGGCGGGCTCTGCCCTTCTGGGAAACAGAGCAAGCTGGCAGCTTTAAAACATGCAGACATACACAGTATTCACACGTACTGTACACACAAACAGTATAGAACACACACACACACGCACATGTGCACACACACTCCAATCCGGCTCATATGTTGGACTGTTAAAGGTTTAGGAGTGGAGAAAGCAGCATGTAGTCTGATTAAAAATGCCGCCAGCGTAATTTGCATTGTGGGAAATGTAGGCGACAGGTTTTGAAAAGCGGTCCACTGGTCCAAACACTTCTGGACTCAAAGGTCAGACAGCAGAACCAGAGATGTTTGTTTTGTTTTATCTCTTGCGTTCTCCTTCCACTTCAGAACCTCCTGCCTACATTACCCACAATGCAACAGAATCGCTTAATTGACATCTCTGGAGGCATTTTATCAGATTACATGCAGCTTCCTCTGGAGCAACAAAAGGCTTTATACTACTTCTTAGTAGTACTCAGCTTCATATGTGTTAACTGGGTGGAGTTACACTTTAAATGGAAGATTTTGGATTATTGCAACTTGAGTCTTGTTTTGTTTCCATCTGTCAGACTCGTTACATCCACACATCACATTATATTGTCTGATGATCAGACAGGTTGCAAACAAGCCGACCAGATCACACAAAGCACTTTATTTGTGCGATCAGCTGGAAGTGAGCCGACCGCGTGAGCTCAAGAGCCGAAAGTATGGCGGGTCAAAGTTGGACCACAAAGAAGACGAAGGCCTCTTAACTGTGATGGATGTTTGCAGCGAACAATTTAGGTTATTACTTCACAGTTTGCCTTCATTTTCTCTTCAAAGTGAGTTGTTCTAACCTGAGGGCGAGTGTTTTAAAGCAACCTGTGAGATTGTCTGACAGCTTGTGGTCTTTGATTTCTTTTAAAGTTGCAAGATCTCAGCAATTAACTTGGTGTGCAGAGTGATATTATACGGATAGAAGTGAAGCTTTGACGGCCACAACTGCTAAAATAAGACCCGAGGTGTGTGAAACTAGAATTAGAGCTAGAAAAACAATCTTTTGAAGGAGTCGGGAAGGCAGAAATATCCTCACTGGCACAAAGACGCTACACACTCGGACACGTGTGCTCACGGGAAAACTGTGTATTTATATTCCGGAGTGAGATACATCGACATGCATGTTAGCAGCGTGAGAGGATTTATGCGTGCGGCCACACACGCGCAGCGCACACTCATCATTAGGCGAGTGCAGGCGCAGATACCCACATGTACACACAGGCCGCTCTCAAGCTTTTACCAATTTAAACATGCAGTTGGTCGTCGTTTGGAAAATCTGACATATAACGAGCGAGCGACTGTGTGACATAGAAACTACCCCGAGTCACGAATGACCTTCTGTGACTCTGTGCAGAAACAGAAGTCCTCGTCCCCGGAGGACTTCAAGAGTGTGTGTGCGCATGTTGTAACGCCAGTGTGGGTTTATATGTGTGTGTGTGTGTGTGTGTGTGTGCCGTACGCTTGGAGTCGTTTGATGTTAACAAGCTATGCCACTGTTTTGTTAGGCCACTGTCACCAAAGCAACACATTATATCCCTTCTGCAGGGACTTTTTCTTTTTCTCAGCGTGTCTCTCGCTCCACTATACGAGTGCGAACGCTTATTTGTGTTTGTTAGCGTGCACGCGGCTCGTGCACGGCGGGGTGAGAGTGTGACTCGCACCGTAATTTGTTTTTTTTCCCTTTTTCAGTCCGATGTTCAGCTGAGCTGGAAGTGACAGACTGTTTATGTAAGCTGGGAGCTTATGGAGGAACTGGTCAGCGCTCCAGCTTCGTCTCTATCACTCTCTCTCTCTCTTTCTCTCATTCATCTTAGCCTCTCTCGTTCTTCTATCCCCTCGTTCGCTCGCTTCTTTTTTTTTCTGACTTGGCCTCCGGCGAGGAAGCAGCAGTCCTCGTTCTCGTCAAGTGGCCTCTCAGCGGCCAAATTACCCCTCCACCCGTCCTCCCCCTCCACCCCATTCACTTGCAGTACAGCGGTAGTAAATCTAGACAAAAAGCAACGCAGCCCTATAAACTCCCAGCAAAGAAAAGAGCTCACCAAATACAGCGCTGGTTTACGGCCCTGTTGGCTCGTGGCTCTACAAGAAAGGGATGCTTGCAGGCGACTCCCTAATGTGGTCGAGCCTGCGCGGTTAACAGCGACACCAAACTATGAATTTCCTGAGGTCGAGCCGCATTAACGTGGAATAGAGGCTGCGAGGGGGAGAGACGAGATAGATTCTGACGGACAGAAAACAAAAAGCAGCAGATGATGAAACAAAGAGAGGAGACGCGTGATGTATATAAGCAGGAGCAGAACAAGAGGAGATGGAGGAGGAAGAAGGATTTACAGCTAAATGGAGGATAGAAAGTAGAAAGTCAGATGAAAGATACTGACATGAGAATAAAACAACCAGATTTAGAGTTCAGGAGCTAAAGTGCAGCTAAGTCGGAGGGAGATTCCCCTTCATGGAGCGAAGCGAGCGTCCTCTGCTGTAGGTAGAATATTTAACCGACTGATGACTCCTTTACTTTATCGTCTCCGTCTCCCCTCCTCCCGCCTTTCCTCTCCTCTTTTGGGAAAAGAAGTTCTGTCATCTTTTTGTTTAATCTCTCTCGTAGCATTGTTAGCATTCTGGACATCGCGCGTGTCCAGAATAAGCCAAGATTCTTGATTAATGTGTGGCGAGGGGGAACTTTTGCCAGAAAAAAAGTTAAATGTCAAGTGTCAGAATGTTTTTCCCGCCAAGCATTCGGAGCCCACACGAGAAACCGTCTCCCACAGCGGGGTCAGTGTGAAAACCCGTCGCACCAGGCGAGCCGTAGTCCTCCAGGCCGATTTCTCTCCGCGGTGTCAGCGAATGTTTGCTTTAGCTGTGTCAGTTCTGCTGCGGCTGAGTTTGAAGGCTGTCTGTGAGCACATTACGCAGCTCCTGAGCCAGGCCCGGATGATTCCTTTGCTTTCTTTTGGATTCACGTTCAGTCGGTTTCTGGAGACGCTGAGCGTTTTAAATCCTCCAAACAACAAACAAACAACATGATGGATGTGAGGACTGTGTGTGTGCGCGGATTTAAGAGGCTGTGTCACCAGCAGACATATGAGTTCCAGAGGGATAATGTTTGATTTCCTGAGAGTTATGTGTCGCTTTGATGGGAGTTTTATCCGTCACTTGGACAGATGAGAGGAGCGAGAGTGAGGAGCGATGGGCTGGAGGAAGTGAAGTGGAGATACAGATAGTGAGGTGTGTCCCGTTAATAAACACAGCAGCCGTTGTTTGGGAAGAAGAATCACACAGAGATGATTCCTCTGCTGCTTTCCTTCGTGCACGTCTCCTCCTCAGAGCTGCAGCCAGGATTTTAGAAAAACCAGAAACTCGCGTCTGTCGGTGCCAAATTGAACGTTTAAAAAAAAATGTTTATTGTATTTTTCATTTAAACGTTCCACGGTTTCTTTGTCCGACAGCCTAAATGATGCTGTAGAGCTTTCTGAATGAAATAAACCTGGTGGTGACACGTCCAATCATTTTGTTTATTTATGTTTGCCCTGGAAAAGATCAAGTTTATGGATCCTGATTTTATATTGGTCTGAACCTTTTGTCTGCGCTCGCTCGAACACAAGCCTTCTGCCGTCCCGTATGATGTGAGTGCCCAAAACTTCTCAGCGATGATTGCTGCGTATCCCCGAGAGCAGTTCTGTAATGGGAGAGAGCTCAGGACCGATTAGCGTCACTGTGACGGAGATTCAGAGCAGCAGTAAACGGTTGCACAGGAGAGAGCGAACTTTCCAAACGCTATAGACTCGTGTGGACAATACGCGGCCTGCAAACAAAGACGGGCGGAGCGTGTCGCTCGTTTGATTCCTCTCCATGATTACATATTTTCACTTTTTGATTTTTGTGACATATAATTGTTTATACAGCTACAAAGAGGATAGAATTGAATTTTCTACATGACTCCTCTTTTGATGGTGAATTCTTCATACTAAGCTTGTTATACTAAAATATGTAAACTAACATTTTCTATCCAGTTTAACGTCAACAAAGGCAGTTTTTTTTTTTACCAGCTGGCTGAAGCTCAAGTTTTCCTCGTATTACACTTGAAGTGAATGTTAGTTATTGTTGGTCGACCTCTGATAGATTCATATGTTCTCACTCCAAACTTGGCAAATTCGGCAGCTGCAACATGTGTGAAGACTCCGTGATGCAGTTTGTATAAAACATTGATAGACTTTCAATATAAAAGCCTGCCGACTAACAGTTTATATAGACATATTATGACTTGAGGTGTGGTTTCAGCTCTCTCCTTGATTATGTTTAGAAAAATACAGAATTCTTTGAGTTAAATTCACCAAAATGACGTAACTCACATTATTAATTAACGTGACATCACTCACGTAACGTAAAGTGACAGAAGTTTGACATTTCTGTACTTTAACTTGCATACTTAACGTTACTGCAAATCACTGTTGGTATATTTCACTCTTTTACTTCTGTACTGATAAAACGTTGCTTCTCCCAGACACAGCGGACAAAGCAGGTAATCTGAAAATCAGGGCCGTCCACATGGAAACGCTTTTGTGTGTAAACTCACGTGTTTTGCATCGTTTTGTCCGATCGTCCACATGGATCCTGTAAACACGCTTTTTTGAAACCTGGTCTCAGATTGGAGAAATTCGAAAACGTTGTCCTTGTGTTCATCATGCGAATCCGCATACTTTGTCTATCGATGACGCCATCGCCCCGACGTCTCATAACAACAACAACAACAACAACAACAATGGCCGACTACATGCTTGTGTTGGTGCTGCAGAAGATATTGAGCCTATCAGGGTTACTGGGACAAAATACTCTGCTGCTCTGCTACGACGATCAGCGAAAAAGGATTATGGAGAACTGACTAGCTGTTTTCGTCTTCTTCTTGTTGTGTTCGGTTTCTCCTTCGACTGTCTCCTTTCTAGCGCCACCTACAGGCCTGGAGTATGAACTACAGCGTGTTGAGTCGTTTACAATGGATCCGTTTGGACGCAGATATTCTTAATACGATGCTGAGGAAGACGGGGGGAAAAGATCAATTTGGTACGTGTGGACACGGCCTTAGTCAACACGTTCAGGAACTCTTGTTTAACGTTTCTTATCCATCTAAATCATCGATCTTGGTGCCCGGTACTGTGTATTCATGGCTTTAATGTGCTTCCAGAAAAAAAGATCACAAACAGCAGCTGTTTATCTTCAAGCTTTGCTGGACGCGTGTTTATCTCTCTGCGTAGTCGTCCACCTATATGTTTCCTGGCCTCCTGATCGGACCAGAAGAGGGTTTAATCCAACAGAATGCTGCTGCTGCCTTTTAAGCTTTCGTGTCGAGTGAGGTAACAATTAGTCAGTGCAGGTCTCTCCTTGTCATATCCACAGATTTGAAGTGGATGGATTACGGTTGTAACGCGGGCCGGCGGCGGAGCAGCTTGACGCCCGGCCTCTGCTCCTGGTGACAGACGCACCGGAGAGCGCGGGGCTCACAGGAAAAAGGAAGAAGGCAATTAGGATTCCTTGCGTAACTTTAGAGATTTAGAGAGCGAAATTGAGCATACCTAAAAGAGAGAGAGAGAGAGAGAGAGAGGGATGATGGAGGACAAGAAAGAAGGGAACGAGAAGTGCTACAAGAGCTTTGTGGAAAATAACAGGAGATTAGCACAGGAAGCGAACGCATTCTGAAACGAAGCGTCGGACGCGGAACAACAAAGGATGAAAGGGAAAGGATGGAGAGATAAGGATGCAGCGCCTGATAGAGCGAGAGAGGGAAACGTCACAGTGTTGAGAGTCAGAACAGAGAGAGGAAACCGTTTGTAGTGGTTACTCCTCTTTTGGGTACGAGATTGAAAACGACAGAGGTCAAAGGTCAGAGCAGAAACAGGACGGATTGAGACGGAGAGAGAGAGAAAGAGAAACACGACTGACCGGCCGACAACCCGGCGTGTCAAACATTTTAACTCGTGTATTCGCTTTAATATTTCACGGTTTAGCGCGGCGGCTCAACTCTTCATTCCATCGAGCTCTGGGGAGTCTTTGTCACCTGATCTGTCATTTGTTGAACATTCCTCTCTCGTAGTTATTTCTCTGTTTTCTCTCGGTCTCTGTGGTGTAGCCAACCAATAAAGCTGCGCTGTAAATGAATCAGCCCCCACATACACACACACACACACACACACACCAAACCTGTGTGTGTGTGTGTGTAAAGTCAAACCAGTATGCCGGCCCAAAGCAGCCAGACTGTAAGGTTGACTGGTTTCAGTGGTCTGGGGTGAGATGTGGTGGGCGGCTGTCTGGGCCTTTGTGTGTGTGTGTGTGTGTGTGTGTGTGTGTGTGTGTGTGTGTGTGCGTGTTGTAAGGTATATTAATTCCCTGAACACCTGCTGTTTGCATTCTCGTCTTATCCACATCGTCACAAACACACACACACACACACAGACACACACATGTGCAGCGTCTCTGCCTCTCATGGAAACAAACAGTGGTCAGAGCTTTTGTGTTGAAGCCTCTCGTTAGCCGTCTGACTGCCAGCTGGTCAGTTAAATTTAAAGTTTAGCTTTACAGCTGGGTGGGACGGACACCCGCACTCCAGCGGACCAGGTGCATTAAGAAAAACGGCCCGCCGAGCTCTTCAGATCCTCTGCAGCACTTTTGATTGCCAATACAGATAAAATGCACTTTTTTGTCCCATCTGGTTGCAGAAATCTAATCCCTGTAAGTGGATTTAACATATTTTAATGTCTCATCTTTTCACGATGGCCAACGAGCAGATGCAGATGTAGATAGAGCAGAATAAGTCATGCGAGTAAATCTGTAGTCGTTTGCAGTAGCGGTGCACCAATCTGATATTAAGATCAGATATCGGCCCTGATATCAACAAAATAGCTGGATCCATTTTTTTTTTCTTCTCCGTCGCAGCTCATCCTTCGTCATTCATCAGCAGCACACACAAGACTGATCCCCGACCAGTTCATCAGTTCAACATCAGCCACACCAAGTTTTAATGAATGAGTGAAGAATATAATATGACAAACATAAATAGGTCCTGTTATTAGATCTGGATGTTAAAATCCAGACCAATCGGCCGAGTCGAGCACGTAGAAGCTAAGATGTCTGTTCTGAACGGGCAAAACGCGAATTAATGTTTATTTTACTGACTGAACGTCCCACATCTCTCTCTGTTTCACACGTTACCGCCTGTTCTATCATTTACTTTCACACCACGTCTTGTTTCTTTCTG
This sequence comes from Diplodus sargus, assembly GCA_903131615.1. Classification (NCBI taxonomy): domain Eukaryota; kingdom Metazoa; phylum Chordata; class Actinopteri; order Spariformes; family Sparidae; genus Diplodus; species Diplodus sargus. The sequence continues at coordinate 275,462 of CAEMYA010000643.1, forward strand.
CCGCTGGCCTCGAGGTTCCAGCTGCTGGTGCCGACGCCGTCGCTCTCCACCTGGACCCCCGTGTCCTCGCTGTTTGTTTGTCTCCAGAGCGGTTTCCCTGGTGAGAGCAGAAGTTTCCACTGTGAACAAGAGAAAGATGGAGATAAGGATGGAGAGATTAGCTGAGACGGCGGAGGAAAAATGTAGCCGACTGTAAAAGAGTGAAAGATTGAGATAAAAGAGGAGCGATTAGGGGGCAAAGAGAAAAACAGAGGAAGGCGAAGAAAAAGTGTTTAGTCAACTGTGAAACAGTGATAGATAAGACAGGAGAGATTGAGAGAGAGAGGGGACACAGTGAAGGGGGAGATTAGAGAGAAAGAGAGAGGATGGCTGGGAACACGGAGGAAACATGCGACTCACACTTTGACGCTGAAAAGCTGTGACTGGAGAAAAGAAGAGAGTCGAAAGATGAAGGGAGGGAAAAAAAAAAACTGAGAGATTGTCGCCAAATGTGAAAAGATGAGGAGCGATATGTGGTGCGACAGGGAGGAGGAGGAGGAGGAGGAGGAGGTGAAGTGATGAGGAACACAAGTTTTCAGATTGGATTCTGCCTCAGAGTCACTCGAAAGTGAAGAGTCGTTATTTGATATTTGCAAATCGACAAGCGGGGGGGAAAAAAAAACTAAAACTCTGTTTCTGTCATCATCGGGGAAGCTGCTCTTTCCTCAAGCTGAAAATGATAAATCAATGCTGTATTGAGCTTTTTTGTCGCCACGTCCAAGAGGGCTTATCAAGCTGCCTTCGCTTTCCAAGGAACTGGCAAATTACGCTCACGCTGAAAGCTCGAGACGAGAAGCAGCAGCAGCAGCAGCGAGCCTGGATGACGGTGAGGCGGCTCTGGTCTCGTAACGACACTGGCAGGATGGACGAGGCTCAAAGTCGCTGAACATTTCACTTCTGCTTTTTATATTTTCTGGTATTATTGCTGCTGCTTCCACGTTTTTGGAGGACTTCTTGACGTCGGGCTTATCTGTGATTATAATGAAAGCATCGTGACCTCAGAGAGATTTCTGATTGCACAAAAAAAAAACGTCCAGATAATTATTTTGGCATTTTGTGCTTTATTAGAAAAGACAGCGTGAAATGAAGGATTTCATGTGCAGCACCTCAGATCTGAGGCCTCGAGGGGGACGGGTTGTTAAACTTTATTTAAAAATGAGGTCATGTGATGTTTTTTTATGAAAACACACCAGGCAACATAAAACACTGTCCCACACATTGTTAAACATGCACTAAAATATGTTTTTCACCAGACTCCAGACGACATCAGCGTTTCTTTGGCCTCTCTGCAACAATACGTCCAATTCTCATTCAGTTTTTAGCTCTGTTTTGTTCTCCACCAGCTCCTGAAGGGAACGTCTGGCTGCTAAATGCTCCGCTGTGTTCGTCAGCGAGTCACCGACTCCTTCTGTCAGTTAGTGGAAGGCAGTTAGCATTCAGCTAACTGAACGTTAGACTTAAAGTGCTGGAGCTGCAAAGAGAAGTCGATAGAAAGAAAATCAACCTCAAACTGTTTTGATAAAAGTGAAAAAGTGAAACATTTCCTGGTTCCAGCTTCTCTAAACGTGATGCCAACCGAGACAATGAGCTGACAGACCCTAAAATTCAGCTGATAATTCTCTGTAGATTCATTATAACGAGTGATCAATACATCTGATATTGATGATGATATGATCTGATTTCTCCTCTCCTTGATGATTTATATTTCTGTCTGTGCTTCAGTCAGTGGGAGTCTTTGTTCAGTGGTCTCTATATGTGACCTCCTGTTGTATCAGATGAGATATTGGACCGGTTTAGTTCTGAAGGACCTGTAGTGGACCCGGGAACACATCCTGGTTTTGGGAGGCGCTGCCCTGGACCCACACCGGCCCTCCCTGTCTCGGGTCGGGTATGGCTCTTATTAGTGTTCCTGCCGCGGCTGCTGGGGGAAAACCTTTTGAAACCTAATATGGTCTTAAATCAGATTTATAAATGTTTAGGTGTATTATGAAAAACACACACGCAGGCCGCCTTGGCAAAAACCAGACTTTGTTTATGTGTATGTGTGAGTGTGTGTGTGTGTGTGTGTGTGTGTCTGTGTCTGAAGGAAAGAGCCGTGTGTGTGAAACAAGAGAGAAAATTGTGTGTGTTGTTTGTCCGCTGCTCTCATGTGTGTGTGTCTGTGTGTGTGTGTGTGTTTTTCTTCCTCGCTCTAATTCCTCCAGTACGACAGCGTTTCAATAAACAGCGTACACACACACACACACACACACACACACACACACACACACACACACACACACACACACACACACACACTCAGGCAGTCAGTTCATGTTGCAGTGTGCATACATTGTGCAGCCGGAGTTAAAACAGATTGAATGACATCCAGGAAACACGATAAGCTTTTAAACTCTGATGATGGAAAGAGAAAATAATTTCATCCCACTTTCTTTTTTTTTTCTTCTGGAAAAATTTGCTTCTCAATAATTCAGAGCAGCGGGAGCTCGCGTGTGTGTGTGTGTGTGTGTGTGTGTGTGTGTGTGTGTAATTCTCCCTGTGCCTGTACGGTCGGAGTGTTTGTGTGTTTTGGTTTGTGTTTGTTTGTTGTGTGTGTGTGTGTGTGTGTGTGTGTGTGTGTGGGCTCTGACGCTGCGGGGCTTTCTCACGCTTCGTCCTGCTGCCACATTCATTAATTTGACTTCAGTGAGAACACGCTAACACACACATTCACTGAACTTCACTTCCTTTTCTCTTTTAGCAAAGACACGCTGTATTATATCAACACTGTTGGTTTTAAAGATCTGATTTGTGACTTCTGTGTTTCTCTCTGTAGGGATCTGAACAGAAACAACATCACCAGAGTCACCAAGGTGGACTTCTCCGGCATCAAGAACCTCAGGATTCTGTAAGTTTGTGTCTTCTTTGTTTGTTTCAGCATAAAACACAAAGTTCTGCAAATATGATTCAGGGGTTTTTAGACCTGGTTGGTCACGAAGTCCATACTGAGCTCATGCTCAGCTCTGTTTCTGTATCGCACGGATGAGTGAGAGAAATTCTCTTATATCACTCTCACGTGCCATTTAGGAAGAAATCTGTTTTGACCCGGTGACTTTATCTGTGCAGCAAATTGTTTGTCCTGCAAAACAGTTGCAAATGGAACTACAGTACGATGAAACAACGATAAAGTTTTCTTCGATAACCTGTGAAACATGCTCCTGTAAATAGTTCAGAACCGGCCCAGTCGGCAGGAGAAAACAAAGTGAAAGTTAATGTTTTATGCAGAAGACTGATTCGATCACTTTC
>CAEMYA010000643.1:283785-289875 GCA_903131615.1 Diplodus sargus
TATAAACCTGATTAAGCACGCTGGTTTGTTGGAAGCTGATGGATGTTTATTTTTTTATTCGTGTATTTATTTTCCCCCAGATGTGTTCGGTGGTGTCCTGATTAGATTAAATACATTTTCCTCCTGCGATCGTTGACACAGAAGTTGTCATTTTTCACGATACAAGTAGAACAAATATGAAGTCGTGAGTCATAAATGGACAGAAATGTAGTTGACGCCTCATTATGCACCAGAGTCCCTTTAAATAACAACTGAATAAACAACAAGATGTTTGTATTATTCTATTTATTTCAATTAGCACATTAACACGTACGGTTACTTCAAATCCAGATAGTGAAACAAGGTCAGAGATCAGCGTCAGGAAGTCGTCACAGTAAATAAACAGATACAACAAGTTAACCAGTCAGTTGACGGTGATGCAATAAAAACGCAGACATAGATATGATAAATAATCAATAAGTTGAATGTGATGACAGATTTCGAGCTCCTTCAGTATTCATGTGACACTTCTATAATAAAATACGAGCAAACGCCCTTTAAAATGTCGTTGAATGCATCTTTCTGTGCGTTTGTGTTTCAGTCCAACAGATTTGTGTCCTGTGTGTGTGTGTGTGTGTGTGTGTGTTTATGCAAAGAGCCGGTATGACACACAGATTAATGGCTGCACTCCAGCCGCACGTCTAAACATTATCGCTGAAAGAAGACTTAAGGAAGGCCGAGCCGAAACAATCCAAAGTCCACATGTCGGCCGGACGTCGACTTGTTTGATGCGGCCTCGTCAGGCTTCCTCTGCTATCGCTGCCTCTCCAACATCTCTCTTACTCAATCCATCTTGTCATCGTGGGTCTCTTCATCTCTCTCTCTCTCTCGCTGCCTCCTCCTTTTCTTTCCTCCGACGTTTCCCCTCCTCTCCTCTCTGCTCTCTGCTCTCCTCTGTCAGGAGATGTCACTCTTAACATCCTCAGACTGGAGAATATAAACACACATATCTTTACTCTTTCCCATCTGGAAAAACTTAAATCGGCCCCAAAAAACATGACAACAGAGACAAAGCGGAGAAGAGAAAAAGAGGAATATTCATTACGCTGGGAGCGCCGCTGGAAAGACAGACGAGGAGAAGCTCTCCGCCGAGCGGCCGAGGAGGGACGGCTCGTTAGTTGTTTGTTTTGGCTCTCGTCTTCGTGACGTTTGTGAAACGCCGCACGTATTAAAGTTTCTAAACTTTTGTCTCACGCCAGATTGGTTTGTCCGGAGTAATGATCGGTTGTTTATACAGCCAGGTTTTAAAAGAGCAAGTGTCTCTGTCGATGTTTGAAATGTCTTTATTTCGATCTGGCAGGCGGCGGGTTTCTGTGTTTCCACTGTCCAGTAAATGAGATTTATCTGGCGTTTCTTGCTTTGGCTTCAGGACGAGGTCAGCTTGGCACGCCGGCCGTGGATATTCAATCACAGTTACATGCTCGTCCCTCAGTTTGATACTTAAATTAAAACATTTTTAGGACAGCTGCAACTGCTTCATGTTACTGATGATTCTCTTTTCACACTGGATGTTATTTCTCTCTCGTCTGCTGCGTCTTTTCTTTTGACTTGTGTGTTTTGTTGTAGATGTGATAATAACTTCAACTCTTCTCTGTGTCTTCATGTGCGTCTCTGCAGTCACCTGGAGGACAACCAGATCAGTGTGGTGGAGCGAGGAGCCTTCCAGGACCTCCGACTGCTGGAGAGGCTGTAAGTACGACGTCCCGACCTGCTACCTGGAAAAAAAGGCGCACTCGTATGAATGTAAAGTATTTCAGGCGCGTGAAAATCCCACCAGGGCTGCAGAACGTGCTCACGCATAAACATCCCGGAATAGACACACATGCACGCCTGCAAACACAAACGCACACACACGCAAATACTCGACCCGTTACGGCAGATTTTCCATCTTGTCAAACACGCACACACACGCTATTGTCGCATACGCACAAAGACACACAGCGAGCGTACCTGGATGAAACCCAAATCCATCCACTTCACACACACGCTTGGAATCTCGCATAGATATCGACTTGTTCAGTGTGTGTGTGTGTGTGCGTCAGCTCACACCGAGGCTCTAGTCAATAGACTCGAGGTGTCAGCGCACAACACAACACTTCCCACACACACACACACACACACACCTGCGTGTTTATGAGTGTGTGCCGGAGGGACGACAGTGCGTCCGTGTTTCTGCTGTACCGACTGTTTTTATGACGACGTCTCCTAAACAAACAGCCGTAGCTGTCGGATGATGTCACACAGCTTCTCGTCGCCGTATCAGAGATCTTTGGCGTTTATAAACTCGCTCTCTCAGCTCTTTATTAACTATTTAAGCTTGTTAGAGTTTTTAATTTCCCCTTATCTTTCCAAAATGCACCTCCACAGTCTCATTAATAAAGAGTTTTCAATACCAATTTGAAGATTTGTCTCGATAGAGCAAGAAGAGAGGGAGAAGGAGATGTTGTCACTTAAAGGGACAGTTCCCCTCAAAATCTGCGTACATGTCAGTTGTTTTGGTGTGAGTTGCCTGGTTTCGGAGACATCAGCTGTAGAGACGTCGGCCGTCTCTCGGCTTGTGGTGCTCTCAGTGACAAACTGCCCGAACTACACCCATCAATTATATCGCCGCCGTAAGGAAACGTGCATCTGCTGGAGGATGGGAAACTGTGCAGGATGTAAACAATAATGGTGTCCTCTTTTGGCTGTTAGCTAGCTTAGTTAGCTCCGTGAGTAGATACGCTCCTCCTCCTGATTGGTGGGTGTAGTTCGGTGAAAGAAGATAATCCCGACATGAAACAACGTCTGTACATTATCTCGCTCATGATTTCTGGAGAGAGACGTTGTTGTTGAGTTTGAGGAGATGCTGAGTGGCAGCAACATGTGTGTGTCTTCCTAAATGGAGCTCGCACATCCAGTAGAAAGTGAGCGGTGATGGGCTGCTTTAGTCTGTGATGTGGTGTGTCAGGAGGGGTCAGAGGTCACGGGGCGGGGGGGCACAGGAGGCAACATGGATGTGATTCAAAACTCACACACGAGGTGAGATTTAAAATCTTGATTCAGTCGTGTTTGTGTGTATGTATGTCGAGTTTATCACAATTATTACAGGTGACATTTTGCACTTGGGGAGGAAACTAAAACTGTGTTTTCTGTGCGAAGCTTCTGCTGCAGTGACGACAACAACTTTTCTTTTACCTCGCTGACAGTGAAACGCTTTTTAACATGCTTCGCTGACAGCTCCTCTGATGTCGTGCCTGTCAGGGTGAGAGTTGAGGGTTGAGGGGTCGCGGCGCTGAGTCCGTGTGATTTATGGCGTCACGATGTGAAAAACACGGAGCTTAGCGAGTCGTCTCGATGGGCGAGAACATTCATGCATGTCAGCACGTGATTTATGGAGTCATGAGATGGTCGTCCCGTAATTTAGGGACTCAGCGTTGGCTTGAAACTGACTAAAGTAATGATTAGGTGATTTTTGTTTCTGTTTAAGATTTTTGTATCCGTAGATACTTTGGAAGAGGAGTTGGGGATTTTTCAAGTAATACGATTTTGTAATTTTGTCTTCCTGACTTCTGGATTTTGAGGTAATGGTCCAGTGAGATTAGTCCTCTCAGTGTCCAAAACCATTTCTGCTGGACGTAGAGATTCTGACTAATAGGGATAATTTTCCAAGATTTAAAAATACAGTGCCCATGGTCTTGTGGTCTGGGGATATTTCAAAGCTTCCAAGGAGAATAAACTCGTCATTATTATTTGAAAACACACAAAGGATTCTTCTCTTTAAAAACCGTAACGGTTTAGCGAGCGAACATCTTAAAGTGACTCATAAATGTAATAGAAGCCGATCGTACGCTTGACTTTTCGTAGCAGCAGTTATTTTCTGGGAGCAGGGGTCAATTATTTCAAATGGTGGATGTCTCTTTCTGGACCGCGGCTCCTCTTTCCATCGGTGAGCACAGGAGTGAAAGTCAGGGTCTTATTATCATTATCACAGGGGTTAAAAGGTTGGTGTCTGTGTCTTCTCCGGCACAGATTCTACTTAGTGACCCCGCGACCTCCTCCACCCGCCTCCACCCGCCTCCACCCGCCTCCTCGCTCCGCTTTCCCCTCCGCGCCTCGTTTCTCAGCCAAACGCTCTGGTAGCTTGATAACGCTTCCACTCCCTCACGTCGCACCGTCTTCATCTATCTCTGCTGCAGCCAACCCCACCCACACACACACGCACACACACACACACACACACGCACACACACACACACACACACACACACGCACACACACACACACACACACGCCGTTGGTCATCACCAGTCTTTCACTCTCTCCGTCTTCTTCTGCCTCTCATTCCTTTGTAAATAATTGCCATGTGTTCATTTTATAGTCAGTTCAACTTACTCCAACAATGAACGGTATTTCCATGTAAAATATAAGAAGACGAGCTGCTCTTTCTCTTCACTTTAGTGGAGAAAAAGTCCCGTAGAAAGTTGTTTTGTGTCCCGTATTCAGAAAGAAACAAACATGCGAGCTGACGAGTTTAAACATCTCACCACCTGAAGCTCTTACCACCTTCCTCCTGACGGGCCGTCACTGTTACTTTGCTCGGACTGTCCGTTCAAATCTGTTTCCTGGCATTTCCGGATTGTATCCAGATTACTTAAGGAAGTCTGAACACGTCGTCTGTCCGTCCTGGGAGAGGGATCCTCCTCCGGGGCTCTTCTTCAGGTTTCTTCCATCGTTTTTCCCAGTTGAAAGTTTTTTTTCTCTCACCAAGACAAGTTTTTCCTCCTTTTAACTCGAATCAAGGGTCTGAGGACAGAAGATGTTGTTCACTGTACAGTTTGTAAAGCTTACTGTACAGATGTCTGTCAGTCACATTGGATTTCAAAGTGTCTTTTGTGTCACGTAACCAAAACAGTCAAATTCTGTGGGCCGTCACACTGAAACACATCTTCTGCTCTGTGACCGGATGATGCGATCGCTTGGGCAGCGAGACGATGGATCTCCATTTCTTATGCTTCTGTGCTACGTCGTTACCATAGTTACCTGATGTCGCTGATGTCTGGACACGAAGATCAGATTTGATCGTCTTAGATCAGTCTGAACAAATCCTACCAATCAGCTTCAACTTGTGCACGATGATCATTTCTGCACAATAGTAAAATGTTTGGCTCATAAAAAGCATCTTGAAGTAATTTTTTAAATCAGTTTTCTGAAGTTTTTTTAATGATACAAGACTGTTTATGTATGCTAAACGTACCTGACACCACTTTTAAAGAATCTGAGTCAGACAAAAAGCCTTTTTTTTTTTTAAAAGCGCAAGACCTCTCAAATTTATTATGTCTTTGCAAATGTTAGTGGAGCAACGCAGGACAGATATGTTATCAGTTTTATTAATGAGGAAAACATAATAAATACGAATTCTTTGGCAACACTTTTGCATTTTTCTCCTCTCAGGAAAAAAAGAAGATAGTCCTCTGAGATCAGGTTTGTGTTGGCGTTTGGATACGCAGCGGTTCACTTGGCACTCGTATAATCTGCTGATTGACGGGACAGTTTGAGATATTCACCAAAATTTATTGTGAAACAGTTAAAGTGGTGCTAATAAAGTGAATTTAGATTTGGCAAAGCGTCGTCCTTCCCTTGAAAACATCTGTCAGAGAAGATGACTGGAGGTCACTGAGAACCCAAACTTGTTCCTCCTCTCACTCCCGGGTCAGAACACAAACAAGGACGATAGCGATAACCGGCTTCAGAGAGTTTACAGCTGGATAACCTGTAACTGACAACACACACACACACACACACACACACAGCACGATAACCTGCAGGTCACGCTCGCAGGAAACCAGACAGACTTTCCCATGAGTTCGACCTTTGAACCGGGAACCCGCCGACCTTCCAGGTGAAGCCGTCGGCCCGTCCGGTGATAGTTCAGTCAACACAGCAGCATGAATCTCGGTGATCTACGAGTGTGTGTCTTTGCCCTTTTCTGTTCATGCTGAGGTGAGTTTTACAACGTGAAGCCTTTTTAACGTGAGACGTATTTCCTTTCCTTTTTTTTTTCCCCCTCCACAG
>CAEMYA010000643.1:296409-321206 GCA_903131615.1 Diplodus sargus
CCTCTTTTTCCATCACGGGCCGGTTCACCCACTGACTCTCCTCCCCCTCGTCCTCTCTTATCGTCTGCCCTCTCTGTCCGTCACACTCGCGGACAGAACAAACAGTCGGTGTTTGTTTTGCTGTCAGGAACCGTAGGATTGTTTTCTTGTCACTAAAGGCTCCGGGTCCTTTGTTTGGTCTTCACGCATTCGGTGCTGGCGGGAAACAAATAAGTGTGTTTCTCTCTCACGCCACCTCTCCCGCTGATTGAACGCCACAGGCGCTGGATGCCTGCGTGTGTGTGTGTGTGTGGGTCGATGTGTGTGTGTGTGTGCATGGCAGACTGTTTTACTAAACCACACACCCACGACAGAACTTCCTAATAATTAAACATGACTCAGAAGTACAAACCTTGGTATGCAGCTGCACCACAAGGCTTGTGGGTCCTGACACAATAAGCTGCACCGCAGGGCCCATCATGCACAGCAGCACACAGCAGGTTTATCAGTCTTACTTGTATCCAAGACTACTTGGTGCGATTGCCTCTCAAAACGAAAGAAGGGACAGTTGGCTGGTTGGTGTGAAGCTGGAGCCCCGTAGGCTCGAGGATGGAGCTGCACCACAGGGCCCACACTGGGATTCACTGGTATTCGCGGGAGAAGGATGATTTCTACAGCACAAACCTGACCAGAGCTCCTCTAAAATAAGGCTGCACTCCGCGGCTTGTGTGTGTGTGTGTGTGTGTGTGCTCACATTTCCCACAGCCCAGACGGCAGTGCGATTTTGTCCCGAGACATATTTAGATAAATACACACTGCAGAGATACCGAAAAACCAAGAGAGAGGGAGAGAGAGAGAGAGGCAGAGCGAGCGAGAGACAGAGTGAGAGAGCGAGTGATATCAGAATAATGTGACAGATTTGGAGAAGCGAGGAGAAGTGTGACTCCTCCGTTCTGCCCTAAAAATACTCACCGATGCTGACGTTAAAGCAGAAGATGTGATACTGAGTGTGTTTTAACCTGATTCCTGCAACATCATCCAAACCTGGTGTCAGTAAACAGCTGAGGGGGTTAAAGAAATGCCCCCTGTAGAAAGTCTTGGCCGTATATACGAGCACATGGATCTGTAATCGGCTTTTTCACAGGTGTTACAGGTACAGATCATCACATGGGAAACGGACTGGAGTCTTTCACTCATGTACAAACTTTCTTCTGTCACCGACGTTGTTCTTATAAAGGTCCAGTGTGTAGGATTTAAGATACTGAAGCGAACGTGGTTGCAGATTGTGTCGAAAGTCAGTCGATGGGGCCGACTCACTCTTTAGAAACAAAAGGCTCATTGTAAGCTAACGAAAACACACTAATTGATAGTTTCAGATGATTACACACTGACAAAACTGTATTCAATATCCTATAAATACTGAATATCCTACGTACTGGTCCTTTAAGAGCTGGATCACGAATGCAGTTGTGTTGGTTTCTGATTGCACGAATGTTTGTGTGCACACGTTCTTTGCAAAGTTTGTGATGAAGAAAGTAAAAGTTTGGTTCTCTCGCGGTGAAGCGTCGTGTCGAGAGGCCAATAAGTTCTGAGGTCTGTTCCTGTGTGTGTGTGTGTGTGTGTGTATATGTGTGTGTGTGTCTTCCCATGTGGAAGTGTGAGTAAAACAAGCCGACGTGTTTCTTCACCAGCCAGGCGGTCTTAAAGTTCACAGCAGCGACACCTTTCCCCCCTTTTCCAGCTTGCCTACCGTAGTAGCTAACCAGCTAGCTAGCGCGCCGCAGGGCCAGAACCTATGAAATGTTCCTGGGGGGCCGGGTCGGACCTGTAGAGATGTATATATTTTTTTTGTTATTTCAAGGAATTTTTATATGCTCACACTGAAATGGCGCAGAGGGCTGCATGTGGAAGTGATTTCTGCTTGGAAGTGAAGGTGAGCTGGATGGAGCTGAAAGTACACAGAGATAAAAACTCACCGACTTCTTCCTGCGACCTGTTTACTCTGCAGATGTGTGAAGGCAAACACTGTGTGTCCATGTGTGCCGGTGATTGTGATTAAACTCACATGTCTTTATGTGCAATTATGGCCGATACGAGTGTGAATATACAGTGTGTAGTGTGTGTGTTCCTGCACACCGTCGTGTGTGTGCACAGTGTAGTAATTTGTGTCTCTGCTTGCGTCAGCATATTTGCTCATGTGTTCGTATACGTCTTGCATTTGTTTGTACACGTCTGCTTATATGCACGTCTCTGGCTTTGCTCTCTCTGTGTGTGTGTGTGTGTGTGTGTGTGTGTGTGTGTGTGTGTGTGTGTGTGTGTACATATGTTTAAGAGAAAGGCAAACTTGATACGTGGCCAAACACACTCGCAGAGTGTTTGTTTAATCACAATTTAGGTTTACATGAGAACGCTAATCAAAAACAGACCTGGCTCCCTGGAAAGGAGGAGGAGGAGGAGGAGGAGTGATGAAGATGAGGAGATGAATAGGGAGACAGGAGGGGAATGGGAGGATGTGGGCGGGTTGACGGGGGAGAAGACAAGCCTGGGTGACGGGTGAGGACGTGAGCAGGAGGTGGAGGAAAAGACGAGCGACGGAGGAAGTAGCCGGAGGAGAAAGTGGAGTCGAGGCTTTAAGGGAAAAGAAGCTTTTGTTGATTGTTGATTGTTTTCTTTTTCCGTCTTGCAGATCGGAGTAACGATCCCGCTCTGATTTCAGATGCTTTATTTTCCCGACTGGATGCTTTAAAAAAAAAAATCTGGCATCTCGCCTGCTGGTGTGTGTCTGTGTGTGTATATGTGTTGAGGGTGTGGGTTCAGTAGTAGAAGCAGAATGGAGTCGTATGAGCTCTACACTCCGTCGCTGACAAGAGTCAAACCACCAGACAAATGTAAATGTCCCCCATAATTACATTCATGTGTGTAAGATGATAGAAAAAGACAAAGTTTTTAGTTCTGTCGACGAAACTCCATGTTTCAGTTTCCCAGACGGCTGTTGGGTCGAGAGGATCGCTCGGAAAGTGAAAAGTTGCCGTACAGTTAATATTCTCTAATATTTTGTTTGTGTCGTTTCTTAAAGACATCACAGTTAAATCTACGTGCTATTAAAGGCAAACATGTCAATAAAAACGTGTCTGAAAACGACTCGACCTTCAGTTTATGTCATTTCATGCGTGGTCACATCATCCCAGATGTTTCCAACGACGTTGTCACTCTGAGAAATCTGTCTTTTCACTCCAGGTGCGTTTCATTCGGTCACCTATCGCTCTGACAGATGACACAGAATCAGGAAGTTGGCCGACGTGACTAAACACAAGTGACATACTAAACGCGAGCATGTGAAAAATGACACGCTGTACGTTTTAAACATGTTACACGAACGTCTCGTTTTTCAAGTGATGGCTCTCGGATTTCAAAATAAATCTCTTAAAGTGTTGTTGCAGCTGAAACCCGACCTGCAGTCTAACCGCCGCTGCTGCTGCAGAGTTACGGTGAGGTCATCTAATGGTGTCTGTCTCCGGTCTCCTCTTGAATTCTTGGAAACGGTGTTTCCAGGTTATTTACTGTAAGGTGACATGTGGGCTTACAGTCGGTATAAATCCAGGCTGCAGCTCAGTGTGGGGCCGCAGAAGTGCTGAAACGTCTCCGTGTCTGCGTGTGAGTCAGGTTACATGTCGTACAGGACTCCCACTCGGCCTGCTGGTCTTTAGTGCAGCTCTGGACTCATTTGAAAGTCCTGGGAAACTATATAAAAGGCCGACATGTCCTGAAACAGCCCGGTAATCCCAGGAACGATGTCCCAACTGGACAATTCCACATCTTACAAGTTACTTTCATGCGTGTGACCAGAGAGTTTGTGTCCTCTTATTAACTGTGATGTCAGGAACGGACCCCGACACTGCAGGAAGACATTTCAAGGAGACTTCTTATGCTTTTTTTCATTTTTTCCTCCTCTTCTGTGATTTATATAAGTTCTTTAAAGGTCGACACCATCGGGAGCTCATCTCTCCCACAGAAAACACACTCCTGAAACGCCTCGTCAATAGTCCGGCCTGCACTTCCACGACTTCTTTACATCTCACCATGTCACACATTTACATAATTTAACTAAATTCACAGTAGAAGTGAAGCTAAAACATCAGAGCTGATGGGCGAAACAGTGACCGCTCAGGCATGCGTGAGCCGACCAATCAGAGCGGACTGCGTGTTTGGGATGAGGGGGTCTTAAAGAGACGGGAGCTAAAACGGAGCGTCTCAGACGGAGTTTCGATACCTCAAAAAAGGAACAAAATGTGTCTCCTTTTAAAAAAATGTTGGAGTTGGAGATGGTGCTCAGGTGTTTTCTGGTCGTTAGATGTCCTTCCTTTAGGGCTCAGTGAATGGAAGTCTGTGCGTGTGCGAGTGTGGGAGGTCTACACGGCTACTGCTCTTATTGTTGACCGTTATTATGGCTACAGAGTTCACGCTTGGAGCTGGATAATGTCACACACGTGGGCCGACACATGTAGGTGTCCACAGAGTCGCACTCCAAGTGAGCGTGTGCGTGTCAGACGTGAGACGTGTGATTTATCCTGTTTAAATAAAGTCTGATTGTAACAAATGAACTCAAACTGTTGATATTATCGTGTAATCAGAGTCACACACACACACACGCAGGGTGACCTGCAAACGCTCTCTGTATCTGTCACACACACGCGCGCTGTAGCAGAAACACTACAGATTTACACGTCCGCCCACACACACCGTGCAGACACACAAACAAACTCGTATGTCACGCAAACACATTCACACAAAGGCTCTGACACGCCGCCGCTGCTCCGCAGAAGGTTTGAAACGAAAGGAAGCTGCAAAATGTCCTCTTGTCTTAAACCATCTTGATCAGAATGAACCACGGATAATGATGATGTTAGATTGTATGCAGCGAATGAAGATCAGGTGAAAGAAACGTCAGAGTCGAGTGTGAAATCTTCAGGTTACAGGTTTTTTTTTTTATTGAGGATGAAATCCGGCTCGGTTTCTCGCCTGTAACACAAAAACATGTTGGAGCTAAATTCTCCCTGCAGTGAACTTGCAGAGTGCGACTGAGTCAAAGTTTGTCTGTTTGTCATTACGTTGCAATGGCGTAACATTCTGGCTATGAAGACGTTACTAAGTAGGTCTAAAAGCTGGAAGCTCTTACATCATCCGTGTACCGCCGCGGATGAGTCAACAGCAGAAATAACAAACATAAGCTGCGACATGCAACATTTTTACATCTCTAAATCATGTCCATATTGCAGCTGAAACGTTAGAATAAACACTGCGAACTAAGAAAAAAAAGCAGCCCACCACCGAGGAGATTGGCAGCTGCAGCGCAGCGTTCAGTCTGAAGTGAACATCGTGTGCCACCTTGTCGATCTGGCTGCAGATCAGCTGGATCGCTTCACAGGACAAATGTTCGAGGGCCGCCGCTGCTTCGCCGTTCCAAAGCAAAAGCAAACTGAGCTGAAGCTCTCCGCGTTCCAGATTTAAGTGTAAGATAACAGATTGAGTTAAGGACATTTGATAAATCACTTCCAACGCGATTATCCCTTCAAGAGCAAAACCTTCAGCCGAGCAGCCAAAGATCCTCTTTGTGAATCTGAGCAGTGACGCTAATGGCCTCCGCTTCAGAAACATTTCCATTAACAACACCGCAGACGCTCGACAGAGAATCACCCTGATTTTCATGGTAACTACACCGAGCTATTGCAGCAAATTTGACAATTAAAATACGGAAAATATGACACACGGTACACGTTAGAAACCTCTTTCACACTGGACACACAAAAGCCCTCGTAACTCTTTCACTGTCTGGCTTTTGTCTCAAGTGGAAAAGGGCGCAATGTTGATTTCTCGCTCGCTCGCCGCTGATTGAAAGACGGGCGAGTTCTCGCTCCGACGCTGATTGTGAGAAAAGCAACATAAAAGGCAATCAATGTAATCTATGCTAATTCTAGTGTAAAAAAAATAAAGTAACTGGTGATGGATAATATTGTGAGGAATAATGCAGACTTCATGTAGAAGTATAACATTAATCTGCACTGAGCCTTCGTCGGGTTTCAAGCGTACATGATTTGATTGGCTGATTTATTCATCGTGATGGCAAAACATCGGTACGACTCTGTTAATGCGACAGAAAGCCTGACGTTCATGTCGAGGAGGATATCTGAAGAATAATGTTCCTGTGGAGGTCCAAAGACTTTGGGGATCTTTGCCAGGGAGCAACTGAAGCGAGGGCTTGTGGCGAAACAACCCCTCTGCAATTTGTGTTGGTTTTTCCTTTTAATTTGTCACCCTTTTGTTCAGTGTTTACAGACTGAAGGAGGGAAGAAAAATGTATTTTTGAGAGATCTCGACAGCAAGAGCAGCGGTAGTGAAACACGGAGTCATCGACAACTGCAAATCTCAACAACCTGTAACCTGCTTCACAGTCTTTCTCTTGAGGGATGTAGACAAAGGGAGACAACGTCAGGGACAGTTGGATGGAGGGACGAGAGGTGAGGAGAGTGAACGGAGATCGAGGAAATGAAAGACTCAGCAGAGAGAGAGAGAGAGAGAGACTCGGCCACATGAATGGGGTGAGAGAAGATTAAACCAGGCCTCCTCTAAATACAGACCACCGCAAAGCCACTTTAAAACCTGTGCAGATATATTTATACATCACACACACACACACACACACACACACACACACACACACACACACACACACACACACACACACACACAGTCTGTATGTGCTGTTTCCCTGTTTGTTTCTGCCTCTCTCTCCATTTCTAACAGAAGACAAACACACACAGACACACAAAAAGACGCAGGACTTCAGACCGCTCTGATGTCATCACGTAACGGTCGGCGCTCCGCTTCTTCGTCTCAAACACGCTTTGAACCTCTAAAGAAAAAACTCCTCATTTGTTTACTGAACCTTATCTCCAGTCCTATCAGTTCTGTTTACAGCTGAGTCTGTGCCGACCCAAATAAAAGGCAAACTGCAATGAAAAAAAAAAAAAGAAGAAATGCAGAGAAATATGGCCGAGTGGGAGTTATTTTTAGGCGGGGAAAAGATAATTAAAGATCCTAAAAAGCCATGACAGTTTGTGTATGTTGTTCAAATCAAGTTACAAACACGAGGGTTTATCTTGTTTGGGTTGAGAGTTCTTCTCACGGCATGGTGTGTGTGTGTGTGTGTGTGTGTGTCAGTGTGTGTGTGTGTGTGTGTGAGCGACGTAGTATTAGCTGTTGTGTTTGTGTTGGTGTGAACTAAACAAAGCAAGGCAGGAATGTGCATTTTTGTGTTTAAACAAAGAAATATGAAACCATGAAAAAACAACAACCCTCCGTCTCTCTTTCATCTTGACTTCTTTTTGCTTTCGGAGTCGAATGTCAGCGTGTCAGACTTTATGTTTATGTGTGAGTGTGTTCTCGTCGGTTTCGACGTATCAACAGTTCCACAATATGTGTCACGTCCCGTTCATATTACATGTATCTGAGCGGACTTTAGGACATTTTCCAGCTGTGTTAGTGGCCACAGAACAAGATATTTCTGGCGAGATGCTTTAAAAAACTGGGTATTTTCTACGAGAACTACCAGCTGTGCTCGTGGTGAAGAACCAACCGAGCCAAAACACGATCTTTCTTCACCCCGACCGAGCGCCTTTTGTGACTTAACCTTACCAGACCATGAGAACAGACAAAAGCTTCATTCACAATCCATCACAATAAAGGGGGAACATTTCACTGGTGCAACCGCTAACTGCTGCTAACTGTAGCTGTCAGTAGGTAGTTAGCTCAGTTAGCCGCGTGAGGGAGCATTGGGCCTTGACAGACTGGCGCTAGCTGGTTAGCATGCAGCAAACAATTATTAGTTTACATTCATAGTTTCAGTTCAGTCAACTTGAATTCTCTCGTATTGCACCTTAAAGATTTAACGTGTCTGTGGTTTGGAGATGTTTATTCTGTCGGGTCGGTCGGCGCTCCGGCCATCTTCAGCCGAGCAGCAGCGCGTCAGATGCTCTCTGGATGCTTATGAATATCCTCGTTAAAGGAACTAAATGCAACTTCAGATCACAAAGTCTCACATCAGCAGCACAAACTGTGAACGGCTGAGATAAAAGAAGTGTGTATGTTCAGAAACGGGAGCAGAGAGAAGCTCGCTGCACTCAAAGGGGAAAATAAATGTGTGTGTGCGCTCAGCCGCCGCCGCACACATTGTTCTCTGCAGACTTGTCATCCCGAATTTTGGTCACTTTTACAAGCGCAGCCTCACGCTTGCGGTATAACCCCGTGGCCTTGTGTGTGTGTGTGTGTGTGTGTGTGTGTGTGTGTGTGTGTGTGTGTGTGTGTGTGTGTGAGCGCCTCGGCGTGCCTGTGATAGGTTTCTGTTTCAATCAGAGACAATCGGCTCCAGCGGCCTGCCCGCTAATTCATAGCTCCGCTTTATACGGCCGCCGCGTCGCCACAGTCTCTCCTGGAGGGAACAATGATGCTGCTGCACATCCAGATATCACAGACTGTCTGCGGAGAACTTGGCGGTTCTGCTTCTGCTGCAAAGTTGATCTGGAAGTTGGGAAATGCTCGAGATCTTGTAGCGAATGTTGTGACTGATTACCTGATTCTATAATGTGAAACTCTCCACTGGAACTTTACTCAAAGGCTGTAATAAGTGTCATTTGTATAATATTTGATGGTGAGATGCTTCGTTTGTTCACGTTTTGCCAAGTCAGTGATGTTGCAGATTGTCTCCACGACGGAGAGATGTGTGAAAGAAACAATGTTCAAATATGTGACAGGAATACAAACCCCATCTGGAAGAGGGCAGGTTTTTATTTTCAGCTCAGAGCTGCTTTATTCTGTTTATACCACGACCACATACCAGATTGGTCATTATATTTTGGATTAAATGGAAACCGTGTGTTGGCACGACGTTTAAAACACACATTTACTGCTCCATTAAGTGGTTGTAGCGGCAACCTTGTTACGGCCAAAGTAAGTAGTGATGTGAGTATCGTTATGCGTCGTGATTTACAGAGTTGATGAGGCCGTGATATGTGAAAACAACACCCACACGTACATAAATACATATTGTGGTTTTACTGTATCACGGTAAATAACAGTTCCTATAGGTGGCTGGCCGGAGAATCAAAAGGCGGCAGAGTCGGTGTGAGGGGGGGAAAGAAAAACAAATCTCGAGTGCCAGCAGGAGATGATGATTATGGCAGAGGGACGTTTGATGTGTGGAAAAGTTTGTCTCCACCGCTGAACATCAATAAACAGCCGGGCTGCCGTTACCAACACTGACAAAAGAGAAATAAACTGTGGAGTTTGAGACGCATACCGAGAGGAGAAAATGATCGCAACAGATAGAAAAGACAGGGAGGGAAAAGGGGGAGGAAAGAAGAGAAAGAGATATTTTGTACGTTTGCATGCAGCACGTCTGCAACAAGGCTCGTCTCCAATCTGAACCTCGTTTTAGAGCCAAGACTCACTTTTCTTAAGATTGTTTCCCGGTATCAGACAATGTTTCATGTAAAAAGTTGATTAGAGAGCTGGTTGCTCATGTGCGTGGAAGAGAAATCGTGTTACGCCAGGAGAGAGTTATCGAAGGGAAATGTGGTTTCTATATAACTCTCCTACAGAGATTACAAAAAATCAGATTTGTTGTTAAGACGACATTGTAGAAATCAGATCAGTCTTCAGGAAGCTTAGTGTCGTCTGTGTCAGATAAAGACACAGCAGAGAAGAAGAGGAAGGAGACGAAGAAGAAGGAGAAGAAGGAGGAGTAGGAGGAGGAGGAGAAGAAGAAACAGAAGAAGTAGAAACATTAGAAGAAGAAGAAGAAACAGAAGAAGACGAAAAAGAAACAGAAGGAGAAGGAGGAGAAGAAGAAGAAACAGAAGAAGTAGAAACATTAGGAGAAGAAGAAGAAACATAAGAAGGAGAAGAAGAAGAAACAGAAGAAGGAGAAGGAAGAGGAAGGAGAAGAAGAAGAAACAGAAGAAGAAGGAGAAGAAGCAGAAGAAGAAAGCCTGTGGGAAGAACAGCCAGAGTGAAAGACAGAAAGCGTGTAATCGCTAACAACACACAGACCAGAACAAATAATCATGTTGTTGATGGTGAGATGGAGAATGTCTAGAAGGGACGCAGCTGTAGTCGGCCGTGGAGGAAATGACAAGAACCAAAGACGGGGAGAGCAAATAAATGCCGGCGCAAGTTAGTATCAGCGAGAGGCCGAGCTAAATAAACGGCCACAGGCGTCAAGTGGTGCCGAGTGCTACTGAAGTCCACGCCACCCACTGCCTGGTGGCCGCTTTCATGTGGTCACTTAAGCGATGATGTCAGCGGCCGCTCCTTGGCTGCGTTCTCGCCGCCCTGCTGCAACCGTTTCTGCGCGAGGATTAACAGGCTGATTCACACCAGATTTGTCCGACCGAAAAAGGATCTAGTGGCACTTAAAGCGGCGACGTGTAGAATTTTAGCATCGGTAAGTCGTTAGGAGGATATTTTGTTTAGCGTGACCACATGCGACCAACGTGGAGCGAGGCTGGCAGGTTCCTGCGCTGTTTTGTAATTGTTTTGAATTTCAGTTTGATATTCAGGTTTTTTTATCCAGTGAGTTGGAGGGATTGGTTACACGCTGTCATTGATGGCGATGGCCGGGAGGGGAAATGAAACAAACCCACCACGACTGCAACTGCTGCTGATCAAGCTGTCGGTCATGTCGCAGTTTTATGACAGCGTTTCAAGAAGAAAAGACAATATTCTGGTAAAAAGAAAAAGTCTGTCCTGCCGCTCTCCGAGCAGACGCGGCGTCTGCTCTTTACAAGGTGCCGGACACACGGCTGAGGAGCTGTTAGCCGACGAGAACATGAACACGCCTGCACACACACACACAGAAATACACACATCCATATAAACACATTCATGCCACCTCGCTGACAAGGTGCTCACTGATCTTCCCGTCATGCGTGTGTGTTAGTGTGTGTGTGTGTGTTGCTGCGAGGCCTCGTGCCAGCCACAGGCCGATCAGACATGTGTGTCAGCTCGTCTGCTAGATTGCACGCGCATTCATAGCCAATGAAATCACTCTGCAAACTTCAAAAAGCTCGCTCATGCCAGACCTGTTAAACGGTCCTATTAAGTTAAAAAATGCCCCGTGTTAAAAGCATAAAGAGAGTTCGAGCAGTCGGGCGTTTTAGTTGAATCGATCGAGCTGCTTCAGATAAACTATCATCAGTGTCCTCCTCCTCCTCCTCGTCCTCCTCCTCGTCCTCCTCCTCGTCCTCCTCATCCTCCTCTCACTCTCATTCCTGCCTTCTCTCTGGCATATTTGGCATTTCTTCCATATTTGCTGCGAGTGAATCAGGTCCGAGTTGAACAGACATGTGGTTTTCATTAGGCGACGTCTTTGTAGTGTTATTAAGATGAACCAATGCACATAAACACAGACGGGGAGGGAACATATGGATGCACATCCTCAGGAATCTGCAGGGCATGTGGTCATATTGCTTAACGAACGCTGATCCAGGCGCTGTTGTAGGTGATAAACTATGTGTGTGTGTGTGTGTGTGTGTCTTGAGTGGGTTATTCCTGTGTGAGGCGTCATCTTCCCCCTTAATGAGTGAGCAGCACAACATTAGAGTAAAGTGTAAATCACGTTGAAGGCTCAGCGGTCTGACTGTCATTACAGAGATTACACTGTAAATATATGACAGCCCGGCTCGGGGAGATCCAACAGATTCACATTCACAGATCTCAGAGTGTCTTAGTGTCGTGTTTGATGGTGATGGTGCTGCTGAGAGACAAACACCAGAACTACCAGAGAATCCGCGATGACTGCTGGTAGACTTTATTTTATTAAGTAAAACTTTTTCTCTTTCCGCTCTCGTTCCCAGAGCGTCAAGTAAGGCAGCTTGGTCGGCGATCCAGCGCTTAAAGCTTTATGACCCTGTAGGCCACCACACTTGTGCGGCAACACAAGTCAGTGTCAGGAGGAGGTCTCGTGGATAAGGGGGGCTAAACTCTGGACTCTGACCCAGGAGACCCGAACCCGAGTCCTGTGTGTCGCTAAGAGTTTTAACTCACACGATCGATTTTACACACACACAATGTTTAACAGTTCAGAACTTATTATGTGTGTTTGTCTGCAAACTTTATTTTGAAAGTCCAGCTGGACTTTGTACTTACAAAACTGCTGCCAGAGTCGAGGAGAGTGTCTTAGTTTGAAGTTTTGGGGCGAAAGGTGGGAAATGTCAGTCGTCCAGCCGATTTGAAAGGATGGACGGCTTAATTTCCACTGGAACTTGCTTTAAACCGTCCACTAATTGGATCTTAAAGCTGACCCATCAACCTCGAGATCGACGCCCCTCCAGACTGGTGCTGCTAGCCGCCCCGTCAGGCTCGTGGCAGAACTTTCACCGTCACCTTGACCCAGTCAGACGATCCAGTCCTGACAGCTCGACACCAGAGGAGAGCTCAGCACAGATCGTCATTGTTAGTTCGATCGGCGCCAGCAGTCAGACGATCAGAGGAGGACAAGAAGTCAAGAGGCGTCACCGACGTCACAACCTCGCAAACACAAAGGATTGTGGGAAGCGTAGAGGCGGGTGGAGAGTTTAACATTGTTGGCTTCCAGAGACCACAGAGATGCCAGAGAGTTGTGTGTACGTGTGTGTGTGTGTGTGTGTGTGTCACCGTCTATCCCAGCTCGTGTGTTTGCTTTTTTTTGTGCTCGTATTCGACATTTTATGTGTGTGATGACACGCAGTAATGTCACGGATAGCGAACATAGCTGCGCTCTGAGGCTGCTCTGATTTTAATTAACGCCGTCTCGTTAACACACGCAGACACACACAGAGTAACGCACTCCTTCCTGGAACACTGCGGACCTACCACACACTTGTATGGATTATGTTTTAACTGACGGGAATAAGGCTTTGAACACACACACTCACACACACACAGACTCACACAGATGCACACTTTGGGGCCCCGATGCCCGATTTCTTTGAACACCCTGCCAAGTCTAGAGTGGCAGACATAATGTGTGTGTGTGTGTGTGTGTGTGTGATATGTTTTGTGTGTGTTTGAGTTCCATTCTCATCATCTAAAACATATCAGTGTATATAATTACAGGCCTCTGGTCGGCAAAAAAACATCTTCTGGAGTCAATTGGAGTGTCTAAGTACCCAATTTAGAGAACGGAACAGCACAACAGTCATCATCGCAGTCATCGCCCGTGATTTCCTTCATCATCGCGCTCGCCGGCGTTTGTTTTTCTGGTTTTGTTGTTGCTCTGGTATTTTTCTAAAGAGCAATAAAAACCCCTGTGCTGCTTGTGATTGAGGCGCACGTCAGGATCGCTCGTGATTTTAGTGGGAATTGCGTTTGCATTTCGTGTTCACTGAAAAAGATGCAGAAAGGATGATTGTTTTTGCTCGCTAACGTCTGGAGGAGAGAATTTAAAGGCTGGTGAACCACTTTGAGTCTGTATCTCAATATTCATGAGTGTGAAACCACTGGATATATGTGACGAAGGGGAAACTGTGTTCCAGCATTTGTAAAGGTGTCAGGTTTAGATATTTTAAGGAGAGGTTTGGATATACAGTCATGTTAATTTTAACCGGACTGCTGGACGTTTCCTGCAGTATTTGTGGCGACTGAAACAGGTTTTTTAATCAAAAACATGATAGTTTTTCCCTAATCAAGTGGTTTTTGTGCCTAACCCTAACCAGAGCATGAGCACAGCACTGAGATTAATAGAATTATTTGTGGTTTTGCAGAAACACAACTTCCTAACCGTTATTCTGGACGTTGGATTGTGTTGCAGCTTGAAATAATATTCTGATTAGTCGTTCAGTCCTTGTTTTGACCGTCACATGATGCGATTTCTCAAATCTGGGAATTGATTTGAAAACTTGAACCACAGTGTTTTTCATTGAACAAACATGAATGAAATCAAATGAAATGAAAACAATAATTAAGTGTTGTGTAACATCAGTTCCTTCTGCTGCGGCTTGGTGGAAATGGAACCAGTGGACGTCCAGATCTGGGTCGGCGTGAACTGGTTCTGGAAGATTCTTCTTGTTTTGTGAACAAAATACACAGTTTCAGTGACGACTTTGGACTTTAAATTGAAAGAACTGAAAGAAAAACGAACAGTGATTTAATTTGTGTCCTCATAAATTGTCTGCAACCTTTTTCTTATTTCCTTTTCCATCCGAACTGATCGTCTGTTCATGCTGACAAACTCAACTCACAGTGTTTGTGTGTGTGTGTGTGTGTGTGTGTGTGTGTGAGCGCGAGAAAAGTCAGCGTTAGAGCTTCAGACAGCGAGAGACGAGAGCAGAGAGAGGATTGAAAGACGAGTGGCAGAATGTGTGGAGTGAAGAGCGAGAAGAGAGCGAGAGACAGCGAGAGTGAGTCAACAATCAACACCAACATAAATCACAACCTGCTCTCCTGGTTTTCTTCTCCTCTCATCTCTTCTGCTCTTTGTCTCCACAAACGCTCGTTGCCAAGGGCCGGCGTCCAGCGGAGGCCCGGGTCACCGCCCACACCGCGTCTGTCCTGACATTTCACAAGATGTAGATCATGTTGGAAATACTCTCACACTCACAGAAACATGTGGTCCGAAATATGTCACCTGAAAACAGACAGTATTTGTCATGAGGTATTTTTCCTCTCCAGAGCTTTCTCACTCTGAGACCTGTCTGGATTTTATGATGTATGACGTGTCGGGCCGGTCGCATCGATCTGAATCAGATGACTTCAAACTTTCAGATTGCGTGCGGTGCAAAGGCCAAAGTTCTGTGATGAGTCAGGTGACCGTCGTCGCCATGGTCACAAATATAAACACGAAACGACTTTGTTCGTTTCAGGGAACGATGACGAAGTTAGAAGCATACATGGACTTTTGGTTTTAACACAAACGCTCGTCTCATGTGTGACAGTCAGGTGTTTTATTGACCCGTCCATCGATTCCAACCTGACGCCAGATGTTTTGTTCTACAGAACCATCTTGGAAGTCATCTTCTCAGAAATCAGTTGTAGGAGTTTGTTAGTAACTCTTTGACTCCGTGCTCTTCTCTCAGTGAAGAAATCCTCTCCAGTCCTGATGCAACAGATGCTATAGCAGCGTCTATGCTAACCTCTGGAGAAGTCAGTCACTTCTCAAACAACGCTGGTCGCTGTGGTTCCTCACAGGAAGCTGATTGGTTGAACCGCTTCTTCTGCTGTAAGCCAACCTGACATCATGTTTGGGTGCTATTTGGACATTTACATTGAGCAGACGCGTCCCATGCGGTTCAGTATCTTGCCCGAGGACACTTTGAAATGCAGACCAGGGGAAACTAACCAGCGACCTTCTGATAATGAGACGCTGGCTCTACATTTGAACCAGTTAATTTTCCACAAAATTTAATTGGAAGGATTGGCGCATCACGGACGCCATTATAAAGTTGTGCTGTTTGTCTGAGACCGGTCTGCACACGGACAACGAACTGACATCTCTGAGAGCTCTCATTGTTTTTCAGCACTCTCTCCACAATCCGGCCGGATACAATCCTCTCAGTTGTCTCTTCTGGGATTTTTGAGATAATTGGCGTTCCTTCGCAGCCATTGTCCGTCCAGTTCAAGAGGTTGAAGCTCAGTGTCGGATGGCAGCGCGGGTCCTGATGAGTGCTCGTCTTGTTCGGGATCTGCTTCCTGTTTCCGTGTGTGTTTTACAAATTGCAAGTGGAGTTTAAAAAAAAAAAAAGGTGCATTTTATGTGTCAGATATCTAAATATTGCCATCACTTTTCCTTTTGGCTCACGAGCTCGAGCTGTAAACGGTTTCTCTCGCTGCTAAGAGCCATTCACTTGTACAGAGAGACCACTGGTGTCTAATGTAAACACAGTGAGGAGTTTCTCAATGTGCAGATTGAAGTGGCTCGCAAGGAAATTAACACTATACTCTCAGAGTACAGCTCGAAGTTCAAGATACAGTTATAAATCTGAAAATACAGACAACAACGTCAGTATTTCAGATTCTGTCACGATTTCACTTTGAGAATTTTGTCATCGTTCTGTTTGTTTGGACTCTGAACGCCAACATTAGTGCGCCTGACCTCGAGCTGGTCTGTAAAGCTTGTTATTCTGCTTGAAGTGGTGGGATAACTGCAGTAACAAATGCTCCAGAAGTGTCTCTGGATTTAAAGAGAGACCCGCCACTAAATGCTTCACTTTGAGGTTTAAAATACTTAATGGGCAATAAAAGGAAGGTCTCTCTTCCCCTCCGATAATCCCTCTTTCTCTCTCGAGTGTTTCCTCCTCTTTGTACTACTTTAAGCCACTTCCACTGCACACACACACACACACACACACTGTAGACACATTATACACACACACACAGACCCTCTATTAATCACCGGTCTAATCGTGGAAGTAGTCGTAGTAATAATAGCAGTTTCAGCTTCTTGGCGCGACTCCGCCGGTAAATAGTCCATTCCACCTTTCCGGAAAAGGCCGCGAGATGAAAGACTCCTGGAGGAGCCACATTAATGAAATCTGCTGAGTGAAAACTGAACTGGGAGGAAGGGCCCTGGACACACACACACACACACACACACACACACACACACACACACACACACACACACACACACACAGATATATGTACACACAAGAGGCTTGTAGGTAAGGAGGCATGCAGATGTAGACACAGAGCATACACACAGGATTTCATTGGAATATACATCCTGATGGGCGCGCACACACACACACACACACACACACACACACACACACACACACACACACACACACACACACACACACACACCTGACTGCAGTGCTGAGGGAGTTCTCTGCTGTCTTCAATGGGTCAGTGAACAGCAGCCATGCAAAGAGAAGTACAGGCTTCCTGTTCACTCTGCTCTCGCTCTCTCTCTCTCTTTCCGTGTGTGTGTGTGTGTGTGTGTGTGTGTGTGTGTGTGTGGCAAGTTGGTCACGTAGTGCAGCCACTCATTAACACAGCTTTAAATACATCCCATAATTAGCCTCCAGCCTAATTGGCCTAATCACAACTCTGACAGCCTCTGCTGTGGAAACAGTTGCCGTGACGACGCAGTCAGTTTTTTGGGACAGTAACTCCTTTTTTTTAAATATATTTTGTATTTTTGTATTTTGTTCGTGTGTATTTTGTGAACAACAGCATGTTCACATTACAACTGCCGGCTGCAGAGGTTTGTTTAGATTCGTGAGAACATATTTTAAAATGGAGTTTTGCTCTCTCGTCCAAACGCTCGTCGTGCGTTTCACTGTATTTGTTTTTGTTTATTATTAAAGAATCGGGTTCCACCACTAATTGTACGGTATCACACAGCGCTTGTTAAATGATTTCCCTGTTTCCCGTACTGAGGCTGTTATTTGCTCAAAATACTTTGCCAGAAGTTCCTAAACATGTCCGCCGATGTTTCTGTGTTGTCAGGGTTGTGAGGTCAGCGTTAAGCGGGTCGGTGCAGGTGTACCGTCAGCACCGCTCACTTTAAAGGTCTGTCTAGACTCGGGTTCATTTCCAGCCCTGAGGTTTGTCCTTTTCAGTCAGTATTCTCAGGCCCCTTGTCTTAGTGGATTTCTGTGCGAGAGGATCCTGTCAGATTTCATTCTTTCCCAGTTTAGCCGCAGAAAGGTCAGAACGGCTTCACGGCGTCCGCCTGCGCAGGATCAACTTCTGCTGGTGCCGCGAACGCAGAGCCTGACTCGACCTGTCAGAGACTCCGGTGTTGGAAATTTGTCATGGTATGTGGGGTCGAAGGTCAAGAGCAGGCAGCAGTGCAGACGCCAGGAAGGTAACATATGACTCCCATGATGCCTTGCTGTCAGTGCTGACCCAACAAGCCATTAAGTGGTGTCTGCCTGTGTACCTGACAGGGGTGAGAAGTGTGTGTGTGTGTGTGTGTCTGTGTGTGTGTGTGTGTGTGATGGGTCAAGGCTGTGTTAAGTTGTTGCTGCTCCACCATTTTGTCTAAGTGCTCCTCCAGACGTGCCCGGCTGTTTACTTTGAGCCTCCATGTGCACATACTGAGCACCTGAGCCCCTAATAGACTGGACCGCTCCGGCAGCTCCGTGTGTCCAGACGAGGGTCGCTGGACAACTTCTGAACCGTGAAACGAGCGCTCTGCTGTTCTCTCGTACGTTCAGGCCCGTCCGTCTTTTCTTCTGCAGCCATCATCGTCTTGTCCGTCTTTGTGTTCCGTCACACAGCGCTCGAAAACTATCCAGAGTGTATTTGATGCCTCAAATATCTCACACATCCAGTCGACATCTGCATGAAGACGTCTTGAAGACATACACTTTTTTTTAAAATTCTATTCAGAGGGGATTGCTGAAAGTGTAGAAGTGTAGAGAGACGGCGAGAAGCTATTTCATATGAATTCAAAATACATATTTTTGCTCTTGTAATCGAGCTGCTTCTCTCTGCGTCCTCCACCTCAGACTCTCTCTCTCCTCTCATCCACTCTCTGCAGACAGAAACTCATTTCTCCTGACATTTGTTTTCAATCTAAAGCATCATCCGTACTTTTTCCACTCTGCAGACCGGCAATAAAAGGAATTAACCTACGTGTCGGAGAAGAACCACGAGAGAATATCCCCGAGTCTGCTTTCTGTCTCCGGCTCGTCTCTGTCGCTTTTTCTTCCTGTTCAGCAAGTTTGGCACAATTCCTTTTTTAAAATAAAGCTAAAAAAATAAGCAGATTTAATCAGGTTCAATAAATCAGACTTTGTGCTGATTTATAACTTCCGCCTATTATGAAATCCAAAACATCAAAACATATTGATTTAGATTAGCAGAAAGAATATTTACATTCTGATTTAGAATATGTTACATTTCTGCATTAGTATGTTTTAACTTGACCAGATCTTTGTTACATATCCTGTTGAGTCGTGTACTTACATTATCGTCAACGTATCCACAGTGTTCGACCCAGACTGAGCTGTGATTCTGTTCAAGGTAACAGCGTATTTCATTTGGTTGCCTGTTGCTAAAACTTACCGCAGAGAGTCACAGAGAGGAAGGAAGTCGGGAATGTGATTAAACATAAACAAAACGTACCTGCAAACATTTCTGCATCACAGAGATACATTTTGATGGCCGTGGTTGTTGTTTAGCACATTTCCATGAAGGTCAGTCTTTTGTTTTTCTTTATTGCTTGCAGCAGAAATTACTCGAAAAAGTCCAACCTTTGTGATTCTGAACGGCTTTTTATTGCAGCGTGCCAAATCAAAAGTTAAAGAAATATCTCACGGTCGCGGCTGAACTTCCGCCCTCTCTGCTCTCCCCGACTTTCTGCCTGTGCCGCTCTCTGAGCCCTCAGCATTAACTGTGAAGGACGAGGCTTTGGTGTCTTCTTCCTTCACTTTTATCTTTGTATTTCCCTCCTTTCTTTGTGTCTGCCTCTGTCCTTTCTCTGGACGCGGATTACTCGACACGTACAGAAGTTGCTGTCAGCCGAGCAGATATTACTACTGTACAGAGAGCAAGAAGGATGTTCTCTCACATTTCAACATGTCACTTCAGAAATAAATTGGAGATCTTTTAAAGAATAAAAGCATGAATCGATACTTTAACAAACTCCACAAACATCTTCATCTTTTGTTCAAAATCAGCCCAATTTCAGATATTTCACAACAGTCAGAAACCAGAAGACGGTTTTGGACGAAGCGGCCTCTGACTTGTATTATGGTGACATTCTCTTCGCCGCCACCACCTCCAGGAGAGCTCGTGCTCCCAAATGTCAACTCAACTGTCCTCGCTCATCGACATAACAGATGTGGAATCTGTTTTACGCTGGAAGAGACTCCAGGCACAGAAATATCATCAATTACCCGTCCAGTCTTTCATCCTCTCTCATTCCTCGCGGCGTCTGACGGAGGCGGCGCTCGCGGTCGTAGCGTCGCTCTGCGTTCAGGTTCACGCTCAAGCCTTGTATTTGTGTTTGTGCACACGCGTCTGCTGATGTGCCGTCCACATGTATTTAATTCAATACAAAGCCCCACTATTAGTTTCCGCTCTGGTTTGATCCTGTCGTCGGAGATTAATTTGTCATTTCTTCACTTCATTTAAAACCGTTAGAGAGAAATGAGCACTTTTCCCTGTGGCTGACCAGTACATTAACAGCACAGCAGGAGACTCTCAGCCCTCTTTAACAGAACACGTCTGCTAACTTCATTTACAGGGAGAGGCATTAGCATATGCATGCAGCTGATTGAGTAATAAACCAGACGTGGGGACTCATGTCAAAATCACCGTCTTGGTGGGATTTAAAGTGTTTAAACATATTAAAAAGCAAAATTGAAATATTTCACTGGGCTTATTTTTCCTCGGAGAGCAGGCGGTTCCCTCATCTTTGGTGTTTTTGGAAATCAAAAGGCAGGAAAGTCAAGACGGAGCAGAAAAAAGCGAGAGTTTTTCTGGCAATTGATCCTCAATCAAGAGTATTGTACATATTTTCGTGTGGTTTCAGATGTAGGGGGTCTCAACTGCGCACAGTTATCAGAAAAGAGGTCTTTTACATATTTGTAAAAAGAACCGCCACCGCACCAAACACACCATGGACACGGCAGAACTCCTCCGGGCGATCAAAAGGCCTTTTGTTCTCACTGCTGCTCCTCTGCGGGGCGATCGTTGCATTTTTCAGAAAACAATGGTTTAATCATCTTGATCCATATTTTCCACGCTTCATTAAAATCCTGTCAGCAGAGTTTCAGATATTGCATGTGGAAAAATAAACAACTGCTTCGGCCGGTCAGCTGAAGTTTCACTTCGCTGAAAATATAGCGGTGAATGTTGAGAATCCCACAGAGAAGAATACGGCCTCAGCACGAGGAAAGAGAGGAAACACTGAATGTATGTTCGACATCCAGAGATAAAGTACAGAATCTGTCTCACGTGACATCGTGGGGAAGTAGACCTAAACAGAAGGGAGATTAACTCGGTGCTTTAGTAACACGTTTTCTATTCGTCAGTCAAAACTTTCTGTAAACAGTCGTGTGCTAGCCAACGTTAGCTTCAAAGGCTAAGGATATCATATGTTTGATATTATCACGGCGGCCCTGATGAGTCTGTGAGCACTTCAGGAGGTTTAAGACCGGATCTCACATACCAGATAATCCAGATGCTGGATCTCACGTTTTTGCCGTTTTATTTATTCATTATTCAGATCGGTCCCTGTGCAAAGCTTGTGGAAGTCTTTATTTCACCGGGAAGTGTCTGGAGGTACAACGCGCTATCAAATATTAAAGCGATGGATGGAAAGCTGTAACTTTATCTATTCCAAAACATCGTTAATACGATCCTGTGTGGTTATTTCCATCCCGGGGTGCGTCGTAAAAAAAAAGGCAAAGTTTTTCCGAGTTCATTGCTGGGGCAGTTTTCCGAGTTCATCCAGGTAGATGTCATGCTTAATTCAATAAAGGATGCAGACTGATTGACTGGATTGACCCTTTGCAGCACCCGTACAGCTGAGGTCATCTTCATTAGAGGAGAAGGAAAAGACTCTTTGTGGCCAGGAAGAGGGAGCGCAGAAACCTCTGCAGTCATTAAGTCCGTACTAAATTTTTAAATGCGACCAATGAAAGTGTGTGTGTGTGTGTGTGTGTGTGTTTATTTGTGTGTGTGTGTTTATTTGTGTGTGTGTTCCCTGAACCCAGCGGGGGGCTCTGAAGGCATCACATCCAGAAAACCTCTGTGGTTGTTTTTTTTGGGGGGAATACACAGTCTGTCTGTTTGTCTGCTTGTCCATCGAGCTGTCTGTTTGTCAGTGTATCTGTCACACACTTTCACATGTGTTTTTTATGTGTGTGTGTGTGTGTGTGTGTGTGTGTGTGTGTGCTGATGTTCACAGGAAGTTGGTTCGCGAGGTATTGTTTATGACTAGAATGAGAATAGAACAAAACAAGAAAATAACACTGTTTGCATCGGTGTGTTTGTGCCTCTGCGTGTGTGTTTGTGCCTCTGCGTGAGTGTGTGTTTGTGCCTCTGCGTGTGTGTGTGTGTGCATGCGCGCGCGCGTGTGTGTGTGTGTGTCTTCTGGCAGGCTCACCACTGGGCCAGATGGAGAGAGTTTTCTGTCTGCCCCCTCTCTCCCTCTGTCTCTTTCGTTCTCGCTCTCCTTTCTCTCTAATCACAGTTTTCCTTTAGCTGTAAATAGGCGGGTTGGGAAATCTATATGCACACGCACGCACACACACACACACACATGCATGCACACACAAACACACACACACACACACTCATACACACATATATGTATATGCACGTATTCTGGCCTGCCCTGCTGGCTTGATGTAGCATTTTTAACCTCCCACGCTCACATGATCTGAAGGCAAAGGAAATGTGCATTACACACTCAACACACACACACACACATGCACACAAACACGCACACATGCACACACACACACTGTCGGGCTCATCACACGCTTGCCCTTCTACTCACCCATGATCAGAGCAAGACACACACTCACACAGAACCAAACCACATAGAGAGTACAGAGAGGAGCCGAGCGCCCACAACTTCCTCTTCTTACTGTCCGCTGAACTGAACACACACACACACACACACACTCACACACACATGAACACACAGGAACACACAACCACACACAGGAACACACAACCACACACAGGAACACACAACCACACACAGGAACACACACCCAGCAACTGGAACTTTCTGTTTGTGAAAAAAAGAAGAAAGTAATTACGCAGCGACGTTTTCATGCTACATATCAACGACTCACAGCAGATACGATCTGAGGCCGATCAGGCAGCCGAGGGTTTTCTCTTTCTGCCGAGAGACATAAATATTCATACCGAGCTGCAACAAATCTTCATGTTTAATGAAAAAGCGAAAGAGAGATTCCAGTGGAAGGAGGTGAAGACAGTGAGAGAACTGATCTCTGAGCAGCAGACTGAAGCATCCGGATAGAAACTCAACACAAACCATCCGCACAGAGCAGCGCTTTGTTTGATTCGTAGTTTTAACGGTAATTCTGGTATTTTGAAGCCTTTTTGTTGCAGTGTGACGGCACCACAATAAACTAATGTGTTGAAACATCAGAGTCACGAACAAACAAACAGTTTGAGTCGACGGTAGACGAGCGACCTCTGTGCTCGGTGAGGTGAATGTCGTGTTTTTCTCAATGGAGTCTGGTGGCAAAATCAGCAATATTTTTCTGTAGGAATCCTTTTACAGAAACTTAGAAGCTTTTTGGAACTATAAGCCTTTTCAAACACAAAAATGTACACAAAAGAAACAGGAACCAGGTTTAAAAATATCAGAATAGTCCCTTTAAAAGATGTAGATGATATTTTCTTGTTTTAGTCGTCTCTCCTCACGCTGTAACTGTTATTTTAGCGCCGTTTAACGAGTGTGTTTTACTGTGTCGTTGGATCCAGACTCACACTGCGAGCACAATGCTCCGTCGTGTCTTTGAAACCGAACAAATAACAATGAAAAACTGCCGCACAAAGACAGTTTTCTTCCCCGACACACACACACACACACACACACACACACACAGCTTGTCACAAAAATCAAACAAACAGCAGGCGTTTGCAGAAAATATTCACTGAACTGTTTCAGCCTTCAAGCGCTGAGCGAGAAAACCGAGTCGGAATAACAGAACGACTTTGTTTTCTGTTTAGTCTAAATGGCACAACAAATAGAGTCCGTTCTGCTCAGATCGACCGTTAAACCGGCCCGTTTTAATGCTAATGTACCTGAACATAATTGCGCTGCACAGAGATCTTTGACTCCACTAATCATAATGGCCGCCTCTTCGCCCCGGCTGCGCTCCCTCAGGTCGGCCTCTGACTTCAGATTTAATTGCAGGTCATAACGCCTGTTTTTGCTGCTGTTTCTCGAGGTAAATGATCAGAGAAAGTCATGTTGGTCAGACAGCTCGTGGCCTCCGACGGCTCCTGTGCTTTTCCCTCTTTTCTTTCTTATTTGTCTGTTTATCCGTCTCTCTCTAGATTTCGAGTCCGGCCCTCTTTGGAAATGTCTCGGTCTTCAGTTTGTCTAAAAGCTTTCAGCCCTGCACACAGAGAGTCCGTTTCATTTAGCGTGGAGGGCCTCAGTGTGTCTGTGTACACACACTCGGTTTCATCTGACTCTTCCTTTTCTTTCTGTCTTTCGTTCTTTCACACCCTCCAAACCCACATCTCCTCCACGTCCATACACGGCCTCTTTGTCACCAGGCGATTCCTCCTCGCCCGTCGCTCACCAGAGAGCTCTTTGGTCCCACACTCGCTCACAATCGGCCGATTCAAACAATGTCCGACTGCATGTGTGTGTAGTTACAGTAAGAAACCGCTAACAAAGATGCTCGTTTTAGACAATTTTATACTTTTACACGTCACAGAAACAACAAGTGTCTGTGTTGTGAATGATGTCACAGCAGGTACGATGCGTCTGTTCTTCTTGTTTCATAGATAGATAGATAGATAGATAGAAATACTTTAATGATCCCAGACTGGGAAATTATTCATAACCTCAATATGAACTTTAAAACTGTCCTGGAATGGATTTCTTCTTTATTCTTACTTTTAATTTATTTCCTTATTCACAGAATTCTTTATTGATCTGGATTCTTTTTTTAAAAAAGGAGTTTCTTTTAAAAATTGTGCGTTTTCTAATTTAATAAGCAGTCATCTTTGAATAAACAAACACAAAATTGGAAGCCAGCCATAGGTGTGTGTGTTTCTCCGCCCTCCTCTGTGTGTGTGTGTGTGTGTGTGTGTGTGTGTGTGTGTGT
>CAEMYA010000643.1:321236-332076 GCA_903131615.1 Diplodus sargus
GTGTGTGTGTGTGTGTGTGTGTGTGTGTGTGTGTGTGTGTGTGTGTGTGTGGGTAGCAGCTGTGTCCGCCCGGCCCTGCGGAGTGAATGGCCGTCCTCTCTAAGCTCCTCTAAAGACTGACAACAACACGACTGCTAAACGACTGGGAAAACTAAGTACCTCCATTCTCTCCGTCAGTCTTCCTTTCTCTTCGCCTCCCATTCGCTCCGCCGCTCTGTTTGGTTTTCAGCAGAAGGACTGCAAGCTGCCATCAGCTCTGTTTGAGTTCCCTCAACTTTTAATGAGCAACGAGGGAAGCTCCTTTCTTTTCTTTTTTCTTCTACTCGCTCGCTCCTAATCGCGTCTTACTTTCCGTCTGTCTTCCTCACTTTCACCTTCTCTCTCCCTCCCTGCCGGTGTCTCCTTCCCTTCCCTCTCTCTTCTGTATCGACCAATTTCATTGCTTCTTCTTCTTCTTCCCTTCCGCTTTCAGGCCGCCAGCTGAAAGCCTCGCTGTATTTACCGGCTTAGTCTCCTAATCCCAGTACAAACTACTATCGCTAATGACTTTCTCACTGGGTGGCTTCAAACGACGGACAGAAAGGTGTAGGGAGGCGGACTCGACGTGCGCTCGGTTCACTTCTGAGGAGGTGAAACAGGAGGTGGAAGACGAGACGGCTGGTATGCACGACGCAGGTAGAGGCAGCAACAGGTAGTTGGTGCCCAGTCATGCACATCCCCACAGAGTGTGTCTCTGTGAGTGAGTGTGTGTGTGTGTGTGTGTGTGTGTGACCCCGCGACCTCAGGTGCCCTGCAGGTGTGCACCTCCACATAACACACACACACACACAGACTGGGAAATCCTCATCAACTGCATTCCTCGCTGGTGTATCTGGGGGAGGGAGAGGAGTGGACAAAGACGTGGTCTGTAGACGGTAGAGAGAAAGTTCAGGAGGAGCGAGACGACTTCAAGAGAGCCGGAGGAGTTTGAATTATTAAATAAATAATTATGATAGTTTGTGCTGTTTAACAAGTTAATTATCCAGAGCTGGAAAGAGTACAAACACTTTGTTTTCAGGTGTTTTTTAGTTAACTTTTACTCCCTGTACTGTCGAGTATTTATCGATAATGGATTTTTTTTTACCAGCCTAAATATTATTTATTAACATCCTCAGCTATCAGCTGTCTTTCTGGAGCTCGGACACATCCTGTTGATTCTACCTTATAGTTTATTCAAGCAATAACAGGCTTTAACTTCATTATTATGACGTGACGTTCAGCTCGATTTGCACAGAAACAGCTGATCAGTCAAATGTTTAGTATAAAAGTGAAAATATCGCAGGGACACTTTTCTACTTTGAGTTCTTGTCAGAGTTTTAGTTTCTCACTTGTACGTGAGTAAAGAAGTTGAATCAGTACTTCTTCACACAGGTGATGTAAAGACTGTGTGCTGCTTTCGTCTCTGGATTTATATTTATTGAACGACTGACACTTCACGCTGAGCGAAGCAGATTCAATCTCCCTGCTCCTCTTTTTCAAACGAGTCCTGGATGTTATCCAAAACTTCTGTCCGACGCTTTACGTCTCTTTTATTTCTTTCAACGTTGTTTTACAGCCGCGAGTCGGTTGCTTTGCATTATAAAGGAGCGACGGAGTTCCTTTTGTTTTCACGTCATAAATTGAGTGTCAGCGCTGTTTCCTGTCTTATTGTTTATTGATTCTCATCACCTATTTGTGAGGTAGTGGGGAAGAAAAATCTCCCAGCATTCAGCAGGAGGGGGCGGCTGAGTGGATCCAGTAAAAGGGGATGTTGATCATTTCCGCTGCCTCCGTCATGATTCCCCGGTCCGTCTGTCAGTGGTTTCATTAAGAGTTAACAGGTGTCGTCTGTCAATAACTGCACTGTCTGTGTGTGTGTGTGTGTGTGTGTGTGTGTGTGTGTGTGTGTGTGTGTGTGTGTGTGTGTGTGTGTGTGTGTGTGTGTGTGCTGGCTGCAGCTTTGTCCGTGTGTCTTTGCTACGACACACACACACACACACATACGTTCACATGTCAGTATGTGAACGTGTGAACGCTGAAAGAATGACGGAGGACGTGAAAACAAAAAGTGTTC
The DNA here is from genome assembly GCA_903131615.1 of Diplodus sargus. NCBI lineage: Eukaryota > Metazoa > Chordata > Actinopteri > Spariformes > Sparidae > Diplodus > Diplodus sargus. Next base: position 323,329 of record CAEMYA010000643.1, read on the forward strand.
TCAGAGAGAAAAGTGGTAACTGTGACCTCTCAGCTGATGATCAGCTCGTCTGTGTGGAGCTGCATACACGAATCAATACGAGCTGGCAGGAATAAAAGCCCAACAGAACCACTTCAGGGATGTTCTTGTGTCACCCGTGAAGGATTTTTAACCCATGTGGCTCCAAAATTGATCTTCTGATCTGTTTGCTTTGTCCGTCTCTCACTGGGACCTTAAAGTCGTTAGTGAAGTTAAGTAAGTCTTGTTAAATTTCCCCCGCAGTGAGAGATTTCCAACTGTGAGCTCCTCTCACAGGCGCGTGCACGCCCACAATCAACAAAAGGACTTCAAAAGGAATCCCAGCAATGCCGATCATGTCCCCCCTCCTCCTCAGACCTCGTCCACCGGCTCGCTCCCTTTTTTCTGCGGCCACATTTCCATCCAGCCGTCGAGTGAATTTCATGCAAAAAGAGTGAAACGTTCCACAGCAGAGACTTGAGTTACATTGTTGTTCGTGCACGCGGTGAAAGCAGAAACCGTGTTATAGCTGAAAGTCAGACAGAGGAGGAAAACCGTGATGAATAAAAGAGGAGTGGCGCTGGCCGTAGTTTCACGTATCGATTAGCGGGATGAAAAATGATAAAGTCGTCTCGGCGCTTTAATAAAACACCATCTAATCTCCACGAAACGATGATTAGCTGCGTTTTATGAAGGAAATTTGTCAGTGTCCAACTTTCAGTTTTCATGCCAACCCTTTAGCTGTTGTTCTTTAATTAAAATGTTTATTCGTTGAACAGACAAAAGAAAAATCAGCATCTCGACTCAGCACTGATGAAATGTGATAATTATTTCACAGCTCTCTGTTTATCTGTTTCCACCAGCGGTTTACATCCGCAGCGCTCGTTCGTCACTGTTTTGTTTTTTATCCAGTTTCTCTAGAAATCAACTCGAACACTGTGGAGCTGTTGAGTGGAAGAATAAACCGCGCCGTGTTTGTGTGTAAACTGTGGATGATCTGATAGGGCTGTTAATTATATATGGAATTTGCTTTCTCTTGCCAATTCAGATGATACATCAGAGAAAAAAAGAGGAGCGAGTGGAGAGGGAGAGTGAAACGAGAGGAGGATCGTAGAGAACGGGGGGAAACAGAGAACACAGACTATAGACGTGACGGAGTGAAAAGAGCAGATATATCGTCCCTGAGCGACGATCACGAGTCCTTCGCTGTTATAAATCTCTCGTTACGAAGCGTCACGTGTTTCAGAAACGTCCCACCTTCGACCCCGACATTAGAAACCGCCTCTGAACTTCTCAGGTGTGAGAGGTTTTTATTTAAATCTCCTGTTAAACACACAAAGCATATTTAATTTTAGCGTTGAATTCCTGACGGTTTTCTCTTCGTCTGTCTGTTTACTGACTGACGCTGAATCCACTTCACACGTTATTCTGTGTGAGAAGCTTCTAGCAGCTCGTCTGATGAACGTGATACTCCAAACACAGTCTGGAGCTCCGCGAGGGGTCAGACGAGGCCGCATCCATTTTAAATCGACTCTTTAATTAGATTTTGGAGATCGACCTCGAGGGGGAAACAGATCCGTGTCTTTGTTTGATAAACCTACACTGCATCTATCTGTCACGCATGTAAAAATGGCAGATCTGCAGTAAAAACCAGCAGATCGATGGATAGTTTAAGGTGCAGGCCTGGTGCTAAAGTAAGGTGATGAAAAAGTGATTATTATATAATCTGGAGCAGAGACGTTGTGTGCGTAACTTGCAGGATCAGACATATAACGCTGCTCCAGGCAGAAATACCAGGCTGATATCGACAAACCGAGTTCCCTGTTTTGCATTTTACCTTCTTCACATTATGTTTTGTTGACGAAACAGGGCTGTAAATGTGCCCATTGTTCCTTGCGGCCTTGTTAAGTCTGTTAAGTGGTTTGTGGCGGCTTTGAAAGGGCACCAAAGTATCTGTTCCTGTTAAAAGAAAAACGGGGTGAGAACAGCCTGTTTGTTGCAGTTTCTATCAACGCCGCTTACTCACAGAGCAGAAGAACACGAGGAGGTCGACTTCATGTGTTCTTCTTTGACTGACAGCAGGTCAGATCGGAGTTAAGCATCATACGTGTGCAGAATCATTCCTAACGAGCGTCTTCTCTCCGTCTGGTTTTGTGCGGGAATGAAATCTGAACTTGCTGGAAGTGAATTTTGACACGTCGCCCTGTGAAACCTCACAGAAGGAGCCCGCATTGTGCTTCTCCACTCTTGCGTGGTGAAGAATGAGGGAAAAAAGGACTTTTTATTCAGATGATCTGCGGGTTCTTTCTGTCTACCTGCATGTGTTCACCTCTGCAGGCCGCGGCAGCGCTGGGATTGTGCACGTACACACAAACACACGCGGCCGTATATCCGTCTGCAGTGTAGGTGTTAGTGCATCACACATTCCAGCTTCTATGAGCAGGAGATGAGCTGTGTTTGCTCTCCGCTTATATTGCTTCTGTCAGTGTGTGTGTTTGTGTGTCTTGCATGTTTAACTTTCCCGTCCTCTGCGTCCCCGACAGGCACTTTGATATAAATCTGCCAGATGGATGCACGAGGTTGTGGGAAGCTGTGAATTATATAGTTTTGCATACACTGCAGGCCGTATCTGTGTGTGTTGGTGTGTGTGAGGATTTCTGCAGCCTGACGAGATCTCGTCTTACGCACAGGGAGGTGAAGAAAAGCGTGTTTTGAGACGTAGATGTGTGTTGGAGGTCGGTCGAGGTCTTTGTCCCGGCAGGAGTCTGTGAGTCACTGATGGGTTTTCGGTGAATCATGTAAGTTGAGGTTAAAGTCCAACGCTGGTGGATTTAAATTCTGCCCGCGCTGTTTGCGAATCGCCTAATGAGACTCATAAATTCACCAGAAAAAACCCTTTTCTTGTTTTTGACCGGAACCGCCGGGGTCATCGGCGCATGTTTCACAGTGAGTGACGCACTCCGAGGTTCTGTTTACACCTGGCGTCTAACATCTGGGTCTTTTTCCCGCTCTACGTGGAAATAAACACATCATTTCCATTTTGATAAGACCGGATGTGTTATTGTTTCCAACAGGGAACGATGCTCCTCCTGTGGCCGGTCTGCTAGAAGTTAAAAAAGGGGAAACAAGCTCTGTGCTCTCCTCGACTCGACGGGTGTTTGTTCCTTCAGAAGCTCTGCGCTCGCTTCTTCAGCAAAAACACCGGCGTCGGTCCGCTACGTTCTGTTAATTAATGGCAAAGATTCTCCAAAACAAACACGACCAAGAAGTCGAGATCAGTGACTTAGAATTCAACCCTGTCGACCAGAACTGTCGGCGTTAACAGTTTGTATTTCAGCATTTTAACTCGGGGTCTTGTGAGGACGGACTCTCTTTTGAAGCAAAGTCTCTGGAGGTCCGTTGGAGGAGCTGCTGGGTTTTTGGCACTTCTGTGTTGGCTTCATTTCTTCAGTCCTGCAGGCGGCTGCTTGGTGTAAACAGGGCTGAAGCTGGGGACCCGATCAGAGCAGGTTTACATCCCGACTCAAAACACAAACAACAGCCTCGGCTTTATTTAACGCAGTCAGATCACATTAACACAGTCTTATAAAGCTGAATATAGGAAGTTTTAATCCAGCAGTCAGAATGTCTTTTATTCATCGCACTGATTAAACCACATTAATGCCAGAAGCTGAATTATTCCTCCTGTCTGACCCGCTCTTACCCATAATTCAGTCTGTTTTTTTCCTCACACAGCTCAAAGTTGTTCATCAGACTCTGTCGTTCCTTCTCCGCCTCACTCTCACACTCTCACACTCATTTCATTTTGTCAAACCTTATCTCATTTACTTCCCATATCTGTCTTTATGTTGTAACTGAGGTGCAGCCTATATGAAATAGTGTGTGCATATAGATAGCTCATTACCCGTTAACTAGCAGCCCCCCGCACACAGGTGATGTATAGGAATCAGATAAGTGCATAACTAAATCAATACCGCCGGGGCTTAATTTAAGCGGCGCTGTCTTGCAGATTTACATGTGTGACTGTTAGTTATTGGTGGAGTTCGGGGGGTTTATATGAACCTCGGGTGGCTCCGTGGGATCTGAACCAGCAACCTTCATGTCACGATCTCCGGCTTCCTCCAGCCGGTTTGACAGCCGGGGAACGGATATTCATCTCAGTGCATTACAGTATGCATTAGATGATGTTATGTATTCAAAGATAAAGATAATGAAGTTGAGCTCTCACAGGAGGCGTCACTTTCTCTCACCTGGTCTTTTTTTCTTAACTACATATCAGCCGCTCGCTCGAACACACACATCCTCTCCTCACTCTGCCGACAGCCGCGTTCCCATTAGATTAGTGATGATTCGATGCCCTCCGATATCCCGAACCGTCGAGGTCTCTCCGCGGATGGTGGGCGGCGTCTGACAGCCGGTACGGGAACACGGACTGCAGCTGAACTGTTGTGCAAATCTTTGCAGAGGGAATCTGCTGGTGGAGGATGAAACAAACACGTCCGAGGAGACGGAGGCTGAGGCAGAGGTCACGGTGCGAGGGTCGGGTTATGAAAATCTGCAAAAACATTTCTTTTATTGAGGAGCAGAGAAATCCTCTGGAAGGAAGAGAACGGAGATTCCCAAATGAGTTCTGGGTTTTTAAATAACAGGGAGGAAACTGAACAATTTGTGTGGTTTGAAACCATTTTGCAAACAACACAATGATACAGAAATAAACCTTTTTACCCCAAATAATAAAGTAGTTCTGTTGCTTCAAATGAGGAAGGTCGCCCTGATTTAGATCTAATGGTCGTAACATGTTGCCTTCTTTCAATGATTTCGACACGACGATAAAGACTTTTTAACATCTCCTTCCTCGTTTCTTGATATTTCCCTTTCTCCAGTTTTCCAACAACACTGCACACAATCTTTGCTTCATCTTCTCTCTGTAATCGTCATTCTCTGTCTTCTTTTGGTTGATAGGATTCATGTGCATGGATGATGCAGACAGAGCACAAACAATAAATATATAAAGGCATCGTTTGCTCACACGTCTGGAAAATCCAGTTAATAAAGGTGGAGGAGAAAACACTTAATCTTCATTACTGTATCTTAATGAGATTACTGTAATCCCATCAATAGACTGTTAGTCCCTGTACTGCTTGTCTATTGTAAGAAACATAGTTGTACTCAAACTTCTATGTAATAGTAATCAGATTACTGTCGCTCCAGTTTCCACGTCACAACCGTCTGTGTAGTTAAACGCCACTTAATAAAGAGTCCAAAAGTTCTTCTTCCGTCATTAGAGACGGAATCAGCTTCAGTCTCGAGCACTTCCTGATAGAAGGAACACACACACACACACACACACACACACACACACACACACACACACACACACACACACACACACACACACCTTAACCCCTGGGAGGCTGCTGTTGGAGGCCGTACTTTAAGGTCTTAATTGATTGGCATCCAGCGGTCTGTAATTAAACCAACAGTAAATCAGCTTCTCAGTTAATGAGAATGGCCGAGTGTGACAGTTGACACACACACACACACACACACACACACACCGGTCTCTCCCTCCTCTGCTGACCCGCTGTCGACACCAGCGTTGCTCCGTGTCACTGCTGTGACCCGTCGTTGCCGCGGCGCCCCAGGCGGTCCCACCAATCACGGCTCAGAGCGAGATTCCGTTGCTGGGCGGATGTTTGAACCCTTTAATAACAGCTTGCCGCAGCTAATTTACGATTGGCTGATTGGGCCATTGGAGCTCGAATGCGGCTGACGCACTGGGTCAACTGAGCTATCCGTCTTTTTAAACCGCTTTTATCTCTTCCTGGAAGACGCGTTCAGTCGGTCCAGCTGCCAGGACGGACAGCTGAGGACGTTTCTCTGATTTTAAGGCCGTATTTTGACTTTGGGCGCCGACTTTGTGAGAGTAACTGTTGCCAAAAATGGTTTCAAATCAGCCATTTTGGAGTTTAGCAACCTTCAGCCTTGTCGTTGTCTTTGTCGGTGTCACTTTAGCCATCAGCCATGACTATAACACTGATGTGTAAAGCTCTGGAGGTAATTTCACAATTAATTGGTTTGATTGTGTGATATTAGTTATACGGCCAGGAAGACGTGATGATCTACGGTGGGCTGCTCACATCTTTAGTTCTCTGATTAATATCGTGGATATTTTGTCATTATAGGAGTGAGATGTGTGGCGAGGGACGAAACGATGAGTCTCAACAACACGTTCGTTTAGTGTTGGTGTTGCGGAGGCGCTCCAGTTTGCTGAGGCAGAAACTAAATTCCGCTCTGCTTCTCTACGCTCTCCTCCATCCTCATGACAGCTTTGCAAAACTCCTGTCAGGTTTACTTTGTCCGCCGTCATGAAAACCTACAATTTCAGCCGCGCTGCGTCAAGATACGGACACAAACCAGCAATCTTACAATTGTCAAGCCACATAAAGTTGATATTTTTCTTGTTAAGGCGGCTGCAGGACGCTGAACCCTCTCAGGAGGAGCGTGTGGCAGGAACAAAAAACAGGCAGGAATGAGGAAACAGCAGCGCTTGGAAATGAATTATAAACAATTTAAAGCTTCCTTTCCCACAATTTAGTGAGAACGGTGACTGTTGTGTTCGCAGGAGCCACTTGTAACGTCATTGTGTTCAACAAGTGGATTTAATACCGGTCTGAAAGACTTAACCCGGCGATGGCAGCACAAAGCCTCCTTAGATTACTGAGACACACACACACACACACACACACACAAAAGCAATTCAGATCAAGGTATTTAAAGGAAGAGGAAATGTCAGTCAGCGGGAGGATTTAGAGACTCTCTCACCAAGATAAAATTCTCTCCTCTCTCTTGTCCCCCGTAATCACGTCTCTCTATCACTCCGCTGCGTTTTTCTGTCTCTCCTTCCATCACTTCTTCTCCCTCTTCCTCGAACGTTTCCTTTTCCTCCGTCCCTCCTTTTTTTCTCTTATCTGCATTTCTAAGCTTCCCTTCTCAGATATTTCCCCTCCCATCGTGCCTTCCTTCCCCCCGCTGTCACTTCTTTCCTGCCTTTCTCTTTTGTGAGATTTCACTTTTGCTCCTTCTCCCTCAGCGAGACGCTGTTGACGTTGGCCCCGGCTCGTTTTTTTCTGTTGCACGGCTTGTCAGCGGATGACAAATGGCTCGGCGCCGCGTCGCGCAGCACGGAGCTGTTACGCTGCCGCTCGCTTCTCGTTGGCAGGCGCGCTGAGCGGTATCATCTCGGTCGCTCTGTTTGAAAGGCAGAGTTCAAGCAAACACTGATGTTGGCAAAACGTTTGACGACAAATGTCATCATCATCCCCATTATATCACCCGTACACACTGCCAAGACTTTAAACTTTAAACAGTCTCTTGCCGCCTGCTGTCGACCTTTAATTGTAGAGCCCCTGTGAGTCAATTAGTAGGAATCTGAAAATGTCAGAAACCGAATAGAGAGATTGTGTGAGGTTTCATGAAAAACAGGAAAAGGTGAGGAGTTTCAGTGCTGAACTGCACTTTCCAGAAACTGTGTGTGGATCAGCCACACCTCCTGCTCCAGGTTAAGAGTTAGTGTGCACTGCTAGAAAGTTTAAGGACTTGCAAGAGACATTTAAAGAAAAATTAAGCAGCAGTAGAGGTCCAGCTCTGAAAACACTTAAAGAAGACAGTGGAGTGGCTTCAGTGGGCGACTCGTTCTGACCTTTAGGATCAATAGACTGTATAGATATTGGATTTAAGTGCCTTAAGATCCACTTCTGTGTAATGGCCAGCAGGGGGCGACTCCACTGGTTTTAAAAACGAGGTCTAATTCTATGTAAGCTTATGAGAAAATGACCCTACTTCTTACGTTTCTTTCTACCTCTTTAGCTGTTTGTGGTCTCGATTGCTAGTGTCAAGTCTTGTTCAACACAACGTGCAATCAATTTGTGAATTATGGTCCAATTTAGAGTAATAAAGGCAATGAATCAGGAAATGCTTTCTAACTAACAGAATATCTTCCCTTCTTCGCAATCTCGTCAAAATATGGACACAACAAACAAAGATGGCAACAGACGTAAAGCCGAACCTAACCATGAGCCGATGTGTGGCGTCACAGTCCACCATTTGTCATCCAATCTATGATAAAACTGACTGACTGCCCCTTTAAGCCGCCAGTTCTTCTTCTAACACCAACACAAACAGCTCTGTGCTGTTGGCGGACAACATTAACACTTGTGCCCCGACGAGAACAGACATTAATTTATGTGAAACCCCTCCTGATCGCTCTGTAGCCGGTCCTGACCCTCTCCTGTCTCGCTGCTGCTCGCTCGCTTGTAACGCCGATGGCTCCTTCTGCCCTTCTCCCTCATTAAAAGCCACTTTCCCGAAAAAAAAAAAGCATCAGCTAAATAAACAACGTGTAAAACATGTCAGATGCAAATGGAGCCCATTATTCAGCATCTAATATTCTCTCATTTCCTCTCAGCTGTTTCTGCCCACCCGCTCTCCCTCCTGCTCTCTTTGTATAATGACAAACAGTTTGACCTCTGACCTCCTTTGTTATGATCCTGCAGGTTCAGGGATAATAAGAGAGAAGAAGAAGAAAGGGGGGAGGCGACGGGGGGGAGAGAGGAAGGGAGGAGGAGGAATCGGGAGGCGAGATGAGGCTGGTTGATAAAAGCGTCTGACGTGGCCGTGACACTTTTACTGGGGAGAGATTCTTGACATTCCTCAGCAAAACGCTCGACACACACACACACACACACACAC
>CAEMYA010000643.1:340120-357620 GCA_903131615.1 Diplodus sargus
CCCCGCAGCGATGCAGGTCTGATTAGGTTTTTGCAGTCCAGCCCTCTCTATACTCTGTCATTAGTGCCATTTCACTAATGTTTGGCTAAAAATACCCATCGGACCGCACTATTAAAACACAGCGGGGCGGTGTTAATCGTCTTGAAACATTAAACCTCCTCTCTCTCTCTCTCTCTCCGTCTCTCCCTCTTCTGTCAGTCACTCTCGCTCGCTCTCTAATACTTCGCTCTTGTTCTCCGTCATGTCACGCAGACTTTTTTTCTTCCTCGTCCTCTCATGAGTCCTGTTACCAGATGCTATCGAGCCCTCGCTGAATGTGTCTCTCTGCACTCCCTAATGAGTCGCCTATTACAGATTATGTTGTGATTCAGAGACAGACGTACAGAGAGTGTGTGTGTGTGTGTGTGTGTGTGTGTGCAGGTAATTACAGTATATTTTGGGAGGAGTGTCTTTATGAATTATAACGTTGGCTTTAAGTAGGCTGACCATCATTATTATTATTAGCTCTGTGTTTGACCATCAGAAACATGTGATTTGGGCGACATGCCAACGAAAACACAACTCCATGACAGCAGCGTGTGTGTGTGTGTGTGTGTGTGTGTGTGGTTAGGGTGGATATCTGGGCAACTGACTTTTGGCTGCTTGTTGGTGGAATCCATTAATTTAATATGAGAGTGCAACAGCTCAGCTGACGTTTGTTATGTTGCCATCGGTCGACGTCATTTTTGCCATTTTTCCCTTTGAACTGCAGCAGCGCCTGCGTTGGTATTTTTTGCGTATCGTGATGTCATTTCTTGGAGCGATCTTCAAGTGTTTCATATCCCTGGAGTCAGTTCAGCCTCGGCTGAAAGGTCATGTGAGTCAGTAAACACTAATACATGATAAAAGTATTGAACATGTCACGATTAAAAAATATTAAATGAGATTAAAAACACCAAACATGTCGATCCAACAGATTTATGAATGTAGAAACATGACCAGAATATTTATAATTCCACAACATACGTCTGGAGGAACATGGGGCCATATTTCGAGGTTAACCAACATATTTTAAAATACTTGTTATCTTCTTCCTCGCTAACATCCAACATTACTGTTTGATAGTGTCACACTACACTACATTAATCAGGAACCAGAACCATCGCGGCAATCGAGCCTCCCAACCTGAGCGTGACCTCTGAGGAAAATGGCCGACGTGTGAATAAAGTCATTTCCCTGATTTATCTTGAAATGCTTAATATTAACTACAGCATACACTATAATCAAATTCTTTGGCCGTCATGGTTTATTTTAGATTGATTTAAATCATGTTAACAACAGTCTCTCCGGTCATCAGCCTGTGGGAGGTTCGTTTTTATAGAATTTAGGTTTTCGTAGGAAGAAAGTGCCGTAGCGCTGATAATACCTATGAAGACAAACTGCTTTCATTAACTTAACAAGCGCAGCATCTACACACCGATACAGTAGGTGGTAGTCTGCACCTTTTAAAGTGCAGAAGAAGAAGAAGACGATGAAGAAGAAGAAGACGTGCAGCCTGAAGTTGTTGCCGGTGTGGTTGTTTAGATTCAGAGGATGTTTTAACGTTAGCATTTAATCATCGTTTATTTGCATCGGCTGAAAAAAAGTCACCGTGCCTCTTTAATCTGTTTTTATAGAATTTAGGTTTTCGAAGGAAGAAAGCGCCGTAGCGCTGATAATACCTCCCTAAATTCTACTTTTCTCTCTCCATATATCCCTTAAAGAGGCACGTGGAGGCCCGACTGGGCTTCATGTGTTACATGTGTTCGCAGTCCGTCTGCGAGCGGAGGTGTGCGGCAGGGTGGAGGAACTTTTGATGACACACACAGACACCGAGTGTGGACAGCTGCGCTCCAGATGTACTCTGCAGAGTCACGTCTGAATCCCATTTGTTGTCTTTATGAATGGCCGACATCAGGACCGGTCTCATCCAGCGCCGCTGACCAGTGGACTCGCTGACCCGCTCGGCTCGGCTGCTGATCAATCAAAGTGATGATGAAAAAAGAAAAAACCCGTGGAGGTGGTGGAGGAGTCACACAGGTTGGAAGTGTGATTTGTGTTGCTCTCCTCTGATGTGAAAATATACCTCTGACCTATAAATTACCTGGAGAGCAGTGGGCTGCGGTATTTTATGAGGATTTTTACGTCTGAAAGTGCAGATGGTGATGGAGCGTGCTGTTCGCAGTGATAAATGCAACGATATTTCAACAGTGATGTAACAGACATGAAAACAACCCTGACAGGGACCCTGAGGATCTGCTTTAAACACAAACAGACATGTTTACATTAAGTGTCACTCAGAATACTCTGAGTACATCAGTGAGGCCCAACGAACATTTGAGTGCACTTTATTCCCTATAAAACATTCAATTTTTTGAATATTTTAGGTCTGCTCGTGTTTGTACAAGTAAATTATCGTATAAAGTTCAGACTCACTCATCAAGACATTACTCCACAGCGCCTCAGTGGTCAAAAACTCAACTGTGTACCATAATAATATAATTATCACTTGCAAAACTCAGAACCGATAATATGAAGACAAACTGCTTTCGTTAACTTAACAAGAGCAGCATCTACACACGGATACAGTAGGTGGCAGTCTGCACCTTTAAAGTGCAGAAGAAGAAGAAGAAGAAGACGACGAAGACGAAGAAGAAGACGTGCAGCCTGAAGTTGTTGCCGGTGTGGGTGTTTTTTAGTTTTAGAGGGTGTTTTAACGTTGGCGTTTATTCATCGTTTATCTGTATCGGCTGAAAAAAAGTCACCGTGCCTCTTTAATCTGTAATCTGTGATCTCAAACCGTCTGTTTAAAGTATTTTATAAAGACACGGATAGATAGAAACATTTAAAGTCGGTGGTGTTCCTCACAGCTGTTCACGCGGTTCTGTGTGTTATTTTTATAAAAATAAATCCCGTCTTCGTGTGAAAACGCGGCTGTTCTCTGCAGTGCAGTCGGCCTCGCTCACCGTCTTTTCGAGTTTGGCGTTTTGCACAAAGACGATCTGACAGGTCACGTTTTTACAGGTCAATCTGCCCGTTCACCGGCTCACCGGACCACCTGCTGAACCCCCGTCTGTCTCTCCGCCTCGCCCATCTGTCTTCTCCACCAATTTTCTGTCCATATCTGACTGATTGAGCCGTACGTAACCCTACACCCATCTGTTTTGCGTAGGCAGTTAAAAACCAATACGGTCCAAATTAAGCGGCTTCACGCTACGTCCTGACTGACACACTGAGCGCGCTGACCCGCCTGAGACGGACCGGTACGGATGGTTTGTGGGGGCAGGAAGTAACCAGCGCAGGCTGGATCGGGCTTTTATCTCTCGGCGTGTCGCAGTTATCTAAAGTTTAACATTCGTGATCCCGTAGTAATGACTCACCACTACAGTGAGGAAGAGACAATTACATCAGAAACAACACACACAACTCTGCAAACGTGTAACCATCCAGAAGTCGAGCTTGATATTTAACACACTGAGTGCGAAGTTGGTGTTTTAAAGCAGCTGTTAATATCAAAATGTGTCTTTCTGACAGTGACTGAATGTAACTAAGTACATTGAATGATGGAAGCAAAAAAAATGATGAGAACTTCTCATGGTAAGTTTGAAAAGTTAAACTTCTGATATATATTTTGAGTTTTATCTCATTCTGACTTTTTTATACCATATTCCTGCTCTTTATCAGATAGTTATGACTTCTTAATCTTATTATTTTGACTTTTTATCTCTTATCTGTGCACTTTACACTGAATTTGAAGCATGCTGCGTATTTGTTTGACTTGTATTTTTCCTTTTCTGTCTTTATTGACAATGAAAAATGTTTCGAGGGTGAAAAAATCTTTCGGCAGTACACAGACAAAACTAACTTTTCTTTCTTTCTCATTCAATACTATTTGATTTTACAAGAAAATGTGATACTTTGACTTTTGTCCTCCACCAGCCACCAACTTTCCTCACTTCTCTTTATTCTCTGATCCTCAAAATCTTCGTCTCTCTACTTCTTCATCTGTCTCTCGCCCTCAACTTCTTCTCCTCGGGTCGGGTCTGGTACTGATCATGCACGCAGATCGCTTTAGAAAACCGGCAGAACTAATGCGGAGCAGAGTGAGAGCTGCGATGTAGACGGGGGAGAAGAAAGAGGGCGAGGAGGACTCGAAGACAAGGAGTTAATAACGAGAGGCCGAGAGGAAAAGTGGGATTCTTGGGGGAGATGAGAGAGATTGTGCGTTGAGGTAATTGTCGCCCAGAGAAAACAGGCGGGCGTTACGAAGGAGAGAACAGAAGAGCGACGGTAACAATCCTAATATTTGTGCGCTGGGCGGTAAAAGCTGCGTGTCGTGTTATGATTGTCCATCGGGTTCTTGTTTCATGTTCTATAGACACCAGCTGGGACTGTGTTTTAAACTTATCGTCCGCTCGTCTGACCATCCATCATCCGTCCGTCCAGCCGTTTATCAACATATTGATAAAACGGCTATAAAGCACTTCTGCCGGACGTCTCCTCTCTTCATGCTTTCCAGCGTATTGTGCAGCCGGGGGTTGATGTGCGTTACCTCTCAATCACTCGCTCCTCCACCGTCCACGCAGCTGCACCGCTGAGCCCAGCCGCTATATATTTGTCATATTGCTCACATCGCTCTCCCCGCTGATACTTATTTATCTGCAGCTCCAAACTCTTTTTTATCTCCCTACGTTCATTTTTCTTAGTCACTGTTCCCGGTCAGAATCCCTCAGAAGCTTTGTTTTATCTCCTAAATGTCACATAATCTCAGGATTGAGATTCAGGGGAAGATTTAATCGTCAACGTCAAAGTAGTTTCTTCTTTCGGGACATATGTGGAATAATTGAGAGGTTTCTCTGCGAGGACGTGAACAAACATCATTGTTTTATGTTTTAAAAGTTGAGTCTGTGTCAATCTGGTGACTGCAGCGTAACTTATCTGACTTCCTGTATTAGAGAAGACGAATAAATCGCTCTTACAAACTGATTTATTGAACAAATCCTCGATAAGAAGAGAACCAGAATAGTTTGTACGGGATCAGGAAGTCTCAGTTTCCCTCCAGCCTTCCTTCTGTTTATCCATTAGCCAATAATGTATCAAGTATCAGCTGTGAGCTTTTCCTCCTTTTATCCGTCTTTACTCCCACACGTTCTCCTTCCCCCCCATTTTTAATATCGAGCTGTTTCCCATTAAAATAGCTGTGATTAAGCGGCGAGGTCGGATCTTTTCTTGGCTTTTAGCAAAGATAATATAAGCGGACGATGGCGAGCACATGTTGACAGAGACGAGGTGGAAAAAAGACAGAAGAAGAGAGAAGAAAGGGACGGAAGAGGAGAAGAAAAGGCAAAGGTGAACGTGAAGGTTTATGTAGGATGGAGAGGGAGGAGAAGGAAAGAGGGATGAGATGTTGAGGGATGACGTCGCTGGTGCACTTTACCTCTGGAGAGATTTTCACTGTTGTAAACTGTAAGTTATGTGAGCTAATGGACGGGCAGGTCTTCATTATCATCTCTATTCTTTGATCGCTGTGTCTCTTTCTTTCTTTCTTTCTTTCTCTCCCTCTTTATGTCTCAGTTTCTGCTTTTTCTCAGCTTTGAATTCAGTGAGTTCTGATCTGCTGGCATGAGAGCAAAGAACTCAGGAGGATCTTCTCGTTTCTGCTGCTGCACTCCTTCTCCTGTATTCTCTCACCTCCATCTTCTTCTTTGGAGCGTCAGTTTAATCTCTGTTGACGGATCAATCGTCGCGGCTTCCTTCTCGTCCTTTTCAACCTGACCTGTGTGTGTGTGTGTGTGTGTGTGTGCACGTGTGTGTGCACGTCCTGCGTTCCTCGGAGAGAATACGTGCGTTCGAACGTGTAAAAATATTAACACGTCACCACGTTCGCCTCACTGTTGTTCACTGATGGTGATTAGTAGCAGGTGTTGGCTCTGAATTCTGAAAACACACACACACACTCTCTCTCTCTCACACACACACACACACACACACACACACACACACACATGAACTCAAATGATAGGTGTGATTTATAGGGCTGGGACCTTTGGGTTGCTGGAACAACACGGTCTCGCCCTCGAAGATAACACATGAAGCACGCACATGCACGTAATGCACTCATACATGTGGCATAAACATATATAGTTGGACTCACACACACACACACATACACCTACACACACACACACACACACACACGGTGCATTCTTGCCTGACATGGCTGGCTCCTTTCAGCCCAGAGGTGAGATCAGACGTTAAAGATGTAGTGATGAAAACACTCCTCATGGAAACGGCACTAATTCATCTTTAGGAGGAGATACAGGTCCACAGGCTCACTGTAGCGTTTTTACATCTCAGGTCTGTTAAAACACTTGAAACAGCATTCTAGCAGCGCGCAGACGCATTTTAACATCAGACTATCGTCTCTTGGATGGCTGGTGGCCGATTCATTAATCCTTTAATCTTTCTGACAGTTGAAAAAAAGAGAAACTGCCCATAAAGCGCTCACGCATTATACAAAGAAGTGTAGTGAGGAGGAAGCGCTGAATAGCAGATAACTGATGATAGTTGTGAGGTATTTTATGAGGCTGTTACTTTGTTCAACAGCGCATTTACACAGCAGACGTCAGCCGCCGTGTGGGTGAACGATAACGTGGGCTCGGTTCAGTCTCATTGCACAACAACTCAGCAGTTCAAAAGTGCCTTCAGATGTCATGAAGCCCATTAAAAAAGTCCGTCACACTGTCCCATAAATGTCACACATGCTGTTACTCCCATTTATAACACGACTGTTGTGGTTCTTGTCTATAAAACGGTCTAACAGAGTTTTGTTGAAAGCATTTCTGCATTTTAATCTCTGTGTTCGAGAGTCAGAGCTGCAGAAATCTGTTGGCTTCCTCCCACATTTCAATAAATAAATAAATAAATCAGACCTTGTTGTTGTTTTGACAATTTAAACATTCACACACCTCTGACCCGCGATATCAGCCTGCTGGCTAACAGCTGATTTACATGATTCTCTTCTTTACTGGATCCCAGTAAAGTGGTTTCTGGTCTTTATTTACAGAACCACAACACACAGCAGTAATCCATCCTCCCATCAGCAAACGGCAGAATCCGACGTGACTACAGGTGTTTATTGACTGTCTTGTGACAGACTGTACGTATAAATATATCTCAGGAGGAGATACGCTTTTATTTGTTCGTATTTTCTTTTTACATATGTGTGGATTAACTGCTCCTCCAACGCTCAAATTGCTCATCAGCCAAGAGAAAAAAAGCCCGAGGCTTCCTGGACTTCCTCGTCCCTCCACTGATGCAGTTTTGTCTGTCTGAGGAACATTAGTTCGGCGGGCCGACGGCCAAACGGCCAAAAAAAAGCCGATTACTATCCGTTTGAAATTCTCTGCAGCTTCACATGAAACACTGCAAGAATAAATGAGTTAAAAATGACTTTGAGGATCCGAACAGCGGGCAATACTAAACATAAAAATAAAACGAGTCAGAACCGAGTGACCCGCCGACTCAAACCGGCTGCAGCGCGAACTGTAATAACGTGTTTGGCGCTAATTAAGACGGCACCGCGATGTGTTGCTAAGCTGATTAATTCTGTGCAAACTAACGGGCATTCAGAGGTTGATTTTAACACTTGAATGGAAACAAAGAGAAATAAAATCATAAAGAGACGGAGAGTTAAACCCCGGAGTCCTCGCAGCGAGTTCCAGTCTGCTGAGCTACAGACAGACCATTAGTACGACTGTCAGCGCTAATTACTCCCTGTAGACATCACACTCCTCTCTCGCTCCTCTTCGTCTCCGCTTTCTGCTCATGCAAACTCCGCTCAGCTGGACTGTTTCATTCCTCCGCCTCTTCTTTCTCCGTCTGCGTTTGTTACCTGCTGTCTCTGTTTATCTGCGGCGCTCCGCAGGATTCACAACGTTTTGCAGTTTGAAGTGATAATTTATTTCCATCGCCTTTTATTCTTCCTCCAAGTTGACTTATCCTCCTTTTCTGCGCTGTTCTTTTGCCGCCGCGTCTCCGTTCAATTCACAAATCAAGAAGTGAGCTAATTAATTAAACGGTGATGAATTTCCCTGCAGGAAATGATATCACACGAATACAAGAATTCCCCTTTTCCAGCCTCGTTCTCACACACGGACGTCAGTAATGAGTCAAATAATGCTGTTCTGTTAAAGAGAGCTAATGCAGCGGAACAGCCGCACTTAATGTAATGATGTATGTACAGTATGTGGGAGGGAGGAAGAGGAGGAAGAGGTTCATGGGGACGAAACCTGGCAAGGTTAACCATTTATATCAGGGTCAAAACATGTAAATAAACCCACTCGTCCCTTAAAGAACGTGTCACAGTAAACACAAAGTCCTCACAATGTACAATAATGAGTATTTGTGTGTCTACGTACATGTGCTCCGCCATGATTAATCACAGCAGCGTCCTGATATCAATGAGCCGTGCTGCAGCGTTATTTACATTTTTAAAATAAATGTCTCCAACGTGTTAATGGTGTTCATCCATCATAGTTCAACACAGTGTGTCTTTAATGGATTCTCACATTTAATACAGTTGCACGTATCGTTAGATTAATCATGGAGGTGAAGAGGAAGAGTGACAAGAATAAGAGGAGGAAAATAAGAGAAAGTAGACAAAACAAAAGGGATAAAATCAAACTTCCTGGTGGTTCAGCTGTCCAACAAGCTCGCCGACGTGCTCAACAAACTCAGTTTCTCCTGTTGCACTTTTAGTGATCCAATTAAGGATAAAGGTAAAAGAAAAAATGCCGTTAAAGTATAATAAAAAGATATCAAACAAGGTGTGTTCCAAGCGAACAAAAGACAGACAGACAGAAAGAAAGAGAGAAAGCTGGGGGGGAGAAAAGTTGCGTATAAAGAGAGTGGAAACTTAACAATTAGCGCGTGTAATGAGGCGAGCGGTTTGTTTGGTGCTAAAGCGAGCGGGACTTTATGGGTGGTTGGTGTTCGGCTATGTGGGATTGGCGAGGTGGTGGAGACGAGGGGAGCTTTGAAGTTAGAGGGGAAAAAAGAAAAGTAAAGAAAGTGGAGGAAGTGATAAACATGCTCCCGCTCGGCGCGGGAAGATGGAGGGATAAGAGGGAGGTGGAGGAGACGAGGACGACCTCGAGTTATTTTATTGTTCGGTACATTTGAGGTCGTAAAACTCAAATATTAAAATATCACACTTCGTTACTTCTGCAGATAAGTTCGTTCTCGATAAAGATGTTCGTGTGAGGGACATTTACCTCGTCAGTCACCTGCGTTATACTTTATAACATTTGATTTGATGATTTCTGATCGTCCAATATTTTATTAAAGGCTAATCGTCATCGATCATTAATCTCTACGACCCGCATGAATGATTTTTTGCTCACTTTTGTGTCAAAACTTCACACACTTTTCTTAAATAGTCTACAAATAAATAGAGGAGAAGAAAAATACTAAAAAATTGTGCTGTGGGATAAAGAAAGAAAGAGTTAACCACCAGCTTCATGATACTTTTGAAATATGAAAATGTTTCTTTTTAATAAGTTTTGCAGTCTGTCTCCATGGTGACTCATTGTAATAACTGTTTGGGTTTTTATGATGAAAGCGTGATGATGAAAGCTCTGAAACGAGGCTAATAAACATTTTTAGTGTGTAATCTGGACGCGCGTTTGCCAGTTTGGAAACCTACGTTATTAGTTTTGTAGAGTAAATGTAGAGTGCAACCTTAAAAAATGAGATTAACCAGCCACTCACAGAAAAAAAACAAAAAACCGAAGTGAAGTCCGGCCAGCACTTATGAAAATCAAACTGTGTGACATCATAAAGCAATTTTAGAAAAGTACATGTTAGTGGCCGCTGTGTTTCAGGACGCTTTTAAAAAGGCCAAAAAACTGGAGCTGCAGTCATTTTTATTTTAGGAATAATAGACGATAAACGACAAGCAGCAGAATTACATTTTCTAAATTGAGCGTGAAAGCTGCTCTCACAGTTTGGAACCGGGTCGACTTCCAGTAACAAAATGTGAACTGGGATTCATCCTGAGAGTCATTTCCCACCATTAAAAAACACGTTGTGCTATATTAAATCAATGATGGTTCTCCTGAAGCGCTAGTTCCATCTTTTGGATGAAATCCTCCACAATGCTGGAAGATAAACTCTCTCTGTGGGTTTTTTTTTAAAAAAGATCGACCAAAGCGATGCGAGGAAAGTGTTTCCTGCTCTGAATGATTGTGTTGTGTTTTGCAGCCGAGCGTGTTCAAACCGACTTCTCGCTGAATGGCATCAGCAGAATTTGACCCCCCTGTCTGGCCGCTACATGCTGGACCGAAAGATAAATCCATCAGGTCGAAGTTTTTCCACATTCGGCTGATGCAGATTGATCGTCCTGCAGTGGGAGGTGGACGCAGTCACACGTGTAGTTAATCATGTGTGTGACGGTCCAATAGGGAGGAAGGAAAAATCTGGAATACCAGTTGGACTGTCGTGCGTGTGTGTGTGTGTGTGTGTGTGTGTGTGTGTGTGTGTGTGTGTGTGTGTGTGTGTGTGTGTGTGTGTGACTTGGCCCTTTGCCCTGTCCCTCCACGAGCCACGCGGTAAGAGGTCCTGCTCCGGATTACCCCCACGAGTCTCACACACACACACACACACACACTCGCTAACCCCGCCAGTCCGCTGTGGGTCGTCCACCAAACCGCCCGTCAGCCCTGAAGCCCCGCCTCCAGCTGTCAGGCGCTTCCTGTGCACTTCCTGTTCCTGTCAGATGCAACACAGAGGCCTTCTTCTGCACATAGACTTCCCATTCATTCATTCGTCACCATTAACATCGGTCCTAATCGGAGCTTCCTGATGTAACGCTTTCTTCCAGCGCTTTGGTGTCTTTCATCATGTACCTGCTCCAACACACGGTCCGTCCATCTACGTGTGTGTGTGTGTGTCAGTGTGTGTGTGTGTGAGTGTGTTGAGTGAAGCCAGCGTCCCCAGTATGCCCAGTAATGTTTAATTGGTATAATTAACCTGTTACCATGGTAATTAACCTGGGCAACAGTTCTGTCAACATTATAATGACAAACAGATGGTAACGCTGCTGCCAACCCTGACACACACACCACCACACACACACACACACACACACACACCATCACACAAAGACAGTTACCTGCTCACATTAGACGTCCTTGTGCTTTGATGTGGACACACACACAACCGATACTCGTTGTTATCTACACACAAACACGTCTTTTTCTTTGCCGCTGTGTGTGCGCAGGACGGCGATAAGACGAACCTGCACTGAATATCTGAACACGAAGTTTGTTTTGTTTGTTTGGAGCTCTCACAGCTGCAGCAGCTTCACTCACCACGGATAGAAATAATCTAAATCTGAACTTTAAAGTGTACAAACAGTTCAAACAGTATTAAGATGTTATTAAAAATGGCTAATTGAATAAAGCCAAATTAGCAAAACAGCGCTAGAACGTTGTCCACTGACAACCCAGAGTACCAAACAACATACACACTAAACCATAGGAAACAACAAAATTCAATATTCAAGATGATTTATTTGTCATTATACAACACAAGGTCACATAACAAACTGAAGATGGCAACTTTTTCATGCATTTACAAACATTTAACATACATAGATTGATTTAGGCTATAAACACAAACACATACAGACCCAGGAATTAATTCCGAATTGCATTTTTTAAATTTGCGTCCGGGTGAATGTGAACAGCAGCAGTGAAGTTGTGATAATAACACGCATCCTCGCTTTAAAAGCTCAATATCAGGTGAACAGTGTGTGAGCTGTTACCTGTTGCACATTTTGAGCACCGAGCATCGATGATGTAAACACAGAGTCCGCTTCTCCTCCTCACACTGAATTGAGGATTTTTGTCACGATGAAAAACAACCGTTGTGTTTCTTCTTCATCCGTCAGTTCTCCTGCCTTGTTTAAAGACATAAGGGGTGTAAATAAACTTTAAACATCATGGTTTACACTTTGTTTTCCGCTTGAATCGCAGTTTGTCTATTTTAAGGAGTAGCAGCTGATCTTTCTGCCGGATTAAAGCTCAGCAGCACTGGAGTCTCACACAGCGGCTGCCGTGACGAGTCACCATGTGGAACTTGGTATTAATTGTGTGAGGATTTGCAGCGTCACCGCCGCAGCTTCCCCTCGCCCGTCCACGCCTGACGAGCCGCTCAGAGGTTTCCAACAGGAACAATAGAGAATTAAATGAATCTACACCACATCGTCAGACGGTGTAATCAGCGGAGCGTGATGGCGGCTTTGATTTGATTACTTCCTGGTGTTTTCTGCCAATCAGGACACATTTTTTGCTGCCATCGCCGTGTCTGATGTGATCACAGAAAACAGTCCTTGTCATAGTTTAAAGAGCTATTTTATTACATCATGAAGGGAAACACTGAAGGTAACGGAGGCGGACAGCCAGCGAAGCAACACGGTGCTGATGGATGGACCCGGAGAAAAGGGAGGTTTATCTTGATGTAAAGCAGAACCCGATTAGTTTCCCCGTGTGTGTGTGTGCATGTGATCAGTCTGTATATTGGGACAGTTTGATGGCTGCTGGAATAGTTAACAGGCGGTCACACCGCCTCCCTCCTCTCACCTCCATCACGGCGGTCCCAATCACTTCGTTCCACCCTGACGAAGAGCAGGACACACGTATTAGTGCAATCACTTGCTTTAATCACAGCGGGATGGAAAACGTGGAGTCTGACTCACACATTAGCTGCGTCTTCTGCCGCGTGCACATAAGCCCTGTGTCTTATTACTGCACACACACACTTGACCTAATTCTGAAATGTTATTTTAACGTGCTTTTGTGAGGAGAGCAACAAGTGTCAGAGGCTCAACTTCCTGGATTCATCTTGCTTTTTATATAAAGTTATTTTGTCTCAAACAAACACAATAAATGTAAAGTCACGTCTTTTCCAAATTAGCTAGAATCAATTAGCTATTATGGCGTGAAAATCAATCAATTTCCTTTAACGTTCTTGAGTCTTAACTTGTTCTCGGCATGAGAAAAATAAACTGACACGACTTTTCACACTCGTGTATTTAAGTCCAGGATAAAGAACTTGATTTATGCAGAAGACTCGTTGGAGAATTTCACCTTGAGTTGAGGGTAAGAGGAGAGCTCAGAGGTTTGTGTGGTGATGACATGGTCCACACACACACACACACACACACACACACACACACACACACACACACACACACACACACACAGTCTGGAGGTGTCTTGAGGGAGCGTTGGTGTCAGTCTGGGTCATGATGAGAGAAAGTGTCCACAGGGACGGCGCGGCGAGATAGGAAACAGACTCAGCTTCAGATAAACACAGTCATCCTAGTTGTCAAGGTCGCAGTGTGTACACTGTGTGTGTGTCTGTGTGTGTGTTTGCGTGCATCTTTAGTGTGTGTATTTGTGTGTGTGTGTATGTGTGTGGCAGAGTCATTGAGGGCACATCTGGAGAAGTGTCACTACGTTTAAGCCTGATCTCTCCCTCCTGCCGTCGCTCTTCTGCTCTCCTCCCTCCCTTCGAGCGCTTTGTTTAGTTTATAAATGACATATTCTTGTCTTTACGTGCAGAGAGTGAAAGTCAACATTTGCGTTTGGCAGTCATTTATGCAAACAATGTCAACCTTGTCAAAACAGACTCTGATTGGAGGATCGGGCCTCGACAAACAAAGTGTAAAGCTTCCTCTCAACTTCTTTATTTTAATCGGCTCTTCGTTCCGTCACTTCTTCTCTGAACTCTTGTTTTTCTGTCAGAGAATTAAAACTTTCATCCTTTTTGTTGGTTTCGTGTTGTAAAAAGTGAGCTGCTCTTATTGTCCTCGTGGGAAACTTACTAACATACATTTCAGCTGCAGGGAGAATGAATAATCACTGGTGGTATTCCCTGTTGCACTGTTTGTCGGAGTCTATTTAAAAACTTCTACATTTTCCAACAAGGTTGTTCTGGTTGGCCTGCTCTTATTTTTGAAAACTGTGTAATTATTTCTTTAAGAAAACCACGAAGCCCTAAACTGATGACTTAAGCAAGGCCGTGTCATGGTTGTCAAACTATTTATCTTCTGGCCGCTCGAGATGTTGGACTTTGACAGCGAGTTATATTTTTAAAAACGTCCCCTCACTATATCACATTATTACAGCTGACGGGCCGACCTGTGGTTCTACCAGGCGGCTTCCTGCCTCAGAGTGTGTGTTTGCATTTTCGTTTTTCAGAGTGTGTGTCTGTAGTTCCATATGTAACAAACAGTGTTATATAAATACACAACCTGTGGGGTTGTTTGTCTGGCCGGGGGGGCGGTGAGGTGTCGTACCGTCACTTGAAGTGGAGGTTGTGCTTCACACTTGTTCCCACCAGGTGGCGCTGTGCTGTAGTGTTTCCAGCCTCCCTCCTGCAGGGGGGTACAGGTGGAGCAGGGATGCGCCAGCAGCGAGGGTGCGTTAGGTTTGCTCCACCTCGCCGCCCGGCAGAGAGGCAGAGATCGATGCGTGCGGCGGCGTTTCCCCGGCAGTCAATCACGCGCTCTTTAAAGGGACTCCTGGTTGTTGACTGTGGCTGAAGCTCTGACGAGAACTAAACTGTGAACAGATGCAGAAGCTTTAGTGTCGGTCTGCTCAGTAAGCCTGCGTGGAAAACCACACGACCCTCTCTGTCTTGGTGTCTCTCTGTACTTTTTATTGTTTCTCTGCCGCTCTGTGTTGTTTTGTCTGCCTCTTTTCTCTCCCGCTCGGCCCGGCTCAGGCCCTGTAAGCCCGGTTAATGCCTCGTCATGTAATTCACATGTAAACATGAAACACAATGATACTGATGCTTAATTCCAGTGAGCCCTTGAAGAAGGTGGCATTAATTGAAACCGGACGCGTTTCTTTGGTGTCTCAGTTTGTTTTTTTTCCTCTTTGTTTGGATGTGAGGATTTCTGGGATTTGTCTTCATACCTTCCTCTCCGTCCGACCATGTGTACATATTTTCTCGTCTGTGTATCTGCATGAACTCATGGAAATATTTTGTCCAAGTTTGAGTTGTTTTAATATCTACCAGACGACAGAAGACCCTCCCAGAGCTCTCCGGTTGCGAGCGAATCGATTGAGTTAGCTCGGTGAGATCTTTCTGCTGGACAGTGAACGCCGTCGTAAAGTCCATCTTCTCCTTTAAGCACATCTTTGAAGCATATTATGAGCTCTGAGTGCAGAGTGACCTGTGGCCTCCTCCCATCTGTGTCTCTTTCACTTTTTTTTTTTTTTTAGCGCTTCTTTCTTCTTTCCCCTCCTTTTGTATTCCTCTCCTCATTCTTTCACTGTTTCTTGTCTCCCGTTACCAATGAAAACAAATATTTTGATGACAGATTCAGTAAAAAAAAATCCCAGAACTGTAAATCTGATTTGTCATGCAAGAAAAAAAAAGCCACAGCGTGCAGAGACGTTGTTCCTGAATCAAGGATTTGTATTTTCACCTGTAAGATCAGTTGGTATTTTTATGAGAACAACAAAACTCTGATCCGTCATCGAAACACCAACTGTGAGCGCGGAAGAGGAGGACGAGCAGACGGACGGACTGATCGGCAGGCAGACGGAGCGACGGAGTGATAGCTTCCACACACCACTCGTAAGTTATGGCGAGAGGAAATGAGGGGCAGAAAGAGAGAAATGGCATAAAAGATAAAAGGAGGAATAAAAAGACAAAAGTGGGGAGAGACGAGGAGAATAGCCGGGGATTTCCAGTGAACTCAGCGCGGATTCCTGAAGTCTACGAGGGATTTGAAGTTAAATGAAAATGATTGGATCAAGGTGACGTGTGCTCGGCCGCTGGCAGGAGGACAAAACATCATACTGAGTCTTTTCCTCGTCGGTTTTATCTGCGTGAGGGCGGCTTTCCGTTTTCTCCTTCATATCTTCTTTCCTGGTTTTTGTTCCCCTCTGTCAGATTCACACAATAACACACACATGATATCACTCCATCAGCGGCGGACCTCCAGGTGAGAGACCGGAGGGATTTTTGACAAAAAAACAAGAACAAAATAAACTAAACTTAAAACTGAACAAACAAATAAAGACAATCAACCAAAACAGAGACGATAATCAAAGATGATGCAGCAGAAGAAAAGATCAGAAGCTTTCCGCATTCCAGAGTTTGGAAAAGAAGAATTGCATTTTAAAATAAAACAAACTTGCACACAAATGTGACTCTTTATGAGCTGCTGTGCGACCTGAACGCATTGTTACACAGTGCTGCTGAAAAAGAACAACATCATTCACAAAAAGTGAACAAGAAAACGTCTCTTTGAGGAAAGAAACACTGTTCAGCTGAACAAATCTACGCACGTTCTCGCGACGGTCTTTTAATGGCTGTAGAAAAATGGCCACCATGGAAAAAAACGCCTGACGCAGCAGCTGTGAGGTCGAGTGGACGAGAAGCGACGTGTTCGTCCTCGATCGTTAAAGACGCATCATGTAATTACGATGCATTATGTAAAAGAGGCGCGTGATGAAACGAGGGTGAGTGATACGAAACACAAGACGCTTTATTTTTTGCATATTTAATGAATTAGCATGTTTGTGAGATAATCGTTTCAACACCTCTGCTGGATCACCATGTGGCTCCTCTCCGCCTCCTCCGCCTCCTCCGCCCGGATCGTTTTCTCTCTTCATCCTGGTAAATTCTGTTTGTCAGGGGAAAACCGCCCGACACGTCTGTGTTCTGTGTTCCGGCTCTGAGATGTTTTTCTTATCAATTGTCTGTAGACAAACATTTCGAGATCTCTTCTTCGTCCTTCGGTTCTTATTTTCTCCCTTTTTTCTTCCTTTCTGCTTCAGTTTCCATCGAATCACCATCAAAGTCTGTCAGAGGAAACTTCTCCTTAATAAAACTTCACCCTTCGTCACTTTAACCTCGGTTCATCTCCACACTCTTCTTTTTACAACCCTTCCATCCCCTCATTCCTTTTCTCTCTCATATTTTCCTGCATTGGCCTCTCGGTCCCGCTGATTTCTGTAGCAGCACATCGGCGTCATTGATCCGACGTTTACGGGGAAGGTGCTGTATTTTCCGATGTGTTCCGCTCAATGAAACCCGAAATAAAGACGAGCACTGTCACATGAAGCGAGACCTGCTTTGAAATTCTAAAAATCTTTAGCTCATTTTTTTTGAAACAGAACAAAAAAATGTCATCGAGCTTACACTCTAACAGAAAACAGCTGCTGTCCTTGATCGGATCTATTAAAAAAATCCCAGCAAGCTAACAACAAACAGATTGATGAATCAATAACGTCTGATCTGAGCTGCAGCGCTCAGCCCTCGTTTTGAAACTTGAAGAAAGAAAGAAAAGGGGGACGAGGGAGGAAGAGGAGGAACGGGATTTAATGAACAAAAAGCAAACAGGCAAGAAGGAGAATTGATGCACGGAGTCGCCCAAAAAGCGGAATAGTACTTAAAG